>BLKM01000627.1:55663-118125 GCA_013340265.1 Coptotermes formosanus
CTGGGTCATCTTCAGGGAGAACTTTTTTTACCGTTACACTAAGGTTGCACTTTATAGTTGAGTGAGAATGTGCTGTTGACTGTGTACTGCGTTGTTTTTGGAGGCGTGAACTCTCTGCGGTCCGGCCCGGACCACAGAGAGTTCACGCCTCCAGTACACAGTACACAGTCAACAGCACATTCTCACTCAACTATAAAGTGCAACCTTAGTGTAACGGTAAAAAAAGTTCTCCCTGAAGATGACCCAGTAGGTTCGAAACATGTAGGAATGTGTCACAATTGATGATAAAACTGTCTTTGTGCATTTGTTGGTGATTAGTGTTTTTGTATAATATAGTGCACGGACATGGAACACATTAAATAAGTACAGAACTGATTGTTTTGGTAATGCCAATAAAGTAGGTTTTCTGTGAGGTACAGACAGAACAAATGTGTTGTCAAACTCATGTCCGTGTCAACTGAAAAATCCTACAGTGATGAATTACACAGTTAAATTACGCAGCTTTTCAACCCAGTGCCATTCACACGCTGTTTATATTTGCGTAGCTTCCATTTTTAACAAGTAAGAACTTTCTAAAATTTACATATATTGATAACACATGCCGTCTATATTAAAAATAATATTTTGTCTGATCGACATTCATTATTTTATATGCACATAAATATTTGCACATTGAAAAATGACAGCTGCTTATGAATTTTCGGATTATCCAGCGCGATATCCGATTGTGAATTCTCAGTGAGGCCACACTTTCTGTTCCAGTCTGTTCTTCTTGACCAACAAATCACCGCATTTCACAGCTCTCTGCATTGCCACATGCAGCAGTTTGTTACTGAAGGGGGTTCTTACGTCTCAGGATAATTGCTTCTTCTTCGGACGCTGACGTCATGTTTATATGCATGAGGACCCAGAGCCCATACCGTAGTGGGATGGGGATTTTAAATTTGATTGCTTTTATTTGACTAATTCCGTGATTATCGAAACTTTTTAAACAGTCAACAGAATATCCCCATTATTATCAACAATGGGATGGAGTCGTGATAGCTCAGTTGGTGTAGTAACTAGTTTACCAGCTGGATGACATGAATAGTGGTTTGTTTCCCTGCACTGACAAGAGATTTTCCCTTTCATCGAAGTGCCCATTCCGGCCCTGGGACCCACCCAGAATCCTGTTTATTTAACCTTTTAAAGACGAAGCGTATCTGTTTTGTATAAGGACTCAGTGCGTACCGCGCTGTAAACACTCTACACTTCGGTTATAAAAACCAGTCTCTTAATGTTTTATAAGGCAAAAGTTGCTGTTTGTTCTGAGATCCGTACAAAACACATAAACGCAATGTGGGTACCACGTAGAATTTTTTAATATTAAACCTGGTGGTACGTAGAGTTAAAGCTAGTCTTTAAAAGGTTAATAAGTCGGGGCTTCTTTCCCGGTAGTTAAACGGCCGGAGCCTGAAACTTACATCCGATTTTCTTTTGATGCCAAGGCTAAGAAATCTATACTCCTTTTTCTCCATATGCCTTCCTGGTGTGGGCAGGGGCTAGTTCACCTGAACCTTTAGTTAGAGGCGTGTTATTTAGTAGTTCTGATTTATTTAGTTCGTTTTTGAGTAACTTCAGTGTCACCGAAAAATGTTTTAATCTTCAAGAGAGTTTTGAAGTTCAACAACGCTGACGTCGTCTCCTTTTCCGATAAGTATGCTAAATATTACTTCTGATATGGTTGCATAATGCCGAAGCCCAGTGGCCGCACGGTCTAAGGCGTGGTTCTGCGGCCGTTAGCTTTCTGGGATTGTGGGTTCGAATCCCGCCGGGGGCATGGATGACTGTCTCTTGTGAGTGTCGTCTCTTGTCAGGTAGGGGTTCCTGCGTGGGGTTGATCACTCGTCCAGAGGAGTCCTACCGAGTGTGGCGTGTCTGAGTGTGATCACGAAGCCTTGACATAGAGGAGTTCTAGGCCCATTAGGGGCTGTTGAGACATGGCCGGGGGGGGGGGGGGGGAATAGTTATGTAGCATGAAAAGCTAAGATTTTCGGACACGTTGTTAGTGATTTAATTGTGTTAATATTGTACGGAATGCGAAGTTCTGAACAGCGTGTAACCTATTTTAGACGAAAAATTTCTTGGCTATGAAGCTACTTCGCCTAAGTTCAAAAGGTCTATAATCTTGTCTAAAATAATTACATTTAGTTCAGTCTAATAGATACATTCTAACACTTTGTCGTTGGTGGCTGCGAGGATAGCGGCAACTCGGTCTTGGAGAGAACAATGGCGGGTTTTTGCGAAAGTGGCGAGGAATATTCTATTTCCACAAATGGGGCGAAGTTTCTTGACCAGTCGTTGACCAGCAGCTTTCAAAGCGGTACTTTCCTCACACGCAATTTCAATTTCTGTAGGTTATTTATTACCTTTTCCGTATTACGGCCGAAACAAGTTCTTTTGTTTTCCTTCCCTATTTTCTTTTGCAGCAATTCTGAGGCTTCCCTGCTCGTGGGCAGGAGATTAGCTTTACCTAGGGGCATAACACGATCTTCCATCCAAATGCTGGGCCAGCGTCCAAATAAGTAACATAAAACTTGTCTCACAACCGTCAAGTGACTAGGAATTTGATTTATCAAAACATGTTTTCCTTCGATATAAATTTAGTGAGGAAATATTTAATTTAATACTAAGAAAATCAATACTTGATTACTCGGTGGGTACACGAAGACTGACCGTAATTCAAATAAGATTAAAACACACATCCTTTCACTATTTTACCATGTGTTTATCTGTTTAGTGAACAGCGTTGCGTCATTTTCCTTTATCTGTGAAGGATATACAGGAACATAGACACAGAATTTCGGTTTATAAATATAACTGAAAGGTCATGTTATAGAAAACCCGTCTGTGGAGGGACATCCCTGTAATGGGTTTTAGAGGAGTATGTTGTGGCGACATATATCGGATCGAATCCTCATCTAACAGTGAACGCCAAAGAATACGCAAATTTCCTTGCAGTGAAGACAAGCGGTTGGTGTCCGATCTTCATTCCACACCCTCTTTGCTGTGAGAACTCTGACCAGCGTCTTGTAACGAGGGTTTCCGTTTCGAAATTGACCTCCGTAGCTTTTGCATCCACAGTCCTCATTGTTGCGCACTAACCCTCTGTTCTTCTTCACTCATGGACGTCTTCATGACGTAGGCCATGTACTGGAACAGCTGGACCCAGGCTTCATGGAGTTCAGGTGTCCAGCGTTCTTCTAACGACGGCTGGATTGCTTGTATGAACTGCGGGCCGATCAGCTGGAACATAGAAACAGAGTGCGGTGTGTTACATGTTACAGCTGGGACATAGAGACAGAGTGCGGTGTGTTACATGTTACAGCTGGAACATAGGGACAGAGTGCGGTGTGTTACATGTTACAGCTGGAACTCAGGGCGTTTGGAATTGGGAATATATGTAACTACGAAATAACCAAATAAGTGACCGACCGACTGATCGGCCAACCAACAGACTAATCAACTGACCAACCGCCCGACCGAGCGACTAACGGCCTGACCGGCCGACCAACAGAGTGACAGACTAAACGATCAGAATGATCAACTGATCGACTGATCTACCGCTCAACCGACCGCCCGACTGACCGGCCGACTGACGGACTGACCTACCGACCAACCTAGCCATCGACCAATCATTCGCGCGACAGACCGACCGATCAAACCGATGGACCGATCGACCAGCCAGCCAGCCATTCAAATGAATAACGTAACCAAGTATCCAAGCAGCTGAACAAGCAATTATCTACGTGACTTCCCCACTAAGCAGCGCACCAAATAACGAAATACTCGACGAAAGACTATCCAAGTTAAAGAGATCACATAACGCAGTAACGAAAAACGGAGTAACTGGACACTAAATTCTGGGTGTAATTCCTGTGATCAGAGCAGCGGGTGTAGTCGAGGGAGAAGGGCCTTATTTAACGACGCTCTTAACTGCTAAGTTTATACAGCAATTATGGCAAATGAATCAATATGGGTGTGAAGCACTGGGGGCGTGATATTTTCATGGGACACCAAAGTTTTCCGAGAAGAACACAATACTTATACCACTTTATCCACCACAAATCTCACACAGGCTGCACAGGGTCAAACCTTTGTCTTCTTTTTGACAGGTCAGCCATGGAACGGCTGCCGGATATACTCGCACGTAGTATATATAACACTTGTTGTTGACGTAAATTGTAAATACGCTGCGTGTGTAAGCGGTGTAAGTGATGTAAATAGTGTGACTGTGATAATTACAGTGCAATTTACGCTCATAATAATGCATTTTGGTAAAAATCCTATAGGACATAGATTTTGGGGGCAATTATGACAGGTTTTTATATTGTGGTTACAATTGCATTGTGATGCGGTATAGTCTGGTAAAAAAGTATACGGTCATCTGTAAGGATCTCGTGTCTCCACCTTTCCCGGGAAAATGAGGTATGCCAATTCCACCTTGTCTGAAGGTGAAGAAAGCACGTTCCTCCGAAACGCCGGTAAATTTATACCAGAACACATGACGTCACATCTCAGAGAACGGTACTCTTCACAGTTACCACCATGATAACTTTAGATTGTGGCAGGTTTTCAAAGATCGTGTTTGTGTAAACCTTTTGGCCCTTTGATCGCAGCTTTAGTCTGATACAAGTATCATGGATCTCTGCTGTGGCAAAGGAAGGGAAGACAAGTAAATCCTATCACATGAATAATTTATCAGATCTGAAGCCGCTTCCGCATGTGGGAAACTTCCCACAAAGCAACTTTTGACTGTCTCTCCCTTCATGTGGCTTTCAGGAAAAACACGATTAAGTAGTTTTAACCCTTTAAAGACGAAGCGTATCTGTTTTATATAAGGACTCAGAGCGTACCGCGCTGTAAACACTCTCCACTTCTGTTATAAAAACCAGTCTCTTAATGTTTTATAAGGCAAAAGTTGCTGTTTGTTCTGAGATCCGTACAGAACACATAAACGCAATGTGGGCACCACGTAGAATTTTGTAATGTGAAATCTGGTCGTATGTAAAGTTCCCGCTAGGCTTTTTAACTTTCATCTCTGAAACAAGCTGAAAAATATTTCAGGATGTTGCATGTTCTCAGAGTTTGATTTGAAAACTCAAGGGGAAATTTGGTAATTATTCTTAGGTAAGGTTTTCATACATAATCCTTCAATTGATTCACTGTCATACAATATAGCATACAAAGCGTAACGAAATGAAAATTTCATCGAAATATGCGTGCCATGTAAATTTTTGTTGTCAGGCTCCAGGATAGATGCTTCACACTCCCATTTGCTGGTCTCATCTTCTGGTCACAGTTTTAACTGTTATCGCCAGTGATCCATATTCCTTAAAACCACAAACACGTAGCCATTAACAAACCATATCCTATTATACAGAATGCCTGATGACTTTATGTCAGTACTGTAGACTGTAATTACTGAGGCCTTTCCCAGTCAGCCATGGAGCTTTTTTTTCCTGAATTGAATATGAAGTCAAGAAGATTGTCCCAAAATCTAGTAACTATATAGCAGCCTACACGGCGTCATATTCTAGAAGTTAGAAACCTCCACTATCGTATTTCATAAAAATCGCTTCTGGGGTTTCTTTTTGCACGTTTACAAACACACCAACCTGACGAACAATACTGACAGTTTCTCGTATGTGACGCCGTGTAGTCTGGTAGTATTTTAAGAGCCTGCACGTCATAATATTTCAGAAGATAATTATTCGTAATTTCGGTGTCCACAGCTTAAAATATAAGACGTAGAGAGGTCTGTAAGCTCTGTTTTGCACCATTTGGTTGCAAACGCGCCAAAAGAGAATGGGGATAATATTAAAATATATTGCAATTCATTTTGAACTGGAAAAAGAATCGCAGTATTCTGTATGCAATACATCGGTTTTTTCTGATAAATTATTTCCTTTTGCACTAATTTATCACGGCATACATTCTTTCCATGCCTTTGCCACACATGTGGACACCGATATCCCTTTCTGTTGCGCTCAGATAACTCGAACATTTTATTTCCTCCACGATGAAAATGTGCGGATTTTGTTCCAGAGATTGGGGGGGGGGGGGTACCCTGCTTGAAAATAATTCCGCTGTTATTAACGACTGTACTAATGGGGGTGCCTGCCAGTGTAAGCCAAGTTCTGTGCTCGTAAAACTTTACAAAATGAACCCAGAAATAGTATAGTTTAAGGCTGAAAATAGGCGATAAAACGAACAGCAAGAGCACGTTGTTAGTAGAGGTCTGAAAATAAAGGGTTTCCTGTTCCGTGCCTTATGCATGTGTCAGATGAAAGACAAACATGACCGCTCGAAGCTTGAAAATTACATACAAGGTTGGTCATTTATTTCTTCGTCATATCATATCGCTAAAAATTTCAGTAGTTTTATCATATAATTATCATATAATAGATATAATGTATAATATAAATATATAATTTATTAATATATAATATATTAATGTATAGTATCATGTAATAAATATTTAAAAATTAAATTCTTCTCATAACGATCAAATGATGTTATATTTGCTGTATAAATGTTAGGCATTGGAAACCCAGGAGTAACTGTATTTACCATCTACTATTTCTGCAGTTTTTCCACGTAATGTATCTATTTGTTTCGTGTAAAATTTCGCCGTTCAACAGACAGTACGTACCTACTCAGAATTAACTGGTTATTCTTCGTGAAGGAGGCAGGCGAGGTCCTGTCTGAGAAAGACACTGGGGTTTTATATGTGATTCAGATGAATTTTGTTCCTCAGAGAATTAATTTGAATTCACAAGTAGGACTCTGTTTGTGAAGTTAGTTAAATAACAAACTTTTCTTCTCTCTTAATCTAGTTGAATTTCAGTTTAGGCTCTTTTGCAGAATTGCCGAAAGCGATTGTTAACTTCTTTATATCTGTGTGTCCGTCCTTCTGTACGTCTGTCCGTCCGCATGGAACAACTCGACTCCCACTTGCCTGATTTTCGTGTAATTTGAGGTTTGATTGTTTTTCGAAAATCTGTCGTGAAAATCCAAGTTCCTTTAGAATCTTACAAGAGTAACAAATATTTTACATGAAGACGTACGTACATTTATGACAGTATATGCGGAATTCTTCTTAGAATGAGAAATGTGTCAGACAATCTTGTAGAGAAAATCAAAATACACATTTTGTGTTTAATAACTTTTTTCCGAAAAGGCTGCCGTTTATGAGATAATGTGGAAATATATGGCACAGAAGACAGGCCGCAGGTGGCAATATAATACGGCGCATGTGCACCGGGTACGCACAAACTCAGAATATATGGTACTTATTGTTTTTTTTTGCGGCAACAATGGTTACGGGAACGCACCTAAATGCTACGTTTATACGTACGTTACGTGTCTTGGTATATTTTGCTTTTTGATTCATTTCCCACGTCTTTTGAGCTGTTAGTGAATACTGCCTGGCCATCACAACTCCTTCCACTTTGTCCAGTATTTGGCAGCCCTAAGTGAAGTCGAACACAGCAAACGTTATTTTTCGTAGTGTTTGAAAAATTCACTGCTGCAACTTCAGTAATTTTTAAAAATTCATACGTCTTGCCGTGCCCAATTAGACGCCATTTTTAATAGGAGTAACATGAATCCTATAATTCGGTTCCGCATACGTGAAAACGTGCCTACCAGTCCCTCGTCCATACGAAGAATGCTAACAGCAGCATATCTCATTTTAGAGAGCATAATCGTGTCGACAGCAGCGCAGTTAATCTTGCGCAACGAATTGAGTTAAAACATGGCTGGTAAAGCCTGAACGACTTCACGAGGTGCTGGCCATAAGCTGTGTTCGTAATACGCACACATTGGCCGTGCCATGGCTCAGGCGGTTAGTCGCCGGCCTCCCACCGCGGAGGCCCGTGTTCAATCCCGGGTCAGTCCATGTGGGATTAGTGGTTGATAAAGTGGGACAGGTTTTTCCCCGAGTACTTCGGTTTTCCCCTGTCAATATCATTCCATTGGTGCTCCATTACTAGGTAAAGGACAAAAAATAACAACACGCACACATTGGTACGTGAAACCTTTACAAAAATAAGACCACTGATGTTGAATTTTTTGTATCATGTTACACGCATGAAAGACAGCAGTGCGTACAAAATTTTGATAGGTTAACTTGAAGACAAGGAAACCCCTTTGGAGTCATTTACATAGATTTGAGGTTAATGTAAGAATGGATACATAATTTTAGGGCTTTACAGCGTTGGTAATAAAGATTAACATCTGGATGGATATGACGCCGTGTGGGATCGTAATATTTACACTTCGGAAGAGATAGTTGCTGCCATGTTCAGGGTAGTTCTTGAACCGTCTTGAAGAAATAGCCTTCATTAAGCATCATTGAAAGTAAAAACAACGTGAAGTTCTCCTGTACATGTCATAAAGGCAAGAAATGGGGATTGGAGCTTCATGCTATTCGTACCGCCCATGTTCTTATGATTATTATGTCAACCAAATTATGCACTTAATAAAGTACATTCGTGAGCCATTATAAAACTCCTACATGTTTCGGCACCGGGGTGCCATCATCAGGGAGCTGTTCAGTACGAAGTAATGTAAGCGCATCACGCCAGTCTAGTATTACGTCGCCCTTACACAGGTAATTATAGTATAGAACATTAAAATTCGAACATACGCAAATTTAACAGTCATAAATTTAAGAAGTTGTACTATTAAAAGTACTAAAAGTATTAAAAGCAAGCTGTTCCAGGTATAAAAGTTGCTTGCAACTGCTATACCTGCAAGTGTAATGGAGGCACAGTCTAATTTATGTGCTATATAAATTAAATTTTGGTATTTCCTTAAGGTAAACTTAAAAATTCAAAGATATTCTGATGTACCGTAATAATAGACTGGCCCAAAGTGTCCAACGGTATAATACTTCCAAATGCCTTATAACTTAAACTATCTCAGTTCCTCGTTAGATGTCAGGCCATGCGTAGGCACGTACATGAACGTTTTATGGCACGTAATTGATCTCTTCTGCTCCGCTTCTCAGACCTCCGGCAATTAAATCAAGTAACGAGGGTTGCCGAGTTAGTTGGCGCATTTACTAACAGATCATAATAGAAGTGCGGCTCCACTTAACAGCAGATTTGCAGTAAGGGGAACAGACAAAATATTAATAGTTATTTAACCCTTTAAAGACGAAGCGTATCTGTTTTATATAAGAACTCAGTGCGTACCGCGCTGTAAACACTCCACTTCAGTTATGAAAACCAGTCTCTTAATGTTTTATAAGGCAAAAGTTGCTGTTTGTTCTGAGATCCGTACAAAACACATAAACGCAATGTGGGCACCACGTAGAATTTTTTAATGTTAAACCTGGTCGGACGTAAAGTTACCGCTAGGCTTTGAAAGGTTAAAGCAAATTAAGGGGACAGAAACAGACACACAGGCCACCAGAATAAGTGCGACAGAATTAGGGACAGGACGCGATTGCTTGACGTTTCTGTGACTCTCGAGTGTTGTATTTGGAACGATATGACACAAACAAAACTTGCACAGAATGTAAAATGTCATTGGAATTTAAGTGACAACCGGGAAACCAGGTTCCAGATGTAATAAGAGTGCAGTAAGAAGAGGTGGAGCCCAGCGCTGAATTCAACGGGGCGCCTTTTGATGAAATCTTTGTATAAGGGTTCAGTGCACTTCTCTTGCACTTCCTGAATCTACGATGACAACAAACACCAACACACTTTTAATGATAGCAGAAACATTTCTTTCATTTGACAGAAGAGGAGGCTTTAAGGATTTGGAGACAATAGGGAATTGCTGTTGTACGTACATACAAATGGATAAGGATTAGTTTCGTTAAGTGCATAAAGAGCTGGCATCAGTTAAGTTTGGTTAAAGGCATGAACAGTGGAGATTAATTCAGGTTGTTTAAAGGCATGCACAGTGGACATTAACTCAGTTTGTTTAAAGGCATGAACGTGGAAATTAATTCAGTTTGGGTAAAGGTTAAAACATCTTGCGAATTGATCCAGTTTGGTTAAACTAATGGACAGTGGGCATGAATTCATATTAATGAAAGGCATAAACAGTGGGCATGAATTCAGTCTAATTAAAGGTTAAAGCAGTGAACATAAATGTATTTTGTTTGAACGTAAAAACAGTGGGCGTTGATTTATTTTAGTTAAAGTCATGAACAGCCTGGGGATTGATCCAATTTGGCTACAGGCATTAAGATTGAAATCTAATTTATTTTGGTTAAGGGCGTTAAGGGTGGGAATTTATTCAATTTGTTTAAAGAAATGGAACGTAAGACAGGAGTCTCGATTACCCTCCTTTTAAACGTGCGATTATATTGTCCGTAGCTCTCTATGCAGAACAGAGATTGTTAAACCTCCAGCCACAAGAGACAAACTTAACTGAGAAGCGCGGCACTTGGGGTCTCTTGCGGCTGTTTAGGGTGTGTGCATGCGACACTGAAATATATATTGCGGCATTTCAGAGCATGTCCAGCGGCCCTTGAGAGTCTGCGAATACAACGGAGTGACTGTCACATTGGTTTGAAATTCTTAATACCTTGAAAGTCTTCCAAATGATTTGTGAGTTTTGTAGGGAATTGTGTCAAGGAAAATGCACCTCTTAGATGAAAATACCAAATGAGTTTTTAACTTTTGTTTAAAAAGCAAAATATTTTGGGCATATATGTAAAAATTAAACTGTTGTTATTGGTGATTTATATTGAAAATAAACATAAAGTAAATTACGCAGGCAGATGGAGAGGAAAATAGAAAATGCAATTAACAGTTATATATACAACATCCGTAAATTGTATAATAAAGGGAATATGTTTGTGGAAACCGCGAAATTCGCGCGCGGAACCCCCGAAGTTTTACGAAAAAAAAACACAGAGGCTCATTTTACATATATGAATAACGAGTGAAAATCTAGTACAGTTTTAGTGCAGGTACGTCAGCAGAATATTAACACCAGCGGGGTACCCAGTTGTATGCACTTAGACCTAACATTTCCCTGTCCATTAAACAAGCTCTTCCGGCTTTAAGATCCAGTCGTCTTTGGTGGTATGAACTTTGTCACTCTCATCCGCTGTGATTTGTGAGAATGGTTTAACCCTTTAAAGACGAAACGTATCTGTTTTATATAAGGACTCAGTGCGTACCGCGCTGTGAACACTCTGCACTTCGGTTATAAAAACCAGTCTCTTAATGTTTTATAAGGCAAAAGTTGCTGTTTGTTCTGAGATCCGTACAAAACACATAAACGCAATGTGGGCACCACGTAGAATTTTTTAATGTTAAACCGGATGGTACGTAAAGTTATCGCTAGGCTTTAAAAGGTTAATTATGGGCCGACAGTAAATTGCCTTTTCACACAATGCACGAATAAAAGTGACAATGGTGAATACATTTGAAAATTAGCGCCTTTCGTTTTTATTTGTAACGAAGGAAACCCGTGACAAGTTATTGTTTTTAATCAGCTTTATTTAATTTCACGTCAGTTTCGCCTCGAGTGTATAATAAATTTATCCCTCCATTTGGCGCATATATTACGTTAAAAAACATTTAATTAATTCAGGCTGATGTAAAATTTTTACGTGTTATATATTTTTAAACAAATACGACTTTAACGGAAGTGGAAAATATAAATGAAGAGTAGTTCGACCTAGCCTCTATCTTTCTGATTAATACCAAAAATACAGATTTGAATCCACTTGTTTCACAGTTTGGTACAGAATTTGGGATACAGAGGAAGGCCCCTTGTGCAGGCCTGTCCGTATCTTTGTTTGTTTCAGTTCCCACTGAACCATAAAGCTAATTACTCGTATGTAGCAGCGAAGCCGCATGAAATTTCTGCCAATAAAAGAATAATATTCATTAATGCTTTAATCTCGCTAACTGACTGACTGACTGACAGTCTGTCTGTCTACCTACCTGCCTGCCTGCCTGCCTCTCTATCTATCTATCTATCTATCTATCTATCTATCTATCTATCTATCTATCTATCTATCTATCTATCTATCTATCTATCTATCTATCTATCTATCCGTCCGTCCGTCCGTCCGTCCGTCCGTCTGTCTGTCTGTCTGTCTGTCTGTCTGTCTGAATCCATCCCACCAGAGTCTTTCTCCAAAAGCCAAGTCACCCATCTATTCAAGAAAGTCTGTGCCTTTTTATTAAGTTTCAACTTTCGTCACCGAATGCACAACAGCCCAGCAGTGAAATCTGCCGCGTATGTTGAGGCACAGGAAGCCCCCATAACCTTCCAACGTAATTACTTAAAACTGATGTCAGTTCTACTCTACAGTGTGTGCCAGTCTTCTAAAATTCTCTCCTTTTGTGGCTTCTCGACGTAAACTCTGTAGATATTTCTGACGTATCCCACGCGTGCTACATGCTTCACCTATCGAATACTATTTCTGAAAGTCGTATCATAGAAATATACTGCACATGTAACGATCAATTATCGTATTATCCATCTGCGTTCAAAATATGTTATCTTAATGCAATTGAAAATTTTCTGCTTTATTTTAGGGCGGTATCCGGGTTGAGATTCGTTGCTGAGATCTCCTGAATGAGATGCAGGTATGTCAGTCACTCAAATTTGACCTTCTTTCTGTATTTAAGAAATCTTAATTTTATGAAATATCTTCGTTATTTAGTTTTCCACGAATTTTCTGCAAATTTATTTATGGTTACATTTGCAAGGAATTTTTCATTTCGCGCTCATATGAGAAGTAATTCAACATAAATGTAACATTTGGTCTCTTGCTTGTCTTTTGCGTCTGAGGTGATATCTGTATGGAAAAATACAGGCAAAGTGTTCGCTCTTAACCGTAAAATTTGCACACATTAACTCATGTTAGTAACGTGGTTGTGTTAAAATGTCGTCTCTTTTAGGAACACCGTTGGCTTGCATGGACGTCTTTACGTTAAGAGGCGTCTAGTTAATTATTGATGGGTTTAATAAACGTAGGCCAGTTGCTGTGCTCGCTCGTACTGCCTAATAAATTGACTGTACTATTTCGTTTCTTTGGAAACCATTTGCAATTTTATGCACACAGATCGTAGTTTAACCCTTTAAAGACGAAGCGTATCTGTTTTATATAAGGACTCAGTGCGTACCGCGCTGTAAACACTCTCCACTTCGGTTATAAAAACCAATCTCTTAATGTTTTATAAGGCAAAAGTTGCTGTTTGTTCTGAGATCCGTACAAAACACATAAACGCAATGTGGGCACCACGTAGAATTTTTTAATGTTAAACCTGGTGGTACGTAAAGTTACCGCTAGGCTTTAAAAGGCTAACGGAAGTGAGTTTCACGATTTCCGTAGTACTCTGAAAAAAAAGAGACTTCTACCGCACACACAATGCAATATCACCAAAACAAAAAACAATGCAAAATTCCGTATTTATTTCTATTCCTACTCATCACCTCGCCTCCATCTTGCAAGGGAAGCCCCTGTCTTTATACTGTGTTGTTTTCCCAAGCACCAGCATTTGCGTGATTCAGTCTCGAAACAAATTCTCAGTTGTCTCTTTCAAGCATCTTTTCAGCGTAACTTATATCTGAACTGAATATTAATAATAGGCAGTTTCTATCGGGGTTAGTGGAAACCCACCACCCGAAAATAGTACCATTGCTAGGATGCAGGAAAAGAAAATATCTTCTGTGGTTGCGATACGAAGACGTGAATGGCGGTGGCAATGACAAATGAAGGGGCTGGGAAAGGGTAATAAGAAATAAAGGAGGGAAGGAAATAGAGGTAGGAAAGGGATAAAAGAATGGAATAACGTGAGCCAGGGAGCTCTTTTAACGCGGGGGAGAACACGGAAGGAAGGGTGAGAGAAATGAAAATAGACGCCAGATATTGGCAGTGGAAAGAAGACAGGAGAAAGTAGGGGAGCTGATAGAGATGCGAAAGGAATAAAGGAAAGGAGGGAGAAAGATGAGGTGTAAGTACGAGAAGAAATAATAATCTCCACATTTTTCGTCGCGTATACATTAACCTTTTAATGCGTAAGTCTATAAAGTTAGTAATAAGTGAAGGAAAATATACTAGCACACTACATAAACATATACTGGATTATCACAAAATAAATTAACCCTTTAAAGCGGTAACTTTACGTAAGACCGGGTTTAACATTAAAAAATTCTACGTGGTGCCCACATTGCGTTTATGTGTTTTGTACGGATCTCAGAACAAACAGCAACTTTTGCCTTATAAAACATTAAGAGATTGATTTTTATAACCGAAGTGGAGAGTGTTTACAGCGCGGTACGCACTTAGTCCTTATATAAAACATATTACTTTCCGTCTTTGAAGGGTTATCTCGTACCATTTAGTGAGAAACTCCGTGATGTGAACGCTTCGCAAGGTGACATAAGATGATCAACCGAAGGAGGTGGATCTACACGTGTCATGTACCATGCATGAGAGTTATAAAATAACACATTATTTTGATTTGAACGTCTCAGGAAAAGAGAAGAAATGCAACAAAAAAAGTTGGCGTAAAAGCGGGTGATAGTAAAAGAGATTGCATAATATTTTAACAGCGTAATATGGTGCGAATTTCGTTAATTTCCTTACGGATAGAAATTAGCGAGCTTTGTTTTGTGAATACAGAAATGCCCCTTTGCTTTCCATACAAAGCGGGGAATTTCTTGTACATGCGAGGGGCTTAGTGGCTTCTCAGCAACCAAGTAAGTTTGTTACTTTGTTAGGTACTGCTGTAGCACGGCGTTATGTGATGGATGCCTGTATGTTCATGCTAAATTAATGTTTGTAAACGGCAAGAATGCCTTTCATAAATGCGAGAAAGTATAACGGATTATGAATTTTGATAAAGATTTTAGAGGAAATCGGATAAAATAGCAATACTGCCAATAACTAGAAAAAGAAATAGAAGGTAGAATATTCGATATAAACGCCTGATAAATTAATTCTGAAGCAACTGTAGTTATATAAACTGTTCGAAATCCATAGGTAGATCTTCTTGTCTTAACTTGTACGTCCGGAATCGTATGACGAAAATGTAACAATTTTAATATTATTATATATTCTTCGTGCAGTTGTCGCATACAAACAAGTTTATTTTTAAGTAACTGCACAGTATTTAGCTTTCCTCCAGCATGTTTCGGTTACAAAACGTAGCCATCTGCACGGTGCTAAAACATTTGAAAATTTATGCAGCGTGTTGAGCAACTCGTCAGTTGCCAGTAACCAGTTACATAACACCCTGCACAGTTTTCAAATATTGTACTTCTGTGAACAGGGCTACGTTTTGTAACCGAAACATGTGGCAGCAAAACTAACTGTTGTACAGTTATCGCGAAATAAACGTGTTTGTATTGTAGACATTTTACCCTTTGTAACCAGATCGGTACTAAGCAGACATTTAACCTTTATCCTGCTAATGTGGAATATATGGTGAGCTGCTAATAGTGCCAGCACCACTAATGTGTAATATTTGGTGACCTACATTTGGCAACGCTGAAAGGAGCCTCTTTGTCTCTCTGTCTCTCTCTCTCTCTGCACAATGTCTCTACACTGAATCAATCGTGAAAGACGTCCTATGTCATATGTGTGCGCAGGGGCCTTGCCATGGCTCAGGCGGTTAGCCGCCGGCCGGCCTCCCACCGCGGAGGCCTGGGTTCGATCCCGGGTCAGTCCATGTGGGATTTGTGGTGGACAAAGTGGCACTGGGACAGGTTTTTCTCCGAGTACTTCGGTTTTCCCCTGTCAATTTCGTTCCACCGGTGCTCCATTACTAGGAAAAGGACAAAAAATAATAATCATCATCGTCATCTCCATCATAGGGTTGCGCAATAAGCCTCATGGCTGCAGTGCGTCCGTAGCGTCTGCTGCGGGGCCCTTGACCGCTAAAAAAACTATTGTGCAGTTATCTCGAAATAAACTTTTTTGTCTTGTAGACATTTTACCCTTTGTACCCAGAGCGGTATTAAGCAGACATTTAATATCTTGTCAGAGTTGTGATTAGGCAGCTGAGGTGCGTAACGAGGTGCGCGAGTAGTGGGAGAGGTTAAGACTGAAAGTTTAGTAATTGCTTTACTTTGTCCCGTCCAGCACTGA
The DNA here is from genome assembly GCA_013340265.1 of Coptotermes formosanus. Lineage (NCBI taxonomy): Eukaryota > Metazoa > Arthropoda > Insecta > Blattodea > Rhinotermitidae > Coptotermes > Coptotermes formosanus. The sequence continues at coordinate 71,784 of BLKM01000627.1, forward strand.
ACAGGATCTACTAATCCCTGTCTAGAATTTTCATTTTTGCGCTCTTGTTGACGCAGACCCTTTGCCTTCTCATTTATGCCCCTTTATGTATCAACTCCTTTGTTAATGCCGGTCTGACCGGAGACTGAACCAGAGTCGCCTTTATGGAAAGCTGCTGAATGGAGCAAGCGAAGCTGAAGTAACGAAAACAGAACTTTTTAAAATTTAAAAGCATAATTAAAATTAGATGAAATTCAAGTTGCTGTCCAGTAGAAATCGCTGCTGTCTCTATTTAGAGAGGTTCCAGATTCATATCTCAGACCGGCTGTGGTTCTCAAAACAAAGAGCGATTATTTCCCTACACGACATTAATCTTTTAAAGCCTAGCGGTAACTTTACGTACCACCAGTCTTAACTTTAATCAATTCTCCATGGTGCCCACATTGCGTTTATGTGTTTTGTACTTATCTGGGAACAATCTGCAACTTTTACCTTAGACCTCATCAAATGATAGGTATTTTGAACTTAGGTGGAGAGTGTTTACTGCGCGGTACGCCCTGAGTATATTAGACAGACTGTGCTTCGTGTTTAAAGGGTTAATGGGAGTTTGTAATGTTTACTGCGCGGTACGCCCTGTGTATATTAGACTGTGCTTCGTGTTTAAAGGGTTAATGGGGGTTTGTAATGTTTACTGCGCGGTATGCCCTGTGTATCTTAGACTGTGCTTCGTGTTTAAAGGGTTAATGGGGGTTTGTAATGTTTACTGCGCGGTACGCCCTGAGTATATTAGACTGCGCTTCATGTTTAAGGGGTTAATGGGGGTTTGTAATGTTTACTGCGCGGTACGACCTGGCACTTTAAATACAATTCAGTTTACTACAGGAGTGAAAACGGCAGACTTATCGTGTCCGTGGTCATATTTCGAGAGGAAGAAACAGCAACAGTCAAGACAGAGGAGAAAAATCTGGCCATGAGTCCATAGAGATGCCTGAAAACAAGATACACAAGTGTACGTAGACTTTAATGTAGTTTTTAAATGGTTAGAGCAGATTTAATAATTTGAAGGTTCTGTAATATGCTTTATCAAACAGAAATAAATCTCTTATGTCTGGATTTGAAATTCTGATCAATACATATAGTTACATATAGGCTAATGATAAAAGCACTTTTGAAATTTCCATCAAAATTTCACACGTAATATTCAATAGCTTTCAATTTTCGCCGCTTATTCCCACGTACATTGATAGAATATTACACATAATAGCCAGTGAAAGAAACACGGTTGTCACAGTCCCACTGAATATGCACGTCATTTATTTTCTCGGCAAGGGCCGTATTTTCATTACATAGATTTTGAGCTGTTTTCGGTTCTAATACGAACAGTACACATTTAACTTTACGGCCATCCCAATGCTTTACCACGCAGTCCCCGCTAAAATTCAAACATCATATCGTGGAAAGAGATTTTCTATTCTGTCTTGATACAATTGCGTGTCTTTTGTTGTCAAGCACCGTGTCACAGCTCTCACAGGGATCATTGATTTGTGGCCGACAAAGTTTTGCTTCAGCGGTACAAGCAGATAACATTTCCTTGACAGTGAATGCCCCCGGTAGAGTAAAAAACAATGGAAGTTCTTTAGTTACGAAATTGTACACCATGTAAAATTATTTTTTGACCGACTTTTGTAGATCCCGTTCATGATTAGCCCTTTAAAGACGAAGCGTATCTGTTTTATATAAGGACTCAGTGCGTACCGCGCTGTAAACACTCCACTTCGGTTATAAAAACCAGTCTCTTAATGTTTTATAAGGCAAAAGTTGCTGTTTGTTCTGAGATCCGTACAAAACACATAAACGCAATGTGGGCACCACGTAGAATTTTTTAACGTTAAACCGGGTGGTATGTAAAGTTACCCCTAGGGTTTAAAAGGTTAATTTACCATTTATTATTCTCATTTATAATATTTCGAATCTTTTTATACAAAAGTCAATTTCGTTTTCTTTTTTAAAGCAGCAAAATGAATGCGCGATTTTTGCTGTCGCCGCGGTGCACGTGAGGACGTTTATCTTCTGGGAATTTACGAGGCCTAGTTTGGTAGTTGGTTACCGACGTTTAAGGACAATCCATCAGTCCCTCCTTCGAGGGTCTTGCAGTCCAACAACACTTGGACTGCTTGCGGCAAAATAACTGCTCTTATACATATATATAATAAAAAGATCCGTCTAACGACCAACAAGTTTTATTATTTAGGGTAAAATAATAAAATATAATGTGACAACCGGTTTCAGCATTTAAAATGCCATCATCAGGTCATACCATATTGAGAATCACGAAAACCATAGATATTAGATAGTTAAAATTATAATGAGGCGACGGTCTACAATTCTAAAAAGAAAGAAAGAAGGCCTTCTTGTGTACAAGTATTGGATGGGAGGGGAAATTAAAATTAAATTAATGTTGATAATGTGGCGTTGGGAATTACTGGTGGTCTTACTCATATGCGGTGTGGGGAAGTCCTGGAAGTAGCGGCGATTTCCTTGTTTGTTGGGTGTCTGTTCTTATATGGTGGTTGCTCGACGTGCGATGATGCTCTCGGAGAATGTAGATGGTATTGTAGAATTCGAGGAGGTTATCTGGGGAGGCGTTTCATTGATGCGATGATGCGTGTTTTCAGCTCTTGTTCTTATATGGGCGTTGTAGTCACTGGTAGTAGCATTGGCCGGATTTGAGGTGTTTATCGTGGTTGATGCGGAAGAATGGTGTTGATCCTTGGTGCGTTGTTTGGTTCCATATATGGTATATCGTGGTGTAGACTATACCATATATGGAACCAACCCAGACGTTGTACCCATTAATTTCCCACAACCTGTAGTGAGAACATGGCAGACGCGCAAATTTTTGAAATGGGAAAGATACTAAGTGGTATCTATTTTTACGTTCTTACATGATGAGTGGCAATAGAGTTGGTAAAATATTCTGTTGTCACTATGAAGTAATTTTGCGGAGCGTAGAATAAGGAGATGAGAGGCATTCCAAAATTGTACCCAGTCTTTTTTTTTATGGCAATACCCACTAAATAATCGTAAATAGGCATATAAAATTTGATGGTATAAACATAGTTACAAATATGATTGCACGTATTATATAAAATAATATTTCTAAGTCAATGTATAACCACAAGGGCAATATTTGTGAGCTTATACCCGAAATATTTAACGTACACAGATTATGTACTTCTGCTTTAAGTAATCATTATTCTCCAAAAACAAAATTTTGACACTACCAAATTAGGCTCGTACGTCGGATTAAAAATCCATGCAGTAGGAAAGTTGCCTTTGAGTTCTGTTCGGAACTTCTCATTTCTGATCAAGTTCCATCTGACTAGACTAGGGCAAGGACGGGCTAGTGACGAGATTTATCTTCGGATCACCCGGTGCGAATAATTAGTTATAAAGTTAGGCAGGTAGAATTGCGGGGTTTCTGTGCTGAAAAGGTTAACACCCTCCAGTCCTGGAGGGCGGACATCCACCGGCTTAATCCTCTGTAATTCACCTTCTTGTGTAGCTAGAAGCTACCCTTTATCTGATTAAGGAAATCTCACTCCTAATTAGAACCTTTCATCTGTCTGTAAGACTCTCACTGCATCCGACACCTTCTCCAAAGTTGATCCCAAGTTGCACGTACCGTTGGCTGCAGGATATGGACCGAAATAGTAGTGCAGCTTACACTTCATAGAGAAAACGTAACAGAAAGGGAATAAAATGCATAAGGGTTAGGAAGAAAGGACATTTTTAACATTTAACCCTTTAAAGACGAAGCGTATCTGTTTTATATAAGGACTCAGTGCGTACCGCGCTGTAAACACTCTCCACTTCGGTTATAAAAACCAGTGTCTTAATGTTTTATAAGGCAAAAGTTGCTGTTTGTTCTGAGATCCGTACAAAACACATAAACGCAATGTGGGCACCACGTAGAATTTTTTAATGTTAAACCTGATGGTACGTAAAGTTACCGCTAGGCTTTACAAGGTTAAAGTGTTAGATATTGAAACGTAGAGCGGTTAGCGTAGGTCATGGGAATTCATCCGTCTGTGCGCGTGATGTAACGACGAAAGTAGGGGACAAATTTTGATAAAATTTAGCGTCAGACATTTACACTTCCAGTAATTGCATTTGTCTAATATTTGGATCGAAATTGTCACATGTAATTTATAATGCAGTTTATGTTATATATGCCTAAGTTTATGAACGTTCTTAAAACGACTCCTCCTGCAAAATATTTTGGGTGTAACGTGAAATATACAAAACAACATATTTTGCGTCAGTGCAGAAAAACGATACAGAACCGTGCTTACTTCGAAATTTATTTATGATTCAAATCTTAATACGAGGATTTAGAAGTTTGTGTTCCTTTCATGTTATGCATTATCGCCTTTATTTGAAATATTTCATACGGTGTGTATTTAAAAACACTAAGTAAGAAGTTTATGTCTTTATGATGCTTTGAAAGAGAGGGAAGTGTTTTATTTAAAGACGCTGTCACTTACTAAGTATATATAGATATAGCGTCTATATTAGATGAGTGACATAAAACTGGAGAATCGGTGGAAAAGTAGTGACAGGCAAAACCGAGGTACTCAAACAAAAACCTGTCCAAGTGCCACTTTGTCCACAAAAATCCTATATGGACTTCACAGCGATCGAGCCCGGTCGTCTGCTGTGGGGAACCGGCGTCTAAGCGCCTGAGGCAACAGATGACCGTCATCGTTTGCTATTTTTTTCCATGGCGCGGTAGCCCCTAGCGGTCCAGACCCTCCTCATTATTCAGGCTTCACGATCACACTCAGACACACCACAGTCGGTAGGACTCGTCTGGACAAATGATCAGCCCGACGCAGAGACCTCTGCCTGACAACACACAACACTCGCAACAGACAGACATCCATACCCCGGCGGCGTTCGAACCCGCAATCCCAGCAAGCAAGCGGCCTCAGACTCACCCCTTAGACCGCGAGGCCACTGGGATGGGCCTGTTTGATATTGCGTTGCTAAATTAAGATGTTATACGAAATGGGAAGACGACCATGAATGGTGTGTGTGTGTGTGTGTGTGTGTGTGTGTGTGTGTGTGTGTGTGTGTGTGTCTGTGTGTGTTGGGGAAGGCAAATATCGTGGGCAGCTTAACCTTTTAAAGCCTACTGGTTACTTGAAGCACCAGCCGGTTTCACATTCAGCAACTGTACGTTCTGCCCACAGTGTATCTATGTGTTTTGCATTTATCTTAAAACCAACAGCGACTCTTGCCCTATATAACACAAACCGATTGGTTTTTATAACCGAGATGAAAATTGTTTACTGCGCGTAACGAACTGGGTCATTTAAATAAAACAGTTTACGCTTCATCTTTAAAGGGTTAAAGACTGACATCTCAACACTCGCCTCTATAGACTTACAAAAATAATGACACGATGTGTTTCAGAAAAGCCACAAGCATTGTTGAGACTTGGACTCAGTATATTAGAAATACAGGTGTGTAACTACCTGCTTGTCATATTGTTACGGACAATAATGAGACAACAAGGTACATGCTTTTCAGTTCAGTCGAAGGTAACATGAAAATCACTCGCTCAGGCTATTCTGCTTTATGGGTGCAATGTTCAGGCAAAATCAATAACCAAGTTGCGGATTGTCGACAGGATAGTGATGGAGAAGGGCCGGAAGCGAGGACAGGATTATTGAATGCGTTTACATATATGTGTGTATATATATATACAGGTATATATATATACATGTATATATATATACAGGTATATATATATACAGGTACAATATGTATTACAGAGAGCAGAAGCCAGAGATACTACACAGCTAACACCGAGCAAGTTGGGTAAAGCGACAACGCACTTGACTTGTGTCAGCAGGCGCTAGGTTCGAACCCTGGCTTGAATTGCTTTTGTCCTGGCTGATACTTCCCGTCATTTTCCTCAGCTCTACGAGGATAATGCCTGGACATTATCTTAAATCAGGCCACAACAATTTATTTCCACACTAAGTCCTTGAGAAGATAAGAGTGCGTCAGATATTTATTATTTACCGGCATTTTATGGAAGACTAAATTCATTACAGTGTTCACAGCAGCTTTCAGTTCCACATCTTGTGCGGTTCAGTGTTCATTATCATCTACTCAGTCAATTTCTCTGGATCTCAGTCTCGAACCGCGGCCTCCCGAATATGAAACCCTCAACTTAAACTGACAGTTTTGTACGCACATTCATATACTCGTATATAGTACTTGTATACAGGCTGTATGAATGTGTGTATATATTACATTATATCATATTATATATTATGTATTTATTATACACTTACATCCTTCTAGTATCATATGCATTCATCCTTGTATATTCACTGCTCACCAAATATTATGGTGATGGGGTTAAGGAGAAAGGGATAAATGGGTTGTGGTGTGTATGGGATAGAAGAAATATGTACACAAGTTCGTACCGCGCAGTAAACGCATTGCGTCCCGGTTATAAAAATCAGTCAGTTAATACTGTACAGGTGAATAATCACACTTTGTTCTGAAATCCACACAAAATATTGCGTGGTTAGAAGGCACAGTGTTTACATGTTAAAACCGGGATGTGACCGGGCTTTGAACGGTTTACTTAAGTGAACTTAATGCGTAAGTGAATGGGGACAACTGGAAACTCGCATTAACAGCGAAGACACAAACAACATAACAAAAGTGGCATTTTCTTTTTCTATTTTTGTCTCAATGTTTTGTCTCTTGTTGATTTTATTGGTAAAGGACGGACAGTCCCTTTAGAATAACGCTTAGATAAATGAGACATCCGCCGGATGATGGGTGTTAACTGCCGAAATGTGTGGTGAGAATTTGTGATGTGGCGTAGATTGTTGCATTTGAAGGAAACACACGCTACAGATAAAATAAAATTTAAATTCTTCCAAAAACTGTATTTTTTAAAATTACGTACACTTTATCATTTTATTAATCATTAACCCTTTAAAGACGGAACGTATGTTTTATATAAGGACTAAGTGCGTACCGCGCTGTAAACACTCTCCACTTCGGTTATAAAAACCAGTCTCTTAATGTTCTTTAACCCTTCAAAGACGAAGCGTATCTGTTTTATATAAGGACTCAGTGCGTACCGCGCTGTAAACACTCTCCACTTCGGTTATAAAAACCAGTCTCTTAATGTTCTTTAACCCTTTAAAGACGAAGCGTATCTGTTTTATATAAGGACTCAGTGCGTACCGCGCTGTAAACACTCTCCACTTCGGTTATAAAAACCAGTCTCTTAATGTTTTATAAGGCAAAAGTTGCTGTTTGTTCTGAGATCCGTACAAAACACATAAACACAATGTGGGCACCACGTAGAATTTTTTAACATTAAACCTGGTGGTACGTAAAATTACCGCTAGGCTTTAAAAGGTTAATGTACAGGTTATTACTAAAACCTCTTGTCCTACCCAGCGGGTCATGGGACGTGACCCACCTGAGCTAAACTTTGGTAGCTCTGTACAGCAGAACTCACAGCGCCAGGTAACTAACTATTTCAACCTCCCACGATCTCCTTGCTGTATGCAGATTACATTTAGGTCTATTTAAAGGTACATAACTTTGATGTCACAAAACATATCTTAGCTCCTGCTAGCACAGATCTGGTATGTAGGAAGTACATCCATTTTGCTGTCCTGAAACTAAACTAAAGACAAGTGAATGCCTTCGATTGGTATGCATTGTATGCTGAGCTCATGAATAGTAGAATTCTTGACGTTCCATTCCTGCCAGTTTGAAATCCCTGCAATATTCAAGATGCTGACGTAGTTTCATGCTTTAATAACATTACATGTTTTTTCTCATTCTCTCTAATGTAATCTTTCCACTTATTTTCCTATATTGTACGTGTCTTTATACGAAAGCTTCTTTGTAAAGATTTTGTGACCTAATATACATTTCTTGTTTACTAGGCGACCTGCCCCAAAATTTTGGAGATTAGGATCATCCCTGTTTGAACGTCTGTAAACGACGTACTTTAGCCGGCGCTTCGATCTCCACCTGAGGACTTTTTCGGATTGTTGCAATAACATGCCCACGTAACATATACCGGTTTCTATTCCTACTGCAACCCTTTTTGTTGAAACTGTTTGATTTCCTTTGTTGTAATTGGACTTTTCATTTGTTTGTCACTTTATCTTCTGCTAGAAACGGGTTTATTCTCCGGTTATAGCTTTGTGAAGGTATTAGGATTTTTCACCGTTGTTGTTGGCGTAGTAGTACGATTATTATAGTGTAAAAATTCCGCTGAACTAAAAATACCAAATTAAAAATAGACGAAGGATTAAAACACTATGATCAGCTTTTCACTGTTATGCCGTAAGTTCCACTGTTTTAACAAGAATAACACTCTTTTGTGAAGAGTGCTTTAATTTAAACACAGTGAAACACACCAATATCAATAGCTATTTAATTTGTCTTATTAAATATCTGTACTCTTTTTTGAAAACCACACACAGTTTAAGTTGGACTGCCTCAGACAGAAAGAGAGAGAGAGAGAGAGAGAGAGAGAGACGGTTTGCAAAATCTGGTCATGATTGAGAGCATAATATTAAACAGGATCTGAAAGGAACAATGTGTGAAGGTGTGGAATATATTAATTTGACGCAGGACGGGACGCAGTGTTGGGTTTTTCTGATTGCGGTAATGATAATTTAGGTTCCACACAAAACAGTCAAAATTATTGATTCGCTTTGCTACTGGTAGCTTGTCAATAATGTTTATAAGCATAGGATTGGTTGGATAATTATCGTTACTCCTCGTAACGGAATGATTGTTTTTGAGACGTTATTTTTGCTGTGACACCGGTGGGAACAAGCATAAAACAACAGCATAGTACATAAAACAACAGGAAAGTACATAAAACAACAGCATAGTACATAAAACAACAGCATAGTACATAAAACAACAGCATAGTACATAAAAATTTTATAACAACTGAAGGCTCACTTGCCAAGTCCTTATCCTCAGTGCATGGTGGGTCCCAATTTACGACGATCCGACTTACAGCGACCCACATTGAGAACGTATGTGTAATTCCATAAATGGATCGAATTCCGATGTTGAATGCTGTATTATCGATATATTGTCCGACGTGACAAACCGCACAGGGCATTGGGACAGAACCGAAAGGTCAACACATATCGGCACCACTGGTCAGTGCCAGCCTTGGAGTGGAGATGGAGAAATTTTGATATTGTTGTCTGAGGATTAAAGTTTATGGCGGGTATCAGTGTGTGTGCGTCAGTTATCTATTTATTAACCCTTTAAAGACGAAGCATATCTGTTTTATATAAGGACTCAGTGCGTACCGCGCTGTAAACACTCTCCACTTCGGTTATAAAAACCAGTCTCTTAATGTTTTATAAGGCAAAAGTTGCTGTTTGTTCTGAGATCCGTACAAAACACATAAACGCAATGTGGGCACCACGTAGAATTTTTTAATGTTAAACCTGGTGGTATGTAAAGTTACCGCTAGGTTTTAAATGGTTAAGCACCATGTCTTCCAGTTTCTCTGTGTGTCTTCAGATTTTATTACAAACAATTCATAGAAATTTCTCAGCTGCATGTGCATGATCATATCGTGCCTCTTCTATCGTTACCGTACACAGTGACATGTGATTGGATGTAATGTTTTCACAGACACTGGATGTATTGAAAGTGGACGGAGAGATCACCACCAGAAACTAGAATAGAACTCTCCGTATTCTTCTGTTAATTCTGTAGCCTGGTCACCAAAAGGAGGGATGTAGCTGTGTCAGAAAGTTTACAAGCTCAAAGAAAAATCCTCTGCAAAATGTGCATTTCACTGAGTATGAAAATATAGCTGTTTAACGATGAAAATGGGAGGGTATTTTGGGGAATGTGGATGTGCTGGCTTGATTCTTCGTTGAGGCACCATCTACCGAGCCTTGGGTTTTAAGGCGCGGTCGTAAAGCACTTATAAAACTACTGTTAACTTCGTGGCCTTCCTTCTGTCCGCGTGGAAAGAATCGGATCCCACCGGAAGAATTTTCATGAAAATCGACATTGGAGAATTTTACTAAAAAATCTGCCGCCATATTCCAGTTCTGTTTAAAAAACGGACAGACGTATAAGACAGTTTGCAAGGGTACCTGTGTACACTTGACTTAGTGACATACCGTAACATGTTTACCGTTACAAAGGTTTACTGTTTTCGTCCCGTTGCTATGATTGTACAAACGTTCCAGAACCCGTTCCTTCTGCGGACATTTCCTCGCTTGTTAGTAATTTTCCTAATCCGCCCATAAAGTGCCAGGATAGGTCTTAGATAAGCCCACAGCAATTGCGCAACAAGCCCTAATGGGCCAGGGCCTCCACATTATCGAGGCTTCACGATCATACTCAGACATACCACACTCAATAGGACTCCTCTGGACGAGGGATCGGTCCGACGCAGAGACCTCTACCTGACAACACACAGCACTCACAACAGACAGACGTCCATGTGCCTTGCGGGATTCGAATTCGCAATTCCAGCAAGCGAGCGGCCGTACACCGACGCTCTAGAATGCGCGGCCGCTGGGATCGGCGCCATTTCTTGATAACCATTTGCAATTTATAATTCACTAATCATCTTCTGTTCCCTGTTTACTGTTCATCTAATCATGTACACTATATGAAAACGTCAGATATTAGTGGCGTTACAAAGCAAACCATCATCTCCAGTAATTCCCACTCTTCTTGCTTCAGGCCATAAAAAACAAACCCCATTACTCGATTTCAGTAATTGACGCAGCCTTATAGGTGTACCTAGCTTATCGAACACCCTGTACAAAAAGCCGTAGCAAGTAGAATGTTCTGTAGATGGAATGTGAATACTGATGCGCGCGCTTGCTCAAAGTGCTTGTGTTTGAACGCTACACTCTGAACTGACATTTAACTCACATGTCCAGTTCGTTTGCTTTATGTGCGGAAGCCAATCAGAAAGCGATTTAATCTTCCCATCGGCGACTATTTGCCGTTCACCAGATATGATATTATGTCGGAAAATTGCAAAATGTCTGTCTGTAACAGTACCATTCTGGCATTATAAAATTCGGTGTGCCCACGGTGATGTTGTGATATTGGCAATTTAAAAGTCCTAAACAGGAATAATAATAATAATAATAATAATAATAACAACAATGTGAAAGCATTGCAGTGGCAAGATAGTGAGCGGAACAGACGAAAACATGTAATTTGATGCATATTGAAGTTTTGGGTTCTTATTTGAATTTTTTTACTTGAAGGAAATCGTCTATAGCCCCGCGTTAACCTTTTAAAGCCTAGCGGTAACTTTACGTACCACCAGGTTTAACATTAAAAAAATTCTACGTGGTGCCCACATTGCGTTTATGTGTTTTGTACGGATCTCAGAACAAATAGCAACTTTTGCCTTATAACACATTAACAGACTGGTTTTTGTAACCGAAGTGGAGAGTGTTTACAGCGCGTTACGCACTGAGTCCTTATATAAAACAGATACGCGTCGTCTTTAAAGGGTTAAAAACACAAATATACTCAGTTGGACCCGATACGTGAAGATATTCCAAAATTCTGGGCTTTAGATATCGGGTCAACCTGAGTGGGGTTTAACTTTAGTCGTAGTCTGAATGTGGACTGATCCTGCTGCCGAACCTCACTGTCTTTACTTCTAACACGGCACGATAGACAGTTTCGATAAAGTAAATGGTTTCAAATGTGATATATATATATCATAAAATACGTAGTTAATTTGATACATGTTTTAGTTTAAAATTGCTCTAGTACAAGATTTCTGGTTTTCCTCAGTTCCAATAAAAGAATGATTGGAAGAAATCCTCAAATAGAGGTTTGTCTCCGCAATTACGTACATATGTGGTCCAGCCAATAAAAAGCAGACTGAAGTGAATTTTTTTTGGTGAAGGGCCCCATATCAGTCCCAGTTTTCTTTGAAGCTTGTGAGTGTGTGTAATAAGAAAAATATAGACCACGTTGAAGATGGAAATGAAGCTGGAACATTTTGAAAGCTCTGAGGGTAATATAATAATAATGATAATAATAATAATGATGATGGTTATTATTACTGTTATTCAGTTTAATTAAATGACGTTTATTAACGTGCAGGCTCAACAGCACAAGTGCCAATTACAAAACCACCACCAGAACACAAATGCAACACAAGAACAGTACAAATACACAAAACCCAAACGCTAAACAGACAAAACAAAACATGTTATAGGAAAGAAGTAATATAAAAATACTGGGGCAAAACCTCTATACCCTGAAAAGGCGATAATAATAATAATAATAATAATAATAATAATAATAATAATAATAAACATTCAGTAGATTCGCTACAGGAGTCAGCTATACTTGGAAAGTCACACGTAATACGGGACGTACTGCTGTCTGAAACTGGAAGCCTGAGCGGTGGGGATCGCCGCTGGTTCGAGAGAAGTACCGGGAAGAAATGGCCTGTGACAAGAGACGACGACGACGACAACATAATAATAATAATAATAATAATAATAATAATAATAATAATAATAATGGGCGGGATTTGTTGATGCCACAGCGATGTTGCTGAATGCTCAAATTTTCCGTGAGGTTACGCCGTGTCGAGTGAAAGATTGTTACCGACGTTTCGAAGGAACCTAATGCTTTCATCTATTGCCAGTCCACATGTAGCAACAGCACAGCTGGCTTTTATATTCAGATAGGATAAGAAGCGGGTTGGAAAGCAGGCCATACAGCATGCTTCAACAAACTGTTACAGTATTTTTTTTGAAAGGATTTAGGGGGGGAAAAAAGTTGGAAACTCTGTTATGATTTACGGTAAAACAGCCGCGATTTGAAAACGGTTACTTTCAAATGCAGCTACAGGGCTTTTGAGTTACACATCCGGGTTTCGCGTTCTGTGATTTTGGGAGGAAAGAATACCGGAATTACAGAACTGGAGTGCAAAGTCATATAGCAACAGAGCGGAATATGACGGAAGCAAATATCGACGTATTTTAAATCAGCTTTGAAGTTCACAACGTGTAAACTGTAAAATCTCTCATTATTCTGGCTGTTTGAACCTTCAAGTACGCGACGAAGAGTATAGAATTATTTTCTGATAAGTGTTCGTTCAAATTCAATTATATTTTTCTGCTAACTTGAAATTCCTAGAATATAAAGTTAGATATTCATTAAATCGTTTTGATGTCGTTACTGAGTTTTCTGTGAAGAGGTAGTTTCATTAGTTTTGACACAGAAGTTTCGCAGTCCAACATACCAATGATACAGGGCTATACATGCCATTGCCGCACTTCACGGCGTGATGCGGATGCTGTAGGGTAGCAAGATGGGAATTACACGGTTGTTGCTCTTCGGAATTATACACACAACGTGGAATGTTATAACTCTTATGTGGGCCTGTTTTTACAGGTGCTTATAGGTAGAATTTATGATTTATAGTATATATCCACGTTGCTTTTTTTCAATATAAAGGTCATACATTACCTCAAATATTCACCCCGCGTATATATTTTGTAATTTTTAATTTAAAAAAAATTCGCAGGGCGGGGATAGCTCAGTCGGTATAGCGACTGGCTACTGGCTGGACGGTCCGGGTATCGAATCCCGGTGGGGGCGAGATTTTCCGCAACCTTCCGGACCGGCCCTGGGGGCCCACCCAACCTACTGTACAATGGGTAACGGGTCTCTTTCCCGGGGGATAAAGCGGCCGGGGCGTGAGGCTAGCCACCCCATCCCTCCCTCGTGCCGAGGCTCACGAATGGGTAGAGCTATGCATCTGCTCCCCCCCTCTTGGGCCCTCAGGGCCTGTTATAGGGTGAACCTTTACCTTTACCTTTAAAAAAATTTGCTTATGTATTCATAACCTATCCACATACCAAACTCCATATTCCTAAACATAACTAATTATAATATTGAATTATACTAATAAATTACAATAATAAACATTATGATTGCAAGTTTTTATTTTCTTTAATTATTCTTCATGCCAAACTTATGAAGAAATATGAGAGGTTATTATCGATTACCGTCCACTTCAACTATGGCAACCCTACTAACGGAAATAGTCACAAGCGTATGTACATTTTCATCTAAAGTGCTTGCTATTTGCGTCCGATTTTAGCCAAAATTAAATTCTGACAATAAATTTTACTAAAGACCCCCCAGTAAGATATTTCACCAACGTCCGTTTAATAGCAGCCGAGTTTTTCCATGCGGACGGCCGGATAGACCGAAGGAGAGATGAGAAGACGGAAGGAAAGAAAAAGAATGCACATGGCGGAGCCAATACTTTTTGTAACTGCTTGAACCCTCATGAAATGAAACTCATTGTTACAGCGTCGACTTTTCTTTTCGTAGCGGACGTACTGTTGTCGCACAGCAACGGACTGTGTCGCCTGCTGACTGGCTTTTGCCTCACAGTAAATTAAAAAAAAAATATTTTAACCATATTCTCCGTCTATATTTACTCATATATATTTTTCTGATTCCAAAACGTCAATGCAAGACGCAGACAATGCTAGAAACCTCAATAGACTCATAGTGCTTGTCTCTAATCGATATCTGTATTTCATCCAACGTCTATTGAAGTGCAGATAGGCGTACATACGAGTAGAGTTACACGCGTATTCTGCTATTCATTTAAGTGTTACCGTTCTGCGTCGATTTTCTCGGCTATACAAACACAGTCACGTGTGAACTGAATTTGATGATAACTTTATAGGTGACAATATGCTGAACGTTCGCTTCATCCATTTCACATGCTGAATGCACAATTGTGTACGACAGAAAGCTGATTATTTCTAACCACAAGAAAACACACTCGAAGACTGCGTGATGGTATAGGCGTGTTCTCTATAGTTTCAGTACTGTTATAAGCTATTCTTTATGAAACTGGAATACAAAGAAGTTTAAGGAAAAGCGAGATATAACATAGAACATGGGGAGGAAGAAATGTGATAAATAATAGAAATGTAAATGGAGGAGAGAAGGAAGTTTAAGAAGGAATGGAGGAAGGAAGGATCAACTTAGTGAAGGTTATAATACATTGATAATTTAGTTCAATGCCTGTTTCTGATGTGGCATCATAAATGTGCTAAACATATGTAGAAGAAGAAGAAGAAGAAGAAGAAGAAGAAGAAGAAGAAGAAGAAGAAGGAGAAGAAGAAGAAGAAGGCAGTTCTCAGGAACAGGAGTAAGAGAAGAAGTGGAAAGGGAAGAATATTTAGAAGGAGTGGAAAAGGAAATGTCGAAGCAGACAGTACCAAATCACAAAAGGAGCGAAAGAATAAAAGGATACAGGAAAGCAGAATGGTAGAATAAAGGCGTAAGGAGGAGGAAAGTATAGAAACTAAGAAAAACAAAAAGTGAAGTGGAGGCAAAGGGGGAAGAAAAAGGATGAGGGGAAGAACGAGAAAGAATAGAAGAGTGAGGATAAATATGTAGAGGGGAAGGAGCAAAAAGGCGTAAGTTTATTCCTCTGCCTAATTAAACGTCATACCGTGAGGGTGTATGGGGTAAGGGAATGGGAGTCACACGCATTTTTAACCTGGGAACTATATGGAAGTGAAGAAAAAGCAAAAAGGTGTTAAAGAACAGGGAGATAAAACACAACACTGCTTCTTACACCATCTACATTACTGCATGATTTTGCAGATAAACAGTACGTCGCCAAATACAGACTGGCACGTAAAGATTCTGGACGCTCCAGTTGATCAGCAAATCGTCACACCTGCCGTGAAGGGCGTTCCTGAATTTTTTTTTGATATGAAAGACCCCAATCATACGCCCAATAATAATTGTATCGCAGACTGCCGACTTACTGAACAAGACGTTGGAAGCTTTCTAGCACTTTAAAGACTAAGTGTAAACTGAATTATATTTAAAAATTCAGTTCGTACTGCGCAGTAAACACACTCGAGCTCGGTTATAACATCGAATAGGTTAATGCTGTACATGGAAATAATCGCTGTTTGTTCTGAGATCCATACAAAAAACCTACATAAACTGTGTGGACTGAACGTAGAGTTTGTGAATGTTAAAACCTGTCTTAACAATAACGTGTTCTGTTATTCTACGAAAAAACCCCGCGGCATATGGATGGATGTTGGATCAGTCACTGTATTGGCTTAGGGTTAAGTTACACCAGTTTTCCTTGGAATGGTTTTACAGTCAAAAACAGCGAACTGGTGAAGTTTCACTAATGCTTTTACACTATTTTTACGCTATTTTAAGTTATGTGATTAAGGATCTGAGTTTTAACATGTATACATGTACGTGATGATGGCTCGGCCGAGTCGAAACATGTAGTATATTGGCACAATCTTAGAGTAAATGACGTAGTGTGCCATATATATATATATACTGTGGTGTGTCTGTGTTTATTATCACAGTAGTTAAAACCTGGTGTTACATAACCCATCGGCTTTAGAGGGTTAGTAGGGCTTATGTTTGTCAGGTTTTCTGTCCCTTTTCTCCTTCCAGAGCAGATTCTGAAGTGTCCCGCTGTAGGCTACCATCTAGTCAAAAGCCCTACAGGGGTCGATACTACGAGGACACGCGTCAACTGAAGCAGCACACCGCAATGCAGTCAGTGTCAGCGGTCTTGAGTAGTGCCTTACTGACACTGGCTTATCGCACGTGTTTATATTTGCAGTCTGTAGCCAAGCTTACGGCGTCGAATTGTAGCTAAGTATGAATCGGAAATGATAACGTCGTGTGTAAATATGACGTTGCCGTGCCATGACTCAAACGGTTTTTCGCCGGCGTCTCAACGCGGAGGCCCAGGTTTGATCCCTGCTGGGTTCATGTGGGATTTGTAGTGGACAAAATGACACTGGGACAGGTGTTCCCCAGAGTACTTCGGTTTTCCCCTGTCCTTTTCATTACGCCGGTGCTCAATTATGCGGAAGAACAGAAAAAAATTAATCACCTTCATCACAGGGTTGCAAAATAAACCTCAAAGCTGCGGTGCGTCCGTAGTGTCTGCTGTGGGAACTTCACCCCCCCCCCGAAAAAGGCATATTAGAATACCATTTGTATAGAGAGTCCGAGAAAAATCATGAAAAGTCAGAATAGCCAAAGTCGACGTCGAGGTTTGAAACCTGGACGCCTCGACTGCAAAACAGGATCTTGGTTTCGTATGCGCGTACAACGCTTGGTGCTTAATTCCGGGCGCAAAAATATCTTAATACAATTTTTTTTTTAGATTTCCCATCCCGTTTTATTTCATACAACACTGTTTCTCATTTCTAGACAGGCAAACACAACTTATTTTTATCCGTATTTATTATTGCGCTGCTACATTGTATTTGTATGCCTGATGATGGCCGCTTAGACCGAAACATGTAGCAGCGTAATAATAAATACAATAAAATGTAGGTAGTGTTTGCCTGTTTGAAACTTACAAGCAGTAACGTATCACAATTATATTTCGCAAGGGGAGAGAGAAACTTCTGCTATTGTGGGAAATAAATCCATTGGCAGCGAGTAAAGTTGGCCCTATGCACGCCTTCAAGGCATGTGGGGGGAGTGGAGGTATAGCTGCACTCGTTGTTAACCTTGGCATGAGGTGTAGATGAGCGGCCAGCTTCACGTTTCGGCAGCTCTACCTCCGGTAAAAGGATGCAGGTTACTTCTTGCATATGGGGCTGGGTGGACCCCAGAGTTGGTCTGAGCGCTTGGAGAAGCATCTCTGGCCTCTAGCCGAGGTTCGCAATTCGAACCCTCCAGCCCATAGACTAGTTACGATACCGACTGCACCGCCCTGCCTCCCTAGCGTATTTGGTTTATAAGAAAAATTCTTAAATTTCATTTTCCTAAAATTCAATTGCATTTTTGATTTTCCTTGCCGTCTATATGCTTAACCTTTTAAAGCCTAGCGGTAACTTTACATACGACGAGATTTAACATTAAAAAATTTTACGTGGTGCCCACATTGCGTTTATGTGTTTTGTACGGATCTCAGAACAAACAGCAACTTTTGCCTTATAAAACATTAACAGATTGGTTTTTATAACCGAAGTGGAGAGTGTTCACAGCGCGGTACGCGCTGAGTCCTTATATAAAACAGATACGCTTAGTCTTTAAAGGGTTAATCGACGTTGGGTTCATTTTCAGTGTAAATAACCTTTAATAAGATTTTGGTTTCCATAAATGTGTTAAATATTTATTCTTTACTATGCGTGGTTTCCGCAAAAATTCAGATTTAGTCACAAGCCTTACTCATGCATTAGTACTTTACATACTACTAGCCTAGACGTCCTGAGGAGAACCACGATGTGTCTCAATCATAATATTCGATGTACCGACTGAGATTCTGAAACGTCCTTGATTTTCATGAGCTATTGTTTCCAAATTCCTATAAAATACTCTGAAAGAGGCCACGAACACCTGTTTGCAAACCCTTACCTTCCTTCATTGATGATAATTACCACCTTCCCATATCACGTAACACTGTGCAGGCCAAAATCTGCAGGTAAAAGAGCATTAGCAAATAAGCTGAGAATGTAGATAGTGTATTATGCCGATGTTAATGTAACTTAAGCAGTGAATACGGTGTCGTGAGAATGAAGTAGAATGGTAGGCACATTGTTTAGTATATAAGAATAATTGCACCAATATAAATGTAGACACACATACGTATTTGTTAAATTAAATTTAATATTAATTTGTTCCTCATTAGTATCGAGTTTTCGACGATTTAGATGGTTGAGCTTTCTTTTTGTGAAACTAATTACTCAGTAGTTACAAAAACCATAGCTATGCATAACAAAAATGACACAGCTTATTATCCTGAGAGCGTTTGTGTTTATTAATAACATGTTAAAGCGTCAAGCCTCTACCTCACTTCCTGCTGTAATATTACAAAATTAATGGTTGACACTGCTGAGCTGTGGTGTGCCTAATTACAAGTGCGTCTGAACCACAATAAAAGTTATGTTGAACGCCATGATGATGTAAGCCTCTGCGCTTAACTAAAAAAATGAAACAAGTGATGTGGATATGTACAGTATGAACATCATACAAACAGGTGTAAGTGCTTACCGGCGCCGTGTAAATGAGAAGATAATAGGCGTTCAGTTGGTCAGGATTTTCAGGCTAATATGGGAGATAATAATCGGTCAGTTGATCAAACATTTTCCGCCTAATATGGAAGATAATAGTAGGTCAGTTGATCAAACATTTTCCGCCTAATATGGAAGATAATAGTAGGTCAGTTGATCAAGAATTTTTTGTCTATTATGGCCCCTTTATTGAGGCCAAATAATTCTTCTTCCATTCTAGTTAAGACCTATCCTCCATCTGTAACTTTTCTTCAAAGTGGTCTTTTGCTTTCAAGTACTCTGTCAAACGATCTGTGTTTCTGTTCTTTTCCACATGTGTTACATTGCCTTCCCATATTATCCACCTTGTTTCGGTCACCGGAATAATGTCTGCAGAATGTTGATCTACGTATTATACAGTAGTTACTCATTGCTCTTTCCAACTGCCTTGACTTCTTAAGACCCAGTGCTGTCTCTGTCTGTGTACCATCACATTTAACTTTAAAGGCATCTGCATGCTCCATAAAGAGCCTGTTTTGTTTCTTATAATCCTAAAAATAAAGAGAAAGTTTTCTTCCTTATATAGACAAATTTTGTTTTCTGTGAGGTAAAAACTCAGTTTTTGAATAATACTTTTTAACCTTTTAAAGCCTAGTGGTAACTTTATATACCACCAAATTTAACATTAAAAAATTCTACGTGGTGCCCACATAGCGTTTATGTGTTTTGTACGGGTCTCAGAACAAACAGCAACTTTTGCCTTATAAAACATTAAGAGACTGGTTTTTATAACCGAAGTGGAGAGTGTTTACAGCGCGGTACGCACTGAGTCCTTATATAAAACAGATACGCTTCGTCTTTAAAGGGTTAATTTTTGTCTTGAATTGTCACCCCTTCTGTTATTTACGCCTTTGATCAAAACATGCCTATTTTTCTAAACAAAGGGTCGACAAAGATACGAATATAAAATCAAAGGTAAAAGTTTTATTGACTTTCTGTTGGATATTAAAGTGACTTTCCAATACGCATGTGTTCCTACGCAACCAGAAAGAATGTCTTCAAATATTTAAGGGCTCATAGCATCGCGTTCTATAGAAAAGGTAACCATGTTTTTGAAGGGGAAATTGGATTCTGCATAATTAAAATTTGGTTTCTCCTACTGCCCTTGCGATAATGCTGTTTTATGGTGGCTGAAGGATGAGTGCCACTCTTGTAACATCCACCGCGCTTCCAAAATTTGACCCCGTATTACTATTTCATGTAGCAGAGACTAAAAATATAACGTGGACCAGCTGAGAGCACTCACAGCGGTGTGGCAGCATTGTTGATAGGGTTTTCTGGAGAGTTACTTCCAGTTACGGCGTTACCTATCGTACAGACATAAGGGCAGATTGAACTGACGGATGCCTGCTGCCGCTGGGTCCAGAATATTTTGTGTTCCCTTATTCTACCCAAAAATGCAGAGATTAAAATATACAGAAATATAATTTTCTCCTGTTTTGTGTGGTCGTGAAACTTGGTCTCTAACGTTGAGGAAGAAACATAGGCTGAGGACCTTTAACCTTTTAAAGCCTAGCGGTAACTTTACGTACCACCAGGCTTAAATTTAGTCAATTCTCCATGGTGCTTACATCGCGTTTATGTGTTTTGTACTTATCTGGGAACAATTTGCAACTTTTACCTGACACGTCGTCAAATGATTGGTTTTTTTAAACTGAGGTGGAGGGTGTTTACTGCGCGGTACGCCCTGAGTCTTTATATTAGAATACGTTTCGTCTTTAAAGGGTTAAAAGTAGGGTGCTGTGTGAGGTATTTTGGCTTAACAAGGACGAGGGAAGAGAGAAATGGAGAAAATTACATAACGAGATGCTTCGTGTTCTCTGCTGACCAAATACTGTACAGGCAATTACGTCAAGATGGGAGACTGTGGCGGGAAACGGGCCAAAGGACTATAGAAAGAAGAAGATCATATCAAGAAGAGTGATAAGCGATGGGAATGTGGCACATATAGGCAAGAGGAGAGGTGTATAAAGGGGGTTTGGTAGGGAAACCTAGTAGAAAGAAAAGGCTTGGAAGACTTAGGGGCGGAGAGAAGGATAATATTAAAACAGGTCTTTAAGAATTAAAATAGGAGCCTGCACTGGATTGTTCTGGCTGAGTATAAGGACAAGAAGTGGTATTTTGTGAACGCCGTAATGACCTGTCTAGCCCGGCAAAGTGCGTGGTGTCTCTTGAGTATCTGAGGAACTCTTGGCTTCTCAAGAAGGACTCCGCTTCATATAGTTAGTTGGTTGGTTAGTTAGATACGTATCGTGTACAAAACTAGACGGCTTGTGCTCTGAAGTTGCCAGCACTATTTTCAGACCGCTGACCTGATGCCGTTCATTTTAGTAGAAAGGTAGCTACATATGTGAGAGACCTGCTACCTCTGTCATCAGGATATAAGCGTCAGTCCCAGTCGGGGGTGTGAAAAAACCCATGAGGAACAGTGGCTGCACAAAGGACTGGAGAAAACACGAAGAGACATCGGAAGGAAGATAATGAAAACAAGAAGTCTGGAAATAAATGGTTCATGTTGTAGTGTTGTGCGTTTTCACACAGTGTAGTGTCGTAGGTTGACTCTTGGCGTTTCGGAGGAACATACTGCCTCCATCTTCAGGATTAAATTAATTGGATCCTTTCAGCATTAACCTGCGCTGAATTCTTTTAAAGCCTGAAGACTGAGGTACCGTATTCAGGCGAAATTATTGCGTCAGCCTACCTGACTACACAGTGTTACAAGCCCAGACGACTGTAGTCTGAATGGGAAGTACAAGAGGAAGGAAGTAACTATTAACTTCGGTTTGTTAATTGTTGTACTTCCGGCATGTCTGTGCATATCAAGTTCCATTTATTAGCAGTCGCCTGGCCCCTCTACCCTGAAGATTGAGGCATTTATTAGCAGTCGCCTCACCCCTCTACCCTGAAGATTGAGGCATTTATTAGCAGTCGCCTCACCCCTCTACCCTGAAGATTGAGGCATTTATTGGCAGTCGCCTCACCCCTCTACCCTGAAGATTGAGGCAGATGTTTCAAGTAAAAATATGTATCTGTGTATCAAAACACACGTCGTCACATCTGAAAAGACATAATTTACCCGGTGACAATCTCTTATCTCACTCTCAGTTTGATTTTATGACATAAATGTATTATTTTCCAGTTATGTGACTATCGAACCTCATACGATCGTTTGATCTGCATTGGTCATCGAAGCAAGTAATGATGGCGGCTGATTTTGTACTTGGCATTCCAGGAGGGGTTTTATTTTAAATTCCGGCAATCTCAGTGGGTCACTTATGGCGTAGAGGGAAGGGGGGGGGGAGAGAGAAGCGTCCAAAGTGAAGCTACCTTTTAAAGCCTAGCGGTAACTTTACGTACCACCAGGTTCAACATTAAATAATTCTCCATAGTGCTCAAATCGCGTTTACGTATCTTGTACATATCTCGGAACAAACTGCAACTTCTGCCGTAAACATCAGCAACTCATTCGTTTTTTATAACCGAGGTTGGAAGTGTTTACTGCGCGGTACGCCCAGAGTCTTTATATAAAGCAGATTACGTTTCGTCTTTAAAGGGTTAATATAATTAGTAAATCGTAACAACTAGTCTTAGATAATTTGCCGTTGTCTTTATGTCTGATGTGCCTGTGCAATGAACTCTTCTGGGAATTTACGCAGCGCAGAATGGTAACTCGTACCGACGTTTGCGGTCTCATCTTCAAGGATAAAGAAGTAACAAGAAGACTTTTTGACCCTTGAAGATGAGCCCAATAGGTTTTCCCGAAACGACGGTACAGAATTACCACTTAACGCTGCCCAATGTCCCAGAGTGCAGCAGAGCAGATCTCATCTGCATCGCGGAGTAAGTCTGCAACCACGCACGACCTGCCTGTGTTTCACAAACCGACTGGATACAGAAGCTCATATTACAATTAAGTTACGCTCATAGCCACGTTAAGACGCCAGGAATTAGTGATCGATTTTATTCTTAGTGACCAAGATATTCGTCTGATTACACAATTTAAAAAAAATCTGAGCAGCCTTCTATTTTAATAATAATAATAATAATAATAATAATCAATCGATCGATCAATCAATCAATCAGTCAAGAAATCAGTCAGTCAGTCGGTATGTATTAACGTGCAAGCTTAACAGCAAAAATGCCTATTATAAAGCCAGCACAAAAAAGAAACACAAATACAAAAACAACACAAATACACAAACAAACACTAAACAAACAAAGAATACAATATAATATTGCAGGAAAAGATATATAAAAGTACTGGGGCAAAACCCCTACACTCTGAAGAAACACAGATAAGTTAATTTGAAAAATGTCCCAGTTCAGCGCAAAATCTGTTTTAATAATAATAATAATAATAATAATAATAATAATAATCTGATTTATAGCCTTCTACGTTATTTACTGAGTTTTTAACCCTATCAAAGTGTAGCTGATCTCAGCAACGTAGAGAAGCTTAGTTCCTACCTTACAGAAAATACGAAACTTGTCAATTACGAAGTTAATTCGGTTAAGAGAGCTTTGTGACTGTTACCGTTGTCTGTTGCGAGACTCAAAGGAAAATGTCTAGGCAAAATATCGAGTGGAAGTTTCGAGTCTTCTGGGACATTACGCTGTATCTTTCGATAAATAACTTTTGAAGATCGAGAACTCCAAGACTGCTTAACTCTGAAGATGAAAGCACTAAAATTCTTCGAAAAATCGGTAGCTGTTTGCTGAACGATACAACTTAACATCCCAGAAGACTTCAGTCTTCAGCAGTACTACAGGCATACTCTCCGACCTCCCACAGTGTCGACTTCTTTCACGTAACCTTTTAAAGCCTAGCGGTAACTTTACATACCACCAGGTTTAACATTAAAAAATTCAACGTGGTGCCCACATCGCGTTTATGTGTTTTGTACGGATCTCAGAACAAACAGCGACTTTTGCCTTATAAAACATTAAGAGAGTGGTTTTTATAACCGAAGCGGAGAGTGTTTACAGCGCGGTACGCACTGAGTCCTTATGTAAAACAGATACGCTTCGTCTTTAAAGGGTTAAAAATAGGTAGTATATGTGATCACTGCTGTCCATTACAGGGATAAATAAATATCCTGAGTACTATAGACCCTCGAATGAACGGGCTCATAGGGGGATCGGGTTGTCCGATAATTCCGATTGTCCGGTACTTCCGAATTTGTTTCTATATGTAGCCAAAAAGTCGCCAAAACAGTAACACCGTACTGTGTATATAACGCTAATGCATACACATCATACTCTACACAAACATATTTAACCTTGTAGTGCATGTTAGTTGGAATT
Source organism: Coptotermes formosanus (assembly GCA_013340265.1). Classification (NCBI taxonomy): domain Eukaryota; kingdom Metazoa; phylum Arthropoda; class Insecta; order Blattodea; family Rhinotermitidae; genus Coptotermes; species Coptotermes formosanus. Next base: position 96,257 of record BLKM01000627.1, read on the forward strand.
TAATAAATTTCAGACAAATAAAATAAATCTAAGACACATGGTATGAAAAGAGCAATATACTACTGCTTCCACGCGTGTGTCAGCAAAGAATGAGCGTGCGTCTGTTTCGCCACGTAGTGGCCACTTCGCTAATTTTCAGTCAAGACCGCTAATTCCAGATATTACCATTGCTGACGAAAATTTCGGAACCAACAAATTTCGTCCGCCGTTTCCGCAATCGCTATATAAGATGTCCGTTAATTTGAGGGTCTACAGTATGTCGTTTGAAAAGTGTTGTATGTCTCATATTTGAACGGTAATGAACTAGGATAGCGTAGTCAGTACAGTTAGTATGCCATAGGGTGGAAGGTGCAGGGTTCAAATCCCGGGATGAGTATTCAAGCGTAAAGGGCATTAATGCCTACAGCATATGTGTATGTAAGTGTAAGTGTAAGAGGCATTAATGCCTACAGCATGGAAGTATGTAAGTGTAAGTGTAAGAGGCATTAATGCCTACAGCATGGAAGAGTTATGAATTCATTTATATTTCTAGCTAGCGTCACCAAATGGACTTTATCCTCTTAAGTAGGCATTATTCGCATAACTTCTTGTTTGCTGAGTTACAGCATAAGAATAAATGCAACAATGTTTCAGTCAACCTCACTGTGAATTTAAACTGTCAGATTTACCGGAAGTAACATTTTAAAGCTGCTTCTCCCGTCACTGAAGTCTTAAGTTGGCGTAATTGGTAATCTGCAGGACTGTGTTTCGTTTTTTTTTTTCCTTTTCACGTAAAAGCAGAGCACTGCAATCGCAAACCAACACGTCTCACGGGTTCTGTGTTCTAACTACAAAGAACTGCTAAATAGGCAGTACCTCGAAAATCAATATCAAAGTTTCCTCTGTAAAGTGTTGGAGTTCTGCAACTTCCCCGCAGTTCTGCTACTCCTTCCCTATCTGTTTAACCCTTCACTACCCAGCAGCATTTCAGCGGCTGCACACTTCGTCATATCTTAACAAAAAAAAACAGAGATAAGTAAGGTTAAGGGAAGGCGGAAATGTTTTTTTTTTTCCATTTTACGGTACACAGATGCAAACAGAATATCATTAGTGACTGAAAAGACGCCGACTGATATAAGACGGGTGGTAATGTATTTGCAAGAAACACATTGGTTTCCGAACGGAGTGAGGGTCGTGACGTCCGTTGGACATGAAACTAGTTTCGCCGTATTAACCTTTTAAAGCCTAGCGGTAACTTTACATACCACCAGGTTTAACATTAAAAAATTCTACGTGGCGCCCACATTGCGTTTATGTGTTTTGTACGGATCTCAGAACAAACAGCAACTTTTGCCTTAAAAAACATTAAGAGACTGGTTTGTATAACCGAAGTGGAGAGTGTTTACTGCGCGGTACGCACTGAGTCCTTATATAAAACAGATACGCTTCGTCTTTAAAGGGCTAATATTGCGGCACTGAGAGGTTTGATGATACGTTTGAACAAATAATATTGCAGCACTGAGAGGTTTGATGATACGTTTGAACAAATGGAAGGGCTAACTTTAGGAAGCAGAGTCCTTCTAGAGAAGCTGATAGTCTGTCAGCTGTTAAGAAATTCTTTGATTCCGGTGGAACTGAAGGTACTCAGTATGGAGTTTGCGAGACCTCACCGCTGACCCTTAGTGCATATCAGCGACACGCGCCGGCCACTTTAACCCCAAGAAAGAGTCCCGGTACCTATTGTACGGGAGATTGGGTGGGCCGGTCTGGATTGGATCCGGAAAATAACACCTCCACCGAGTTCCAATCCCCAAACCTTCCGCCCCTAGCAAGTTGCCATACCGAATACGCTGTCCCAGCCCTTCGCACTGTCATACTGCTTTATATCACTGCCCTCAGTATATGTGGATCATTTCCTACGGTAGTCTGCAATCCTTCTCCCTCTAAGACAGATTCCAGCCTCATATTCAAAGGGTAATGTGGACGCATGTGTTATCAAAACCAACTCATACACAATTCAAATCACAATGCACTCCGTCATCTGGGCAACAGGATTTTTAAAGAACTTCTAACAACCAGGCTAGTGTTATCTTAAATGTTTTAAGTGTTCTGTTTATTCGCTCTGAATATGGTGTTGAATTCACACCGAAACATGTCGGGAGTTCTGTGAAGCTTGGTGCATTGTGCTCTGAATTGTGTACGAGTTGGTTCTGATAATATACGTGAAAACAAACGTACACGGTGTGGACAATTTTAAATTTGGTAATGTGGACGCTTTTTCCACGGTTAAAGGGGTTGTATCCTAAAGGTGACAGTCCGCTTTATCTAGTGCCTGATCTAAGAATGAGTGGTATGACGCCGCCATTCCCCCTCATACGTCTTCCTGCGTGCACAGGGACGAATTTGGCTTTCGTGTTGAAATGTGCCGATCCCAGTGGCCGCGCGGTCTAAGGCGCGGGCCTTCGGCCAAGCGCTTGCTGGGATCGTGGCTTTGAATCCCACCGGGAGCATGGATATTTTTCTCTTGTACAGTGTTTGTGTTGTCAGGTAGAGGTCTCTGCGACGGGCCGATCCCTCGTTCAGAGGAGTCCTACCGACTGTGCTGTGTGGCTGAGTATGATCAAGTGAAATTAAAAATCCTCTGCACCTACTGTGAAGAAGTAGGTAGAAGAAGGAAGGACGACGACGACGTTGACATGTACATCACCGTGGATATATGAAGTTAAAAAAGACGTTTCAGAAAACTCGATTCTAAAGAAAAACGACGTCTGCTTGAAATTTGTTGTTGAAAAGTATTGCTATAATTACTTGATTTTAAAGTACCGGTATGTGGAGGTGTGATACTTAAAACTTATCTCGGTAAATGTGTGTTCTCTTATCGCTGAACTGAAGTCTGGGACTGAAGCCACTTGCACCGTGTCAGAGCAGTGCTGCTGTTGGCAACAAGTGCTGACTGCACCACGGTAGACACTGAACACAGAAGTTTCGTTGCTTCCGGCATCTTTGCCTTACACAAGGAGTTCCCAACTACTGTCGATATACTTACACACAGGAAATTACTATTTGTCCCCAAAGAATATTACTTAGGTTTGATATAACTGCCGTGAAATGTAATAGTTCTGCGCCGTTTTGCATTTTGAAGTAATGCTACAAGTTTCGGCCTTGTGATAAAACTTTGGTTACATATGTGTTTATGTGCATGTAACAAATCCTTGTTGAAAGATTGGAATATATTGCGTTACTGCTGTCCTAACTTGTGGTTCTGACAAGCAACATTGTTCGAAATTTTTTATATTTTGCTACGTTATGCGTATTTTGTTATTGTTCCTTTTTATGATAAATTTGATAACGTTATATTGTGAACAGACATGCAATAACAAACCTGTGCAAGAGTAACCAGAAATATTGAACTGTGATTTTCAGCACGCAGAAATTATGGGTGCCTCTCGGCTGTCACCGTGTGGAAACAGTTAGATAGACATAGCGGCCTTCACTTTCTCATTCATAGAGTTATTAACCCTTTAAAGACGAAGCGTATCTGTTTTATATAAGAACTCAGTGCGTACCGCGCTGTAAACACTCTCCACTTCGGTTATAAAAACCAATCTCTTAATGTTTTATAAGGCAAAAGTTGCTGTTTGTTCTGAGATCCGTACAAAACACATAAACGCAATGTGGGCACCACGTAGAATTTTTTAATGTTAAACCTGGTCGTATGTAAAGTTACCGCTAGGCTTCAAACGGTTAACCCTTTAAAGACGAAGCTTATCTGTTTTATATAAGGACTCAGTGCGTACCGCGCTGTAAACACTCTCCACTTCGGGTTATAAAAACCATCTCGTAATGTTTTATAAGGCAAAAGTTGCTGTTCGTTCTGAGATCCGTACAAAACACATAAACGCAATGTGGGCACCACGTAGAATTTTTTAATATTAAACCTGGTCGTATGTAAAGTTACCGCTAGGCTTTAAAAGGTTAATGTTCACATAAAATTAAATAAAAGCCCAATAATAACAAAATAATAATAATAATAAAATAATTTCGCAAAAAAACACTGAACGTGTTTTGGCAGTTATATGATCATTATCGGGACTAATTATTGCTATCAGCATGTGATGCGTGGTGTCTTGAATCACAAGAACTGGCACATTATACAGATAAAAATTACAGGTCATGCAAGCCGTTAACAATAAAATTACCATAGTATCCTCCGCATATTTTTCCTCTTTAGATATTTTGCTATGTAATACAGATCGAAACCAAAGTTGGGCTTCAGTTTGCTCATATCCATGCACAGGATCTCTATATTTTTTATTTGTGTTGGTATATAAGTGTTCGTGTTACTCATTTATAGAGGATGACTGGAAAGTAAACCCACAAAGTTGTATTGCTAATAAAATTACAGTGTATAACGTTTAAAATGGTGTGAGAAGCGTAGAAGTGTGGCAAAAGTTCTAGGAGATACAGCCATTTCAACGAATTTGTTTCCACGTATTTCACAGTCACGCAATAGCTGTGGTTGTCGTGTGGAATGAACTTGTTTACTGTTAGACAACGTTGTGTGTGTGTGTGTGTGTGTGTGTGTGTGTGTGTGTGTGTTTAGGTGTGTGTGTGTGTGTGTGTGTGTGTGTTTAGGTGTATAAAGGAAACGGCAGGAGCTGTTTTTTACTAACACAAAGCCAATTAAAATTTGAACAGGCAATTGTTAAAAAAATACATCGCCTAAAATATGTAACCTCGATAATGAGAAAAGTTTCCTACGGACAGATGCATGTATGTATGTATAGTACAAAGTTGTTAAACATGAAAGAGTAACAATATACACTGAGTGGTGCTGTCATCTAAGGCGTATTGTTGTTAAAGCTGAATACTTCTTTGTCGACTCATGTATACCTCACATTTTTGGCATAAATTCCTCGTGTTTGTAACGTCTTGATTTAATTTACGTAACGTCAGAACAGAAATTATTATCTGGGGTTATTCTATTCTAATTATGGAATTTTATTAAATATTCAATATAATGAAAAGTGTCTAAAATATAAGTTTGTGGATATTAATGAAATATGTTTATTTTATGCTGCGTAGGCCTCCCATTTTAATGCAAATAAAGAAATGGATGTCATCTTCTTCGATATTGGTTTTACTATAATTTCGTTGCCAATAATTGGCCATTATGAGAATTTATACCAGAAATGCGGCATAAAGGAGTTGCTAACATACATAGATCTCTTGAAAGTTTTGATAATGCCTGTGGTAAGGCATAAAGTTTACGTTCAAATGGTTGCTACTCACATCGACATATTTCTGTTTGGCCCCATATGAATAATGTTTCTTTCCCAGTTCTTGCAACAGTGTCTCCAGTTTCTCTGGTTCGTAAAGTCTTGCCACTGCCTTCTGCACGAATGCCATCACCCTGAAATCAAACATTAGCAAGACAATAATACAACACAGGCACTTTGCAAGGGCGCCTGCGAAGTGATGCAGCGAGTGCAAGTAAAGGGATTAAAAAATTATCGTGATTTCGTGACGTCCCGCACTGGCCATCAGCGCTGTACGCCGGGACTAAAATTATGCCATTGTTAGACGCCCTGTCGGTTATTTGCTTTGCGTGTGAGTCGTTTGACAATTAGTTGCGCCGCTAGAGGTAACGGTATTGCTGTGACTGCTGTCAGACTGCTACTGCACGCTATGGCTTATGGAGTTCATATTAAGATTAGGCAACAGCACTACATTCTTCCGATCGATTAGGCGATTATTGCTTCAAAAGTTGAGACATGTAAATTGAGGCGGTAATGTAGTCTATACAATGTTAAACTTGCACTCAGTCATGCCGTTGTGTCAGTTTATAAATATGGATACAATAAAGTGCCGTCAGACACAACAAAATTCGTTATTGCACGAAAGGTGTGCTACATGTGCGATATATTTCGGTTCACGTTTGAACAATGGTAACATGTTCGAACCTGTAGGCCCAGTATTTTCCTGTGCGTTAGTGACCAATCTGCAGGCTGGCGTAAATGTCACTTAACACTCGATGTGCAACAAGAGAAATGCCGTATATTCGAGAATTCCAGTCTTCTTATCGTTGTCCAACTTTTCAGGGACGATAATTTCTTCTTGCGATCGGTTGGACAAAGTCGGCAAAATTTGAACTTTTCAAGTAGTCAATAAATACGTCTTTTTAAAAGCAAAGTACAATTAACATGTTTCGCCTAGTGTCAAGAGAATTCGCGCCATCCCATTTTTGCAGAAAGTCCCTCCAAATGTGTGTGTGCGTGTGTGTGTGTGTGTGTGGGGGGGGGGGGGGAGTTATTTTCTTAAAAATTACTGCGGCTACAAGAACCCTGATTGACAAGACCAAAACCTGATACGGAAACGTAGATTAGAAAACCTGTGACGGCAGTGAACGCTTGTGAAACTCTAATTACGTAAGAATTTTGTTGGGGAAACCCAGACGAATTTTATTACTTAGAATAACAAGGCGTAATTCCGAGAGAAATACTAAAAGCTACGTTCTAGCAACAGGCAGAGTGCGAAGTGGAATATATTAACGATTGTAGCCCTGCTGATGTAGATCCTTGTTGCAGATGGCAATGACTTTGCACCTACCGTTATTAAAGATCGGGGAAGCATGAAAATAAGTGTTATGTTTAACAAATTTCTTTACAAATGGAGTAGTGTTAGTATAATGCTGACAGGGGAAAACCAAGAACAATGAAGATAAACATGTCCCAGCACAACATAATGCACCGTATGTCCCACATGAAATGGACTGGAATTGGACCTAGTCCTTCGAGGTGCGAAGTCGGACGCTACCCGTCTGAGCCATGTCACAGTATCTAGCCTCGTGTCTTAATAATAAAACATAAGATTTTACCGACGCCTAGGTGCTTATATATCAGAATTCACAGCGTAATGTCCCCAGAAAACTGTTCTTCAAATTTATATTTATTCAGATATTTGTTTGCTGGGAGCAAAATAAAATTTGTCGTCCGCAAAATTCCCACCAGTTTCCTCCCCAGCAAATTACTCTGAATGCTGTCCGACGTGACGTGCAATTCAGTCGAATAAATTGATTTGTAATGAACTGTAAGTGCAGGGTAAATTAAATCACGGTGGCGAACGATCAGTGCGGTTAAAAACTCTCTGTCCTCTTCTAAGTGCAATCAGTCGTCCAAATTAACTTTAATTTAAATCCATTCTCACACTTCTATGCCTTGTGTTGTTATCGCATGAACGTAGAAGTCATATGTAATAATTTCACGTTAACCTTTGTTTCTAATACGCGTATGATGAAATTAAAAAGGTAATCACATTGAGTGAGAGGAAACATAAAATACCTATAAACATTTATTGCTATTATAATGAACATTTTGAAGACTAGAAACAGTGTGAAAGTACTTCGTGAATTGTATACAAACAGCGATTTTACATAATGAGCAGCCATTACTGCAAAATGCGTGACACGATTTAGAATTTCTGTTTGATATATTAGGGGAAAAATGGAGCAGAAAAAATACATTTTTTTGTGTTGCTTTTTAATCCTGCATGTTGCTCTCTGATGTGGTTATGACTTACTTACCAGTAAATTTAATCTTGCTCACATCATCTGCAATAATTTGTAATTTGTATAAAGGATGTATTTTGTTAAAACATAGGGTACGTATCTTGACAATACTGCGCCTCGAAAACGTCGAAATAAAAAGATACTTCTGTAGGCCAACATTAAAGGAACTGATAATCTATTTTCTGGTTACTTTCAACGATGGTTATGGTGAGATATTTCAGCAACGTTACAACAATGCCCGGAGTGTGTGTTCGGCATTAATTGTAAAATACCACTCTTACTGGGGTATTTTATTTTATTTAATAACTCCTTTAAAAATACGTCCAGCAAGAAGAAGCTTGGGACAGGGATAACATAGATGAGAAAAAATATTCTATTCACTAAGTTAATTACAATCACAAAAGACACGCAGTGTACGTATAACGTAACATTGACGCACGTTTGCGTAATTATTTTTGCCGTGGAAAAGCAATAAGTATTACATATTCTGAGAGAGTGTTTGTAGCCTTAGTTATCCAGCACACAAAGCGCATGCGCCGTATTATATTGTCATCTGTAGCCTGTCTGGCTCTACCGTATTTTTCCACATTATCTCATAAACGGCACGATTTTTGGAAAAAAAGTTATTGAACATAAAATGCGTGTTTTGGTTTTCTGTACATATTATGTCTGAATAATTTCCTAGTCTAAGACGAATTCAGCGAGATATGATCATAAATGTGTATTGGTCTTGATGTAAGATAACCGTTATTCTTGTCAGATTGTAATGCAACTTGAATTTACTCGATAGATATTAGAAAAATACTCAAATATACAATTTCATGAAAGTCCGTCCAGTGAGAGCCAAGTTGTTCCAGGCGGGCGGGCGGACGGACGGACGGACGGGCGGGCGGGCGGACGGACGGACGGGCGGGCGGGCGGACGGACGGACGGGCGGGCGGGCAGACGGACGGACGGGCGGACGGGCGGACGGGCGGACGGACGGACGGGCGGACGGACGGGCGGACGGACGGGCGGACGGACGGGCGGACGGACGGGCGGACGGGCGGACGGACGGACGGACGGACGGGCGGGCGGATGGGTGGACGGACGGGCGGATGAACGGACGGACGGACGGACGGACGGACGGACAGACAGACAGATATGACGAAACTAATAGTCGATTTCGCAAGTTTGCTAACGCGCCTGAAAACAGAACGCAGTTTAGATTCTATACGTTTACCATCAGACTGAATAGACTTACAAGAACCTGTCGGGCTGTTATGTATAACGAATTGCTGCAGCCGCAAATTCGGTATTTAATTTATATGAACTGAATATTAAAAAGGTGTAGTTGTCCGTGCCCACGCCATTAAGGCGTATAGAAGGCACAGTTATAGCTCCACTCATTCTTAGCCTCGGAACTTTAAAGGAGTTAAGTGCCCAAATTCATTTTCTGACCGCTTTGTCACACTGGAAAGAACGCCGGCATCCATTGAACATTTGCTTGCGGTGGCCTCACGGATGGTGCGGACGTTTTGGAGAAGCGAATAATCTCTTGTCCGTACCGGGATTCGAAATCCAAACCCTCCAAGCCGTATCTAGTCGCTGTACCATCATTGCTGCTTCGGCTTTTATCAATAAAACTGAATGCAAATAGGCGAAAGTAAGTGAAGTGTCTGTGCTTAATTAAGACAACACCGTGAAAGCATAGGGGGAGTTGAGGTATCGCTCCACTCTTTCTTAACCTCGGGATTAAATGGGGGTGACTGATCAGCTAGACGCCTCGGCTGTTACACCCCTGCGGGCATGAGCACCAGACGCCCATTGAATATAATGATCGGTGGGCCCCAAAGGACGTAGGAGAGAGAACAGGTTAATTGTCAGAGAGATAGATGTGTTCATGTTGCCTATATTAGAACCTGACAGCAGGCACAAACAGCTGCACAGACATGGCTGGCGCTGCAGAGGGCTCTGGAACCATGTGATCCCGTAATTTAATTATCGTAATGTGTCCTGTGGCTGGAGTGAAGTGGTGAAACCAGCAGTCAACCGCTCACTGAGGAATTTCTTTTGACTTTGAGACGGTTCAGACACGCTCACTTTGTTCATTACATTCACGACAAGTTCTTCAAGAAAGTTCATTTGCCTCGGTTGTTTACACCAATTCATTTAATGCACAAGCTGTCCTGTATCGTAGAATTGGAAAAGAGTGTGTTTAAAAATAACTGAAAGTGACAGTTATATGTAGCAATCCCATGACGGGCCTGAACAGGCCCAGAGGGTTCCAGGAGGTTGAGGCTCCCGGATTTCTAGACAGTCGGCACTTAAAGGTGGTAAGGTTGTCAGTCCTACGCACCGGCCGCCTTTACCCCCCAGGAAAGATTCCTGGTACTCATTTCTGTTAGATGCTGAGTCGACCCCAGGGCCATAGTGCGACCGGAAGGATTATATCAATGAAAAAATCCAGTGACACCCTCGGGAATCGAACCCGCGACCTGCCGGTTTGTAGCGCAGTGCCTAAACTAACTGCGCCACCGCGGCCCCGACAGTTATATGAAGAAGGTTGCATATTGAGCAGATTTACTTGCTTTGTGCTACACCAGTGCTTCCCCACACGTGGGCGGGGGAGCCCGGTGGGAACCGTTGGTTTACAACAAAGATGCCCCATTGTAGTTTCGCAGCAACACTTGCTCCATCAGCCAGTGTTTGGTTTCTTTGCTTATAAGCCTTTATTGTTACCGTGACGAACAAAATGCAGATTTGTTTATAAGGATAACTGACTTTGTAGTATTGTATTTTGATTACATTTCTTTAACAATTCATGTAGCCTAGAATTACAATATTTACTATGGAGGGTTAAGCGATTTTTTACGCATAAATTTATTAAGGGTTTCCTCATACTAAACATTTCTGGAACTTCTGCTCTTCACCCGTAGCTATCAGGATGAGCAAATAAAGGTGCAGAAGATAGGCTAGGCATTCATATTGCAAGTTACGGAAAATAAATACATAACAAATTTTGTTGGAAGAACCGAAGAGCAGATACTGGTAAAAATACGTGGACTTAGGTGTAGAAATAGTGTTAAAGTCCATTTTAAGGAAGTGGGGAGCGTTGATGTGGACTGAATTAATCTGGCTTATGATAGGGACCAGCAGCGAACTTTATTGGACGCAGCAGTAAAACAGCTGAATCTCACAACACAGAACAATTATCTCCCTAAACATTATTAACCGATGGCTTTATGATAAAACGATTCCAGTGTTCTCTGTGAAGTAGGAAATGCAATTTTAAATATAGTTCAGGCGAGTTTTTTGTATCTAAATTTTAACATGTCTTTTGGCACCTAGGTAATTTCGTTGTGCATAATTTTTTAACACAAAACGAAGGGTTAAGGCTTCAGATATTTAGGCTGCAGAAGGTCTGTAATGTGTCATAGAAATATAAAACAAAACAGGCCTGTTTTCTGTTGAATTTGACTCACCTCAGTGCGTGGGCTCTGAGCTGTTTGCTGTGTTTCAAATCTTCCAGTTCAATTCCCTTGAATGGCATGAAAACTTGCTGGACATCGGGATGCGTTTCAAACAGACTGAAACGAAAAGAAACATAAGTGTAGTTAGTTAATTTTTTTTATGAAATATTATAGCCTCGGATATTTGTGTTTCTAATTTTAATCTACACGACGATAGATTTCAGTACACTTCAGTTGTAGTATTACTGTCACGCATAGTTGAAGACAGATGGAGGGAGGATTTTTTGGCCGCGCCCAGACCACGAAAGTGAAGACAGTGTTGACTTCCTTTAGGGAACCCAAATTTGACTGCAACTATTAAGAGTACAAAAGTTTAGTTTCTATTTCATGTCTGTCAGTTTTTAAGCTCAGTTTTGGCCGTGCCATGGCTCAGGCGGTTAGCCGCCGGCCTCCCACCGCGGAGGCCCGGGTTCGACCCCGCGTCAGTCCATGTGGGATTTGTGGTGGACAACGTGGCACTGGGACAGGATTTTCCCCGAGTATTTCGGTTTTGCCCTGTCAATTTCATTCCACCGGTGCTTCCATTACTAGGAAAAGGACAAAAAGATCATCATCATCGTCATCTTCATCACAGGGTTGCACAAGAAGCCTCAAGGCTGCGGTGCGTCCGTAGCGTCTGCTGCGGGGCCCTTCACCACTAAAAAAAACTCAGTTTTCACATATACTTCTCACCCCTTTCTGTGAACATAGCTTAAACCTAGCAATGTTATCTATAGTTAGTGCAACAGTTCTCGGCCAAGAGCGACAATAATCAAAAGAAAGAGTGAAGTTGCCTGAGAACATACTGTATCTCTGACGCTTCGTACAAATATTTGTGGTCACCACCTGTGTATTAGAAGGAATATATGAAAATGCCTTCTTCTGGTGCACCACATACAATTAACCTTTTAAAGCCTAGCGGTAACTTTACGTACCACTAGGTTTAACATTAAAAAATTCTACGTGGTGCCCACATTGCGTTTATGTGTTTTGTACGGATCTCAGAACAAACAGCAACTTTTGCCTTATAACACATTAAGAGATTACTTTTATAACCGAAGTGGAGAGTGTTTACAGTGCGGTACGCACTGAGTCCGTATATAAAACAGATATGCTTTGTCTTTAAAGGGTTAATAGGTGGAGAGAAACGATTTCGAGGGATGCTCTGCCCCTATCTTCAGGGCCAACGTCATTAGGAAAACGGCACACCTAAATTATATAGGCAGAGTGAGAAGAAACATGAAAATTCAGAACCGCAAAAGTGAAGAGAGGAAATTGAAGTATAAAAATAAACAAAAAATCAGATTGCATTTGGACATATCAGCGACCATGGAGATTGCTCTTTTATGAGACGTTCCGCCGTGTATTCTGGTACTTATCGGTGTTTCGGGGAATACTGCTGCCGCCATTATCTGGGTGGAGCAAAATTATTTCAGAGGACCCTGGTTATTTTGGCATGAGGATAGATAGATGTAATTATCCTGCTGTTTTGGGCAGCAGGATCCTCCGAAAAACCACTACACTTCTACCATACTACACGGCGTCAACTGCTAGTAGACAGCAGTCATATCAAAATACTGCACTATCGTCCTAACCTACTCTACGGTGGTGTAATTTACAGAACTAATAAAATACATCGAAATAATTTGGTGTCCGTTACCATGGAAACCGGCCCACAAACTTTTAATTATCGGTGCGTCAGTGTAAGTGTTGGTGCTCAGTTTGCCGCACAACTGTGTTCGTGTGTTCGGTCATAATCAACTTTCCCTTTGTGACATTTGTTATATCTTTTGTCCTTTTCCTAGTAATGGAGCACCGGTGGAATGAAATTGACAGGGGAAAACCGAAGTTCTCAGAGAGAAACCTGTCGCAGTGCCACTTTGTTCACCACAAATCCCACATGGACTGACCCGGGATCGAATCCGTGCCTCCGCGGTGGGAGGCCGGCGGCTAACCGCCTGAGCCATTGCACGGCCGACATTTGTCATATTTGGAAAAAGTTGTGATGATTTACCACAGTTTGATTTTGAAGGCCACAATTACTTGTGCTTAACTATTTATTAATTACCAGTTTTATGCAACATAGCATGTGTTTCTGACAGTCTGAGTTCTTCCACAGAATTTCTGGGTATTCGTCTGTGTTAAGGGTTCTTCGTGTAGACAAGCACTTGCCCTTTCGTCCGTTGCAAATTGCGCAGATCACATCTTTCTTGGTCCTTCCCTCTTCTACCCACTTGTTCACAGCAGGTGTCGAGGGTTTTTGTGATTTCATTTGAGTACACTCAAACACACACCACAGTCGGTAGGACTCCTCTGAACGAGGGATCGGACAGTCGCAGAGACCTCTACCTGACAACACAAACACTGTACAAGACAAACATCCGTGCCCCCGGTGGGATTCGAACTCTCGATCCCAGCAAGCGCTCGGCCGCAGAACTACGCCTTAGACCGCGCGGCCACTGGGATCGGCTCGCAGATCGGATACCAAATTAAATCATTATTACATCTTTTCGGCGTTATACTGCAAATTGAAGAATAAAGTACAGTAGAAAAAACACAAACTCAGTACAGATTTTCATTGTCTACGAATGTCAAGTCTCAGATTCTTATATGTGTCTGTTTTACCTAACCGTGTGGCATGCCACTTTGCAGGATAAATTAAGGATGGGACTCTCCACTTCGGTTATAAAAACCAGTCTCTTAATGTTTTATAAGGCAAAAGTTGCTGTTTGTTCTGAGATCCGTACAAAACACATAAACGCAATGTGGGCACCACGTAGAATTTTTTAATGTTAAACCTGGTGTTATGTAAAGTTACCGCTAGGCTTTAAAAGGTTAGTATTATTATTATAATATTAAAAATGAAAAGTTGTGGTCGACTGAAACATTGGAATAGTATTGTACAAACACAACGAGATGGGACACCTGAAAATTGTCTGAAAACATTTGTAATCGGTTAATGAGTGTGATTACAGTCGTGAACGTGGTAATTACAGTAATAAAAGTGGTACAAGAATATAAATATCTTCACAAAGAAGACGAAGTATTTAGTCAAACCTTTGACGCATGCACTAACGACCACAAAAGAAATAAATAAAAGAGATGGGCACTACTAAATTTAGTCATGTTTGCATACTCCGAAATTTTAATAAAGAGGACAACGACAGGTGCCATTTTGCTTGCCTGGGATGGGAAAGTCTTTTTTTTTCTCCCCCTCTCTTTCTCTCTATATGTATGTATATAATATAAATGAATTAAACATGCACTGAAAACTTCTACAAAGAAGAGAATTAAATTACGCTTTTTCATCATAAAATTTTATTAAAACTTTACACGTCTTTTTTTGTATTGCTTTACCGCATCGCGTACCTACCTGCTGCAGTCAAATGTAGTTTTATGGTTATAATAATATATGTAGTGTTATAGTGTAATTATTTGCATTTTGTTAGGAAGGCTTTCTTAGTGCAGAATATATTTCTGTACGTTACAAATAATATTATGCCATAGTTCAGGTGTTATTTGCTGAATTCTCACTGCAGGCGCTCGGAATAATTTCGAAGCCAGCCCAGGTGGGGTTTGTGGTGGATGATGTGTCACTGGGAAGTTATTCTGCGAGCAGTTTGGCTTTCCGTTGACAATTATCATTCCACGTGTGCCCACTTTAGTTCGTCTAGCTTCACAGGGATGGAAATTGGTTCCGTTGCAGAAGCTTAAAACCTCCGAAGTTTTGTAGTTTTCTGTACACTAAAGTTTATTTTGCAACGTGCACAGAGCGGAAATGTCGGACATGCGTTCCGCAAAATCTAACCGAGCTACAGCAAAAAAAGTTTCATTCAGAATTTTTCTGTCTGGAAGATATATTTTGCGATTTATGGAATAATGTTTCGTATAATACAAAAGTGTTGCCCTGTAACACCGCTCCTGAAACACTTGCAGACCAACGATATTTTTAAAGCTGCAACTCTTCGGACTTCTGTTTGGGACGGGCCCCTTTTGAATTTCAGCTGGGACAGCGGCTAACAGGAATGAGTTATTTTTGTTTTTTTTTTTCAGTCCTTCCAGACAAGTGTCGGTACGGTACCTTCAGGTAGATCATCATGCCTTCCTTTCTGATCCAATCAGTTTAACCCTTTAAAGACGAAACGTATCTGTTTTATATAAGGACTCAGTGCGTACCGCGCTGTAAACACTCTCCACTTCGGTTATAAAAACCAATCTCTTAATGTTTTATAAGGCAAAAGTTGCTGTTTGTTCTGAGATCCGTACAAAACACATAAACGCAATGTGGGCACCACGTAGAATTTTTTAATGTTAAACCTGGTGGCACGTAAAGTTACCGCTAGGCTTTAAAAGGTTAATTGTGCACTATAGTTCGATTTTTTTTTACCTTAGGTTATGTTAATGACAGACTAGTTAAACGTGCTTCAGATACAAAAATAAATTGGTAGTCCTTCCCTCTTCTACCTACTTGTTCACAGCAGGTGCAGAGGGTTTTATTTTTCACCTGATCACACTCAAACACACACCACAGGCTGTAGGAGTCCTCTGGACGAGGGATCGGCCCGTCGCAGAGACCGCTACCTGACAACACAAACACTGTACACGAAACAAACATCCATGCCCCCCCCGGTGGGATTCGAACCCACGATCCCAGCAAGCCCTCGGCCGCAGACCTACGCCTTAGACCGCGCGGCCACTGGGATCGGCCAAAAATAAACTACTGATTAAAAATTTGCTGCTTTAGTAGACCGTAGTGACTTCTTTGTTGTGCTCATTCCTATATCTCTACAGCATTATGTTATGGTCAATGGCGTCACTCCAACTTCGTACTTTCTAATTTCCTGCCATCAGTAACAGAAACATGGCGCACGTACGAAGTAGTGTGGTGGGAGTGGTATTGCTGGCAGTTTTTAATCTGGATTTGAACTGTTGTGTCTTAAAAGACTTTCAAAGAGTGGACAGCTTTTATTAAGGCAGTATTTCATATAATATAAGGCAACAACATGGCGGCCATGCGAAATTCATATATATTTTTTAATTTCACAGCGATTTCGCATAACCTGTACTCGTCACCACGTATTATAGGGTGAGGAAATAAAGAATAATGAAATGGGTGGGGCATGTGGCACGTATGGAAAATATGAGGGTTGCGTATAGTATTTTGGGTTGGAAACCTCAGGGAAAGGAACACTTGGAAGACTTAGGCGTAGAAGGGAGGTAATATTAAAAGGGATTATCAATAAATAAAATTACGTATTGCACTGGATTGATGTGGATTAGGCTAGGGGGAGGTAGCATGCCCTTCTGAAATTAGTAATGAGATTTCTGGTTTCATAAAATGGGGAATTTCTTGACTAGCTGAGGAACGGGTAGTTTCTCAAGGACTATGCTTCATGGAGTGAGTTAGTGAGTTAGTTATGTAGTTAGATAAATCGTTTCAGCTACGCACGCCATGTTGGACTGAAATAGAGCGTAATATATATTAACCCTTTAAAGACGAAGCGTATCTGTTTTATATAAGGACTCAGTGCGTACCGCGCTGTAAACACTCTCCACTTCGGTTATAAAAACCAGTCTCTTAATGTTTTATAAGGCAAACGTTGCTGTTTGTTCTGAGATCCGTACAAAACACATAAACGCAATGTGGGCACCACGTAGAATGTTTTAATGTTAAACCTGGTGGTACGTAAAGTTACCGCTAGGTTCTAAAAGCTTAATTAAACATTCTGCAGAGTAATTATCATGTGAAAGTTATAAAAGACGGACGATTTTGCAAAACTTCCGAGTTTGCATCATTTACTTAAAATAGAGTCATATTTGTGTTAGTGAAAATGATGAAGACAAATTGACGTCGGAAGTGTGGGCTAATTGTTGCATGCTAGAATTGTTGTACGGTTTTAAGAAATCAGTCATACGTTTCTCAAATAATTTCTTGCTGCGGTTGATACGCCCCGACAAACTTAAATTGAAAGTGAACAGTCGAATGCGCAAACCAGTTCATCACTCTTTCTCTTCGTGTTGCCAAGCAATAAATCAAGAATTGTGGAGGGGAGTCCGTTGTATAACATTTCTATATAGCCAGCCTTTCTTTTCCTTAGGGCAGACGCACATTTGGTTTCAAGAATCTGTAACTTCACCTGAAGGGCCGCGCCATGGCTCAGGCGGTTAGCCGCAGGCGTCCCTCCGCGGAGGCCAGGGTTCGATCCCGTCTCAGTCCATGTGGGATTTGTGGTGGACAAAGTGGCATTGGGACAGGTTTTTCCCCGAGTTCTTCTGTTTTCCCCTGTCAGCTTCATTCCACCGGTGCTCCATTACTAGGAAAAGGACAAAAAATAATCATCCTCTTCGTCTTCATCACAGGGTTGCACAATAAGCCTTAAGGCTGCGGTGCGTCCGTAGCGTCTGCTGCGGGACCCTTGTCCACCATAAAAAAAATCCTCTCCGGAAGCAGAGTGCATTACGATCTGTGAGAAGCTGTCCTTCGCTTTGAGACAAATCACGGTTCATATTTCACAATGACGTAACATGTTTTTATTTGAGAAACAGACTAAAGTAACTGTGGTTTTATGTTAGGAATACGGATGGAGGTTATTTTACTTAGCCTCATTTCGGACGTAATGAAAATCGTTAGCTTACAGTATGAGGAAGGAAGGCATTAAGAAGGTAAAATAAAAATTTAGTTTCCTTTCTCCATGTACACTCTGTGAAACAAACATCAAGTGGCCTTGGATTTTGTATTTCCCGCTCCGGAAGTGACGTAACGTACAGTTGCCCTCATAATTGGAGTCGTTCGTAGTTTCTCCATATTTGTGCTCGCATGGCGTTTCTGTGTCTTCCATTCATTCCAATCATTCACGCCGGATGTATATTAACCAAAGACACCAACACGTCTGCTTAATTTCAACTTCAATAATGAACTGCGGAAAGCGACGATTAGCTTTTTAATATCTCAAAGTGTACAATTTATTACACCAACCAAATGCACATTATTAAATTACATGTGAGTGTTAAAACACGTAGCTGCGACATGTTTCGGTACAAGCGTACCATCTTCAGGGGGCGCAATGTGGCAGGTTTAAAACCAACTGCCCATTACAAGCCCCTATTTACGTGGTTCCACAGTCTGTAAGAGGTTCCGATGTTGATATCGTTTATGTATAAAGGTACAACTTGTGCTGTTTTTAAAAACTTACGTCTAAAATATGATTAAATATTTGTTACGTAATAAATATGGTTTATGCAGATTAAAATTGCTTTTGCAGCTGGTAGTGGAAACTTCTAGTTTGTGGCATTATGTGTTCAGGTCTCTTGTGCCTATCTCAGTCCACAGTGGATCGGGTCCCTGTACTTATGCTATGTCCTGTATCAGAACCAGTATGCAACTGGCTCCGTTTGTGTTAACTTTTAAAGCCTAGCGGTAACTTTACGTACCACCAGGTTTCACATTAAAAAATTCTACGTTATGCCCACATTGCGTTTATGTGTTTTGTGTGGATCTCACAACAAACAGCGATTATTTCCCTATACAGCATTAACTGATTTGTTTTGGTAACCGAGAGGGTGTGTTTACTGCGCGGTACGCAATGAGTCCTTATATAAAACAGATACACTTCTTCTTTAAAGGGTTAACTGACTGGCTTCCATAAACTAGAAGGAGTGTGTTTACTAGGCGGTACGAATTGAATCTTTAAATGCAATTCATGTTACATACCGTCTTCTTAGGTTTAACTATGACATCCTGTTACGTGGTCGCTCTTCTTACATCTTCCTTGTTACAAATATAAAGCAGAAGTGCTTACACAGTAGATGTTCAGAGAACCGTGACTAATGACATCCTTCCACGCTTGACCTCCCCGTTTTCTCACATCTTGAGAGAGTGTCAATGGCGTGAACAACTTGCTCCAATCTATAATTCCGTGGCAGATCTTCGATCTCGAACTTGGAGAACAGCAGCCAAAAGCTTGACACTTTTTCCGTTGTTCAAAAACTGACATAGAGATGTCATATCAATTTTCATATCAGTACCATGTTGTGCGTGTATATCTACAGCATGTAATTACGTACCTCGTGGTTGAGTACAGAACGGTAATCCTGCTTGAATAGTACTACAGGTAACTTGCCATCTAATGTATATGGGTATTACTTGGGAAGCTAACAGTCGCTGAGCTGGGCAACATATTTAACACCTTTTATGCAAATTTATTATTTCATTACCTTGCTTAAATATACCTCTTACTGGTTCCTGAGTAAATGTGCCCTTGTGTACTTCAGGAAGTCGTACGGTCGAATAGAGGTACAACTTCACACATTCTTAACTTCGGGTATGGAATTTTCTGGTCTGGTTGTTGACCCTGCCGCTCGCTGCGAAAGAAACAGTACCCCTTGCGGTCCCAGAGCCAAGTTAGTTCTGCCTTTAGCCTTCCACCCTCAAGAACACGCTGACGTTGCACGGGAAAGTCATAACTTACTGGTCTTATTCTACTCCTCCCCCTTTATCACTGGTCTTATTCTACTCCTCCCCCTTTATCACTGGTCTTATTCTACTCCTCCCCCTTTATCACTCTTTTCTTATAGTCAGCTTCTTATTATCTTATTTTGTTCTAATCTTTTATCTCATTTTCCTCCCTCTGCATCTTCATCTTCTCCTGCTCGCTGTTTCCGCCTCACTTTTCCCTTTTCTGTTTCTTATTTATTATATATTCTACCTGTCCTGCTTTCTCCTTTCTGATTCTACGTCTCCTCTTCATATCCTTATTTGCTTCTTCTTTTCCTCACCTTCTCGTCCTACTTCTCTCCGCCGTTAACTTCATCTCTCTGTCTTCCACTGTCTCGACGTCCTTCATCTGCTTCCTTTTTATGTCGTATCTTCCCTACTGCATCCCCGCAGCTGTCGATGTGCATGACATTGCAGCTGACAGTGCAAAGCTCTCCATCTAAGACATTGCTTCTCTCCGTCTCAGTTCGAATTCTGTATATCGAAGACACAGGTCACTTAACATATCGACATATTTTCCTCGGCTCTTAGTGTTGTAGGTTCTTTGCTTCTTGCGGGTTTGTGTCGTTCTCAAGACCGCTGGAAACCGTGATAAATTCGAAGTTCGGTGTCAGAATTCCAGGAACAGCATGTGAAATTTTATTAATTAGTTTAATACAACTTTGGTACGTGCCTTAACCTTTTAAAGCCTAGCGGTAACTTTACATACCAACATGTTTAATATTAAAAAACTCTGCATGGTGCCCACATTGCGTTTATGTGTTTTGTACGGATCTCAGAACAAACAGCAACTTTTGCCTTATAAAACATTAAGATACTGGTTTTTATAACCGAAGCGGAGAGTGTTTACAGCGCGGTACGCACTGAGTCCTTATATAAAACAGATACGCTTCGTCTTTAAAGGGTTAATTTTAGTTTGCTTTTCACGTTCCGAATGGCCGAACTCAACTACAATTCTCTGCCCACTTGTTCCTCGTCCTGATTTTAGAACTAACAAACACCATTCTGTTCCCGAATTGTCACTTTAACTCTCTTCTGTTGCAGAGTTTAAATGTGAACAATTTTTATGTTTTTTTTTGTTTTCTGTTTCCAGTGACATCATTATTATGGTCGCACTTTGATTGTTTAGTCGAGTGTGTAAGAGATAGCGGAGGGAGCGGATTTATAAAATCGACGTTTTTTAGCTGCATTGTTTATACTCACGTACCGTCTAATGGAAAGATGATAGCGGGCAATGTTTCGGGCGAAATGTCGAAAGAACTGAATTTTGGCTACTGTCCTAACGTACAGACGTCTTTATGGGTTGTTTAAAGACTCTGTCGGTAGCGTGGGTTGCATAACTTCACATATTAGAAGGATTACTTACAAACAGGAACGCCATACAACACAGCTATATTTATTGTGTAACAGTGTGTCTTTATATGATCACTATACAGAAGAAACACGTTACAACGACTTCGGTTTAAGCGACACCTTGTTTATAACGTCAGATGTTCTGTGGAACCAATTAATTCCTTACTGTTAAGTATAACATTATACTCCTCGGTTATAACAACACTCGTTTATAACGGCGCAAAGTATTCAGTCCCTAACATGACGTTATAACCGGGTTCGATTGCGCTTGCCTTTGATGGTGGCTTTTATTTCTTAATCAATTAAAACACAGCGGGATGTTCTTTATCAAAATAGGATGATGAATGAATAACGAATTGGAAATTATGTAGAAAAAGTAGTTGTGAGCTAATTTGATCTACTAAGTCAGAATAAACCTGCAGGGATTAAGAAATGAAAAATCACTTAAGACAAGCGCGTGTGCTGGAAGACATTAGAACTCTGCATGTGCAGAATAAAACTTAGAAGCTTTTCGTCTTGATAAAACTCCATCGATAATTTGCTGTGAGGGATTTAGAAAAGCCACGCTAGGCTGCAGCTAGGAGGGCCAGGCCGGGACTGGAAAGTGGCACGTTTTGAGTGTACTTTGGGAATAAATACGGTGAGATATCTGATCAGACTAAGTGACTGATTTCGTGGGCAATATGAGAACAGGCCGCTGCTTTCTGAGTACAGTATCCTGATGAGACGCAACACCCATGTTGAATCACAGACCCGTATGTAAGGCGCGTGGTGAATCACAGACCCGTATGTAAGGCGCGTGGTGAATCACAGACCCATATGTATGGCGCATGTTGAATCACAGACCCATATGTAAGGCGCGTGGTGAATCACAGACCCGTATGTATGGCGCATGGTGAATCACAGACCCATATGTATGGCGCATGTTGAATCACGGACCCATATGTAAGGCGCGTGGTGAATCACAGACCCGTATGTAAGGCGC
>BLKM01000627.1:128068-147119 GCA_013340265.1 Coptotermes formosanus
TGTGCTGTGCTGTGCTGTGTTGTGCTGTGTTGTGCTGTGCTGTGTTGTGCTGTGGTGTGCTGTGCTGTGTTGTGCTGTGTTGTGCTGTGCTGTGTTGTGCTGTGGTGTGCTGTGCTGTGCTGTGTTGTGTTGTGTTGTGTTGTGTTGTGTACTCCAAAACTTTATTAATTGCAAAATTAATTTCCTATGGATTCATTAATTGTCATCCCTTCCATAATTACTGTTAAGACGATTTGAGCTAAGCTGTGCCTGTAGAAATTTAATCCCCTGCACCTGCCATAATTAATAAACTTTCAACTCATACTTCTTGTGGAAGGTTTAGGGTGAGAAGAAGAGGTGGAATTAGCGTCCAGCAGCAGGGTTTCAAACGTGGAGTTACTGCTGACGGTGAAGCACCCGTTGACAGCGTCTGGTCATTACCCGACATGGTTAATTGACATGCGTAGACCTCTGACCGCGTTACACGACTTGGTAAAACAATTTTCTTCTTCGGACTTCCTCAGTTCTTTTGATTTCTAGCTGAGTACGAAGGTTTGGAAGCCGGCTTTGCTTCCATCTTCAGGTGAAATGACAAGAAGCACCTAATCTGGTGGACTCCTTAAAAAGAGCTACTTTCACATTCAGGGACTGAGGGTGGTTCCTTCTGAGGGGTACACCAGATAGGTTTGCACCTGAGGATCGAAGCAGTGCCAGCTTCCAAAAAGGCGTAAGGTAAAGCAATCCCATTACAGGCGTGGACAGTTCCTTAGGGTTCCAGGAGGTTGAGGCTCCCAGATTTAAAAATAATTTTCACATGGATGTGGCAAGGATATCAGCCCTACGCACCGGCCGCCTTTACCCCCTCAGGAAATATTTCTGGTACTCATTTCTGTTAGAGGCTGAGTCGACCCGAGGGCCATAATACGGCCGGAAGGATTAACCCTTTAAAGACGAAGCGTGTCTGTTTTATATAAGGACTCAGTGCGTACCGCGCTGTAAACACTCTCCACTTCGGTTATAAAAACCAATCTGTTAATGTTTTATAAGGCAAAAGTTGCTGTTTGTTCTGAGATCCGTACAAAACACATAAATACAGCGTGAGCACTACCTAGAATTTTTGAATGTTACTCCTGATGGTGCGTAAAGTTACCGCTAGGCTTTAAAAGGTTAAGTCAATGAAACATTCAAGTGATACCATCGGGAATCGAACTCGCGACCTGCGGGCTTGTAGCGCAATGCCTCAACCAACTGCGACACTGCGTTCCGAAAAGGCTTACTCTTTTAAAAATAAAGGCGATAGACGAAGTCCGAAAGAATAAGATTGTTTCGCTAACACTGCTAATGTAACACCTGTCAGCATCCTCTGTCTATTTGTTTAAATAAGCAATGCATATGCCACCATGTTAGTGGCTGAGAGTAGGCTTCTAAAACACGTAAACCGTTTCCTGCCTTACGTCGTCAACGACACCGGGAATGTGAATACTGGCTAAGTTTTGTGTTTGTAGTTTGTCAAAAACGCCATCGGTAAAGGAGACTCTTTAGCAGTGGTTCGTAACCTTTTTTGTGCCATGGACCCCTTTGAGAGCCCGATGAAACCTGCAGACCCGTTCTGAGAAAAATATATTTAAGTGCATAAAATAAAATAAAATAAAATAAAATACATAGACATAGAATCTACAATTTATATTATAGATTGTATTAAAAAGGAAAACAATTATGCGCAAATACAGATTTAAAAACATTAAAAAATAACGAATATGTAATATGGTAATGTATGGACTTCTTTATTAATCCATCCATCCCATCCAAGCTCACGGACCCCCTGGGGGGTCCGTGGACCACAGGTTAAGAACCACTGCTCTGTAGCATCGAATGAGTGTAAGATGGAGAAAAATTATTTGGAATGAGTGTAAAAGGAAGCGGTCGTGACCTTATGTAAGGCCTTGTCACGAAAATTTGCCTGACTAGAACGATAAAACCACAAAATGCTTCTAAGTACAATCTGTAATTCGAACTAGACGTCTGTAATGTAATAGAATTAAAATCAAATTCGCTGCTCCTTAAACCAA
The DNA here is from genome assembly GCA_013340265.1 of Coptotermes formosanus. Lineage (NCBI taxonomy): Eukaryota > Metazoa > Arthropoda > Insecta > Blattodea > Rhinotermitidae > Coptotermes > Coptotermes formosanus. Next base: position 130,117 of record BLKM01000627.1, read on the forward strand.
ACATCTCGGCGTGAGCGCGGAGGTACCATTTAAAATCTCTCGCATTGAGAATGGCGAGAGAGTAAGAAGAGATCCCACTCTCTTGGGAGACCCGGTTTCAATTTTTAACCCTAAAACGAACCATGCAAGCGGTCGATTTTTACGCGTATCTAAATTCATTTTAGGCAAATTCTGGAGTACTATTTTAAATTCTGTTACTATCGTGTCCCTGTACGTTCTTCCAAATTAGTTATCCACCAAACACACGATCTGGTTTCGGATTTGTGTTTTTAAAGTATGCCATAGATATCGTGTCAGTGTGCATTACTATTAGTACGGGATTTTCGAACAAATGAATAAAAATGCTTTTTTCGTTAACTCTGTAAAGCTAAGCAATTTTTTTAAGAGGATTGTGTTAAAAGTGACGGATAATAAATCCATTTCATTGTATATCGAAATTTTAAGTTTAGTAGGTAGGTGACGGGAACTCATGAAAGAAATACTGCAGCATCAGATATCAAAACAAAAGCCTGTGATATCGGTGCTATGAGCGCAACGTCACGTTTCGTCTATCAAATCCCCGCATTCAGACAGACGGCTGGCTGTCCAGTTTCCACTTCGTCTCATCAGGAACTCCGTAGTATAAAACGTTAATCTCATTATTCTGCCACAGAAAGCCTTATAAATATTGACCGAAATTCTTTATGGAAGTAGAAACGAATACTTTATAACAGAATTCTTAAATACTAAATTTCTATTACAAATATTTCTATCCTTACGTATGTATTTATTAATAATATTTTTGCCGCATTATTATAATTTTATAAAGAATTTGTTATTAGATCCATATTTCGTATGTGTTGTATTTTTCACATATTACCTCCAGAATTTTGCATGTTTTCATTTTTTGCAAAACCAGCAATATTTCATACATAATTTTAGGCATGTTTAATGACCTATCTTCTTACCTTGATTCTAATAACTATATTGAAGTGTTTATTTAACGTGCGCCTAAAACAAAAAAAAATTCAGGCTGCCATGTTATCGTTGTAAATTCTTCAATTTAATTTTGCTCCACCCAGATAATGGCGGCAGCAGTATTCCCCGAAACACCGATAAGTACCAGAATACACGGCGGAACGTCTCATAAAAGAGCAATCTCCATGGTCGCTGATATGTCCAAATGCAATCTGATTTTTTGTTTATTTTTATACTTCAGTTTCCTCTCTTCACTTTTGCGGTTCTGAATTTTCATATTTCTTCTCACTCTGCCTATATAATTTAGGTGTGCCGTTTTCCTAATGACGTTGGCCCTGAAGATAGGGGCAGAGTATCCCTCAAAATCGTTTCTCTTCACCTATTAACCCTTTAAAGACAAAGCGTATCTGTTTTATATAAGGACTCAGTGCGTACCGCACTGTAAACACTCCACTTCGGTTATAAAAACCAGTCTCTTAATGTTTTATAAGGCAAAAGTTGCTGTTTGTTCTGAGATCCGTACAAAACACATAAACGCAACGCGGGCACCACGTAGAATTTTTTGATGTTAAACCTGGTGGTACGTACAGTTACCGCTAGGCTTTGAAAGGTTAAGGAAGACAGAAAACGTGTTCCAGTTTACGTTTTGTATTTAAATATTTTTTGTATGACACACGTGAACTTGGCTTCTCAAATCCAAGAATAGATTTCAGCTTAAAATGACTCCATGTGAGATAGTGGTGGATGCAATTGCACTGGAGAAATCATTTTTAAAGTCTCTTAGATGTTCCCCTGCTAATCACTATGGCGTCATTGCTCCACACTCATCTATCACCGCCGCCTAAAGTGTGAGACCCCTGACTGTGCAGCACATTTCACATCAATCATTAAGCAAGGGGCTTCATTTGGCTGCTTACAAAGTATGAAGTTTAAAAAAAGTTAAAAGGTAAAGTTATATAGAGGGAATTGAGCGAGCCTAGAGCTCCACTAATCTTTAACGTCGGTCCTCAATGGAAATAAATGGCAACATCGCTCCACGGCGACTCTACCTGTAGGAAATAAACTGGTATTTGTTGAGTAGAAGGCTAGGGGGTGTTCCAGAGACCGCATGGACTTTTGGAGGAAAGAAAAACTCTTGCCTGTGGTGGGTTTGGATCCCTGGGTCTTCAAGTCGGTAGCCCAGCCGCTATTCCGTGTCCCTACAAAGGCTTCTGCTGTGTCAAAAGAATTTGTGGATGCTATTAACCCTTTAAAGACGAAGCGTATCTGTTTTATATAAGGCCTCAGTGCGTACCGCGCTGTAAACACTCTCCACTTCGGTTATAAAAACCAGTCTCTTAATGTTTTATAAGGCAAAAGTCGCTGTTTGTTCTGAGATCCGTACAAAACACATAAACGCAATGTGGGCACCACGTAGAATTTTTTAATGTTAAACCTGGTGGTATGTAAAGTTACCGCTAGGCTTTAAACGGTTAACAGAAGTTTCATTCTTCATTCCTCCGATGTCTTCACTTTTATGTCTTCAGATATACGAAGTAGATCCCGAAATATGATTCCGCTCCGTCTTCCGCGTTTAAAAGGAAATGGTGAAAAAAAAAAGATTGACAGCAGGAGATAAAAACCTTGAATACCCTCGATTAGTGAAAATTGAATAAAATAGTGAAACTCGAGGGACGTTTTTGTAATCCTTTTAAAAGTAACTCACTGTTACAACTCTGAGCTATAGAAAATATTTTCTGCAAGATAGAATATTAAAAGTGATGGCCCTTTTGACTTAAATCCTTTGATCCAACTGGGTATAATTCCCTGCGGAAAGTAACGGGGTTGTAACAAGCACCAACAACAAACCGAAAAAAAATTCACCTGCCTGTCCCGCTTTCTCTACTTCATAACACAGTGTAGTACTAATAAATGAACCACTACGGTAGCCAATTGGTTTTTAAAAGCTTTCACGTGTTAAATGTTTGAAATTATTAAAGAGTCCAGTCATTCATATAACAATAATGGACTTCAATGAGTCCCGTGTTAACCTTTTAAAGCCTTGCGGTAACTTTACGTACCGCCAGGTTTAGCACTAAAAAATTCTACGTGGTGCCCACATTGCGTTTATGTGTTTTGTACGGATCTCAGAACAAACAGCAACTTTTGCCTTATAAAACATTAAGAGACTGGTTTTTATAACCGAAGTGGAGAGTGTTTACAGCGCGGTACGCGCTGAGTCCTTATATAAAACAGATACGCTTCGTCTTTAAAGGGTTTTGGAGCTGGAGGCTAAAAATATAAAGCGGAGAGTGGCTTGCTGTGTCCAAAAATTATATCAGGTTAAATCATTATTTGTGGGCCGGGATATCGCTGTCGGTATAGCGACTCGCTACGGGCTGGAAGAGTCGGGGATCGAATCCTGGTGGGGACGAGATTTTCCGCAGCCGTCCAGACCGGCCCTGGGGCCCACCCACTGGGTACCGGGTCTCTTCCCCGGGGGTAAAAGCGGCCGGGGCGTGGGGCTAGCCACCCCATCCCCTCCTCTTGCCAAGACTCACGAACGGGTAGATCTGTACCTCTACTCCCCCTCTTGGGCCCTCAGGGCCTGTTATAGGGTGAACCAAAAAAATCATTATCTGTTTTTCATTAACATATAAATCGCAATTAAGACTCAGCATCTTCCAGTGAAACGTCGGCACAGGGACAAAGATTACTACAAAACACCTTGCTTCTAACCTGAAGTATAACAAACAATCAAAAACAAAGTAATCATCAACAAATGCACACTGTGTATTGTCATATTCAATATAAGAACCTCCTACATGTTTCAACCCCGCCGGGTCATCTTCAGGGAGAAATTTTTGTTATCGTTACGCTATGGCTGCACTTACATAGTTGAGGGAGAATGTGCCGCTGACTTCGCACTTCATTGTGAGGGAACTGGAACCAGCCGAGGTCAGGATAAGATCCTGACCTCGGCTGGTTCAAGTTCCCTCACAACGAAGTGCGAAGTCAGCGACACGTTCTCACTCAACTGATTATTTCTTTTATGTGCTACAGTGCACGGATATGGAGCATATTAAACAAAAACAGACTGACAAACAAAAATAAACAAATTAACTAAATAGCTGGTTAGCTAACCAACCAACCAACCAACCAACCAACCAACCAGCCAACCAACCAACCAACCAACCAACCTGCCAACCAACCAACCTGCCAGCCAGCCAGCCAGCCAGCCAGCCAGCCAGCCAGCCGACCGACCGACCGACCGACCTTGCAGTAGTCCTTGGTTAGAAGACAGTACTCGGTCAGCCATCCACCCCAAATTTCTCTCGTTTAACCCTTTAAAGACGAAGCATATGTTTTATATAAGGACTCCGTGCGTACCGCGCTGTAAACACTCTCCACTTCGGTTATAAAAACCAGTCTCGTAATGTTTTATAAGGCAAAAGTTGCTGTTTGTTCTGAGATCCGTACAAAACACATAAACGCAATGTGGGCACCACGTAGAATTTTTTAATGTTAAACCTGGTGGTATGTAAAGTTACCGCTAGGCTTTAAAACATGAAAGGAGTTCGAATTTTAATGACATATTATTATTATAGCTTTTTCCGACATACGAAGGGGTACAATAATTTTTACGCGCCAATCTATGATATCTTTCATCAGTCATTTCTTCATTCTTACAATACGAGTAAAACAAGCGTGAATTTCATCCAGTGAAGTGGTGGGCTCTGGCTGCGCCATGTCGCGTTATATGCTCGATGATCATCTATGTAGTCATTCTCAGATTGTACCTTATACATAACACACTCAATTATAACAAACTCTTTCTTCAGCCTCATGGCTTACCTCCCAGAGAAAACACTGTCTGAACAACGACTGTACACATGGTAACCCGGTTAACGTGACAACCGCGCGACTTTCCTCTCACAATGGCTGTTGTATACTCATATATACGTATAGAGTTATTTATTGTCACTAGCCTCGTAGGGAATCCTCGCTGATATTTCCTCTTTCTCACTGGGACTGTATTCTTGGCGTCGTTATCTAGTGCAAGCAGTTCTGCTTTGTACTTCGAAGGTAATGGTTTCAAATGTCACTTAAGGTAATGGCTATTCAGATTTTATTAAATTCTTCCATGCAGTTTGTTAGGTAATAAACCCATAGTTTAAAAATACTCCTGAAGATCCAAGTCTGCTGGGATGTCACGTCATGTCAACTGGTATTTACGGACGTTTAGAAGATCGTGGAGCCCTTGCCTTTAGACTGAAGGGGTCCTAAGCGGAAAGGTGGTGAACATTTATCGGCTGAAACGCTGTAATGTCGCAGAAAATCTGAGGCTGCAGCAGCAACTTGAGAATAACCTCAAATGTCGCGAAAGGTGTTCCTTTGTTATTCGGTGCTGACAAAGGGATTTGGTCCTACGTAACGTAATCAGTTGAAGAAACATCTTTAAATAAATACCATCCCACTAGAATATACAGGAATGGTTTTTTAATAATTTTTGTATCCCATGATTACACGAGTTAACAGAGTTAACCTTTTAAAGCCTAGCGGTAACTTTACATACGACCAGGTTTAACATTAAAAAATTCTACATGGTGTCCACATTGCGTTTATGTGTTTTGTACGGATCTCAGAACAAACAGCAACTTTTGCCTTATAAAACATTAAGAGACTGGTTTTTATAACCGAAGTGGAGAGTGTTTACAGCGCGGTACGCACTGAGTCCTTATATAAAACAGATACGCTTCGTCTTTAAAGGGTTAAAGTGTTAAACATTCTGCTGGTGAGAACGTGTGAGGTACAGTAATTTTTATTTGTATTTTTAGTGTATTTAATGACACTGTCAGCATGTCTGTTGACAGGACGTGGAGGATTTGAAAGGATTTGTATGATATCGGTCATGGCTTAATTTAAGGTGTTGTCTTGTTAATTTGAAAGGAAGGGATGAGGAAAACCACGAATCATCTCAATGAACACAGGCGGTATCTTTGCGTGGAGTGTTTTATCACTAGAATAGGAGTATGGAAACAGCACCTGCTGGCAGGCAGTATCTGCCCACAGCCCTGATACTAAAGTACTGCGGTTTTTAATTATTTCAACTTAAACTGTCCACTTTAATTTTTTATCCTTCTGTAAACATAAACCAGAAGAGCAGCAAAAAACTTTATACAAAAACAGTCGTATCCAAACACCAGCCAAAGACCTTGTGTTTTATGGCAACTACGAGCAATTTGATTGCCCTTTCAGTAAGCACAAACAAAACACATTCAGGCGTTTAAAAGCAGCGTTATAAAAATCACAAAAGGAAAAGCTGAAATGATAACCTGGAAGCTATAAAATTATTTTCTATGCCTTCACAACCACACAGAAATTGTCGTTTTTTTTCCATGCGTAAATAAATTAAAACCCGCGGCTATGCCTACGCGAGACCAGAAATTGATACACATTTACAGACATTAAATGATCAAAGAATCCTCACCGATAAATGTAACATAATGGATTGAAATCAAAGTAAAATATATATTTTTTCCTTTACCAAATAACATTGGTATGCAGTACATTTAATCAGGCCCACTGTGACGTCGACCGTGTCACTGGCTGGGTAGCCACAGGCAGGTACCGGCTGTGCAAGAAGGGCATAAGGCTGGTACGCAGACGGCGCGGCGGGAAATATGTTTGTAGTGAGAGTATCAAGGCAGAGAAAGCAAGGTGGTGAATGTGAGTTGGAGCTATTAGAGGACGACGTGTTTGAACACGATTATATATTGAGGTTACGAAACTTAAAGGCAATCTCGTGCGCCATCATCATCATCATCATCATCATCCCTTTATGCAGGGTATTCACACTTATATGCCTGAAACAAACCATGTTTCTAGGGTATACAGTGTCGCAGCTATTCTGCGCGTACTGTTAATGGTGCATATAACGCTGTCTTCAATATTAACCCTTTAAAGACGAAGCGTATGTGTTTTAGAGAAGGACTCAGCACGTACCGCGCTGTAAACACTCTCCACTTCGGTTATAAAAACCAATCTCTTAATGTGTTATAAGGCAAAAGTTGTTGTTTGTTCTGAGATCCGTACAAAACACATAAACGCAATGTGGGCACCACGTAGAATTTTTTAATGTTAAACTTGGTGGTACGTAAAGTTACCGCTAGGCTTTAGAGGGTTAAACTCCTCTGTGCTTCTACATTAGCACTTTCCGCAGTACGCGTGCTGTGCCCAATATAGCTGTTTTCTGTAGTTCCTTGATATCGTGCTTTCCCGATAGGCTGCTCAAGTATTTTCTGAAGGATTTTGAAATGGTTCCAGTTTATTATTATTATTATTGTTATTATTGTTATTGTTATTGCTAATACACAGTATGTGAAAGTGCTTTCCTGAGGTTATGAAAATACTATGTGGGCTCGCGTAATGGACACTGCCCACAAAGACTTCCTCTTATTAACGTTGGAATGTGAGTGGACGCTGAGTCATGCGTTATGTTTGGGTTTTGCAGATAGCTTCAAAAATGTCGGTAAAACGCAATAAAAATATCGAAATCCATATAAATGCACGTGATATACATTTGTACGTCCGGTATATTCTGAATTCTTTTCCAGGGCAGAGAACTCAAATGAGGGACTGTTTCAGTTCAAAACGAGGTACGTAGCTGGATCGTAGTTATGAGCCACTGACAGCGGGTGGACAGACCGAGTGAAAAAATGAGTCATGTGGAGCGAAGAGACTTCATTTGCAATACTTCGCAAAGTATGCGCAATGGAAATACATCGTCGCAACAGAGTCATGTTGAAAGAGCATTATACGGAGTTATGGCGAAATTTCGGAATACAGGATCAGTGCGGGACAAGAAAAGCGACACTTTATGCTTTATCTGAAAATAAAATGGACAGATTTCATCCTTGATTAGAAAGACGCTCGAGAAAATATTTGAGCCAGTTGGATGTTACCAGTGGGGTATCAACACCCTCAGCTCAAAGGGAAACAAAACTTTTGAAGGAAAGCGTATAAAAATTAGGCCCGTAAAAGACTTTAACCAGGGAAGAAGAAGCCCATATTGAAAACGGTTACACGAGTTGGTGGCCCGAGTTTTACTTTATCAAAAAGATGTGTTTTTCTCGGATGAGTCTTGGATCACATTAAACTTTTAAAGCCTAGCGGTAACTTTACGTACCATCAGGTTTAATATTAAAAAATTCTACGTGGTTCCCACATTGCGTTTATGTGTTTTGTACGGATCTCAGAACAAACAGCAACTTTTGCCTTACAAAACATTAAGAGACTGGTTCTTATAATCGAAGTGGAGAGTGTTTACAGCGCGGTACGCACTGAGTCCTTATATAAAACAGATACGCTTCGTCTTTAAAGAGTTAAACAGACAATTAAAGAGACAGAATAACGGATGTCGGTGTTCCCAAAGTCCTCGTGCCTAGCGTGAATTTCTTTGGGTGACCTTCAGTTGGAGTCTGGTGTGCAGCAAGTGCGCGCAGTGTCACAGGTCTGCTCATTTTAATTCGTGCGATTATTACTAGGGGGAAGGGGGGGGGGGGGTAGAGAAACTGAAAAACAGAGTTTTTGTTTATAATTCGTATTTTTAAAAGCAAGGGAAGTTAATATTCGAAGAGAAATTCATACCATGAGCTGCATAGTATATCGAGAAATATCTTCATAACGCGCAAAGACTGCTTAGAAGCTGCATTTCGGCTGTTCGAACCTCTGCTATGAAATAAGGTAAGTTGAAATTCAAGGAAAAAAGGAAAGCTCTTTAAATTTCCGGCGGATGTGACCTTCTTATCCATTAAATTTTTGTGACAGCTGTCCTGCTCAGAGACACAGTTGGAAATACTACTGGGCTCCGGCTGAACTTCGTCCCTAGTCTCAAAGCCATTTTTCCTAATCACACTGAGTGAATTGCAACTGGGAAACCATAGTAGTAATTCCGTAATGGTTTTGTGGGTTGTGACATATTGTAGCCTGGTAGGTGGTTACCATATTTTCGAAGGAAGTGATCTGAGCGCTGAATATGAAGGGAGTACTATAGCTGGTACAGACTCACTGAAATTACGTAAAAATTTTTGTTAAAATATCACGAAGACGCTAGCTCCTTGAAACTATAGATTTATCCAGACTGTTAGAGAAATTAAAGAGGAGAGAAAGCGAGAAAGGGATAATGAAAGAAAGAGAGAAAGGAAGAAAGAAAGAAAAAACAAAGGGAAGGAAAGAAAAATTTTTAAGAAAGAAAATTCAAGGACCGTTTAAAGAATGGCGGGAGTTCAGAACGAAATTTGGACACTTCGAAAGAAAGTATGAATAAAGAAGGAAGAAAAGTACAGTCCGAGAAAGGGGGAAAAAAGTAGTGACAGATTGAAAGAAAAAGGAACGAAAACAATAGAAGGAAGTTCAAGTTAGAGGATAAAGAACCGAAAAATAGGCAGAAGGAGAAAACGTAATCCATGCATAATATTTTATTTTCTATGCACTGAGAGATAAACCTGTTTTGCACCACAAAACGGATGGTGTTGCACACAGATGGTCGGAAGTTTCGCTCATTTGTAGGAATTGTGTAAACAACTGTCACTTCTCAACATAAACAAATTCAAATTTCGACAGACCTATCATAGCGCTACATATTTTCCATCCGCATTTATGTTTTTATATTGTGGTGGGCATTATGCAAATTGACGTCTGTCTACGCGTCCGCAATACGTCGAAATTAGGCGCATGTGCAGAACTGCGAAAAGCGATTGTTAGCTTCGTTATACATGTCCGTCCTTTTATGTGTCTGTCCGTCCGTGTGGAACAACTTGGCCCCTTTGGACTGGTTTTCGTGAATTTGATATTTGAAGATTTTTCGAAGATCAGTCGAGAAAATTCAGCTTTCGTTAAAATCTGACAATAATAACAGGTATTTTACATGAAGGCCAGTGTACATTTTTTATTAAATCTTGCTAAATTCTTCTCAGAATGAGGAATGTTTCAGACAAAGTTGTAGAAAACATCAAAACACACATTTTATGTTCAATAACTTTTTTTCCGAAAATCGTGCCGTTTGTGAGATAACGTGGAAAAATATGATAGAGTTAGACAGGCCACAGATGGCAATATAACACTGCGCATGCGCTTTGCGTGCTGGATAACTCAGGGTACACACAAACTCAGAATATATCCTACTTATTGCCTTTCCACTGCAACAATGGTTACGCGAACGCGCCTAAATGTTACTTTGATACGTATATTTCCTGTCTTCTTTACAAATCGAATCGTTAATAAAACGAGGGGGGAACTGTCGCGCCAGTCACATTCTGCCTTTCGATTTTAACATATTTCCAGTTTCGTTTTTTATGACTGCAATACGTAACGATGTTGTAATGTAGTAGTCATTTGTAAGGTTATGTTGTGTCCGTGTTAACCCTATTTCAGCTCTGCTCTTGACAGTTTTAACTGCAATTGCAAGTTTTAGGCGTAAATACACTTTACCCCTGCATTATTCGCCCCAGCTTTTAAAAAATTTTGGAATTTATGTAGTAATTTATGTGACAATTACATAAAGTGAATCGTTCTCCATGCAAAAAATTAACAGTGAAATTGGAATATAAAGTATTAGTAAACACCTGGAAGAGTGTAAATTTCCCTGTATTTAAACAGATGTAAATCACGCAGGACTGTGGAAGATTTGAATTACATTATCAGTAAATTACTAAGACAGTCAGCGACGAGGAAACATAATTCGAAAATGTGGACGCTCCGCACCTCGCCCCCCCCCGCCCCGTCCCCCCAATCTCATGTTTCCCCACTTGACGCAGCTCTACGATAGACAACATAGCGTCGTCAGCCGTAAAACCCGAACTCTTAAATTGGACTGAAAGCTTCCTATAACGCATCTGCTTTCTTTTATAAAATCTTTTAACAGATTTTCTTATAGTCAACCGTGTTGACATCTGATAATTTATCTTGCTGTATAGCTCTGCGTGTTACTAATATGTAGACCAGACTGGATAAATCCTCCTTTTAACACAGCCATTTTATTTTAGAAAACCTTTACACACTGTAGACACGTGCGTTAAAAACATTTGTATCTAGTTTAGACTGTGTATTCATACCATCGGCGATATGCAACAAGTTAAAGTTTCGCGCTTTATGAATTAAACATTGCTTCAAAATTGCATTGCAGGAACTGTGATGTCAGCGTATGGTATCGTCAACTTGCTGAACAAAATTAATATTTGATTAGTTGGTAGAAAAGAATGGTTTTATGTAATTACAAATATAAAAAAGCCGATCCCAGTGGCCGCGCGGTCTAAGGCGTAGGTCTGCGGCCGAGCGCTTGCTGGGATCGTGGGTTCGAATCCCACCGGGGGCATGGATGTTTTTCTTCTACAGTGTTTGTGTTGTCAGGTAGAGGTCTCTGCGACGGTCCGATCCCTCGTCCAGAGGAGTCCTACCAAGTGTGGTGTGTTGTCTGAGAGTGATCAAGTGAAAATAAACAACCTCGACGCCTACTGTGAGTAGGCAGAAGGGGTAAGGACTACGAAACGAAACAACAGTGCTAAGAACCCCTCACGTATATAAAAAGCAATCAAGGCAGATTATCGATGATGAAAACACTAGTGCTGTGCAGAAACAAAGAAAATTATTAGGTACTTAAATATACATAAAATTTACATAATCATGTATCTGCCGACTCAAAACGAAAGATTTATTACTAAAAATGTACGCGAGGAAAAAACTATTGAAAACAAATTCACATTTTAATTTTATACGAATAAGCTAAGCGCCTTCAAATAAAAAGAGCCTATATATTTTCATAGGCCTAAACAAGATACCTGTAATGATTTGGAGATTCAGACCTGAGTCTAGCAAAGTTTTAAAAGATATTTAACCCTGAAGATGGAGCCACTAAAATCCATCGAAACGTTTGGAACTCCTTACCTGATAGAAGAGCGCGACACGTTAGAAGACTTAGCCCTCTAGCAGCAGAGCTGTGGGAGGCTTAGTGACTGCAGCCAAAAACGGCATTTCTAGGGCCTGTCTTTTGTTGTTGGCTAGACAGTCTTGCCAAGAGGAACTGATTTGCAATTTACAGAATCTTTGAGCAGAGATATTTATATTAGAGTCTTGTATTTGTCGTGTTGTAATCGGGTAGGTGGGTATAAACTAGTGGTTCCCAACCTCAGGTAGCGACCCAAAACAGGGTCGCGGAAGATCTGACGTAGGGTCGCGAGAGGTTTTTATGGGGAACTCGATAATTATGAAAAAAAATAACACTTTTATCTAAATTCAAATAGAATGACCAAGAAAATGTAATTATTGACCCTGTGTTTAGTAACCTTTTAAAGCCTAGCGGTAACTTTACGTACCAGCAGGTTTAACATTAAAAAATTCTACGTGGTGCCCACATTGCGTTTATGTGTTTTGTACGGATCTCAGAACAAACAGCAACTTTTGCCTTATAAAACATTAAGAGACTGATTTTTATAACCGAAGTGGAGAGTGTTTACAGCGCGGTACGCACTGAGTCCTTATATAAGACAGATACGCTTCGTCTTTAAAGGGTTAATTTTAAACATACTAGAGCAATTGCATTTTAAGTAAATAACGAACACACTTTGTTATTGTACGGTACAACGTAGTTGTACTTTAAACCATAGTACTTCTAATGCTCATTTCGCGTTGCAGTGCTATTGCAGTACTATTACCTTTGCCATGTTAAAGTCACGGGTCACATACCCTTTGCTACTTTAGGGTCACACACACAAAAGTTTGGGAACCACTGGTATAAACGTTTCGGCGTAAAATATTGTCTTTATTTTCAGAATAATGAGATATGATTTGTTTACTTCCATTGAAAACTCAAACCTTGTGAATGCTGTAATGAACCTCCGGGTTCCATAAAATGCGGGGAATTTCTTGACTAGCTGAGGAACTGATAGCTTCTCAAGAAGGCCTCTGCTCCATGTTGTCAGTTGGTTAGTTAAGAGGTTTGATTCTGTTATTTCTAAAAAAAAAATTTAATCCCTTTCTGGATCCAGAGGTCATATAGTGGTGTGTTTTGATATAGAGGTCTACAGAGTTCTGCATCCTTAACCTTTTAAAGCCTAGCGGTAACTTTACATACCACCAGGTTTAACATTAAAAAAATTCTACGTGGTGCCCACATTGCGTTTATGTGTTTTGTACGGATCTCAGAACAAACAGCAACTTTTGCCTTACAAACATTAAGAGATTGGTTTTTATAACCGAAGTGTAGAGTGTTTACAGCGCGGTACGCACTGAGTCCTTATATAAAACAGACACGCTTCGTCTTTAAAGGGTTAACATATCGATTGTGCTGAGCAGAATGCTTGCTTTGTACACGACGCCCAGTGCCGTAGCATGGACATGACCCGGGGGCCACATACCTTGGTTTCCCACTTCAGCTGATTTCCTGTTTTTCGTTATTTCTCTCACACGTTGAAAAAACTCTGATTTCTTTTAAAGTACCTATCGGTTTCACTTCACGCTTTGTTAAACTTCTCTATCAATTTTAGCTGGCGGGTGTCGTTGATGTGTGTGTCAGGCAGCTGACGTAACTATATGGTGTTGTGCTGGCATGCTTTTTTAGGCAGTGGTTTCTCAAACTGTGGTATGGCTACCACGTGTGTTGCGCCGAACAGTGTTTACTGCCGTGCGACCTTAACAAAAGGTCGAAAATATAAATTAGATTAAACTTGCTAAAAACAAATGAAACATGAGCCACGTAAATTTGAAATTGTCCATACCGTGTACGTATGAATTTAATTTGTATTATTTGGACCAGCTAGTACGCTAAGAAAACACAATATATCAGCTTCCCCTGAGCATGGTGCAGTCTACACCGGAAACATGTCGGAAATTATATGAAACCTGATATATTGTGTTTTCTTAGTGTACGAGTTGGTCCAAATAATACAAATTAAATAAGCCACGTAAATTTTCCAAAAGCAGCATTGCTGGCAACTTTATGTAAATCGTCCCACCTGTCGGCAAAATTTTTAAAATTTCCGTTTCGTATTTAAATACAAAAAATATTGGTTACAAATTGAAATTATTAAATTTCATTTAATGTTAAAAGAGCGAAAATTTTGAGAATTCCTGATTTAGGTAATTTGAAATGGAGTTCTTATCAGGGTTGCCAAACCTTGCGGATTAAACTAGCTCAATAAGGGAGGGACACAGATACCTTGCGGGGGCACTCTCCGTTAACGTGACGATCACATTTTAGACAGGAAACTTAAAACCGGATGGGTTTATTATTACAGTATTGTGTTCCCACTAAGCTGTGTTTTAGAAATTTGCAACCTGTATGGGCTCAGTTCTTGTCTTAGTAACGTGGTTTGAAAATATGAAATTACGCCACTGACTGTGCAAATTAAGTCTGCAGTCCTTCTCACAAAGAGTGACTGGAGTTCCGGACAAAGAGTGACTGGAGTTCCGGACAACTGTCAACAGCGGAAACCATATGAAATGGGAGTAAGTGGCACACTGGAACTGCAGATAGCTAGACTTAATCAACTTAATGTAAAATGACACTGTCGCTCTCAGCAAAGCCCTTCTTCTCTATGTGTGCCCTCCAGTCTGTTGAAGACAGTAACCACAGGCTAAGTAATGCGCCAACAGCGTAATTTTATGCGGGCTATCTCTCTTGTTTAATTATTTCAAAAAGTGTAGCACGGTAACGGTAAAATTGTCTCTGTCCATGCCATGAAGTCATGTTGGGAGTGGAGGGATTTAACTCCACTCATTCTTAACCTCGGCGCTAGATGGAGGTGAGTGGTTAACTTCACGCCCCGGCCGCTTTTCCCCAGGAAAATGATCTCGGTACCCAATGATAGGAGGCTGGGTGGATCCAAGAGGCCTTTTAGACGTTTTTGAGAAAAGGGAAACCCCTTGCGCCGTTTCTGGATTCAAACACCGGACTGTCCAGTCTGTAGCTACCCTGTGTACGGGCTACCCTATTCCTTCCCTTGATCTGTTTTTGCAAACATAGTTTTTAAAACATTTATTCTTCCATAAACAAGGGGCGATGTATAGAAGGAGATTCACGGAAAAGGATGTAACGTGTCTTTTATCTGTTTAAAGCCTAGCGGTAACTTTACGTAACACCAGGTTTAACATCAAAAAATTCTACGTGGTGCCCACATTGCGTTTATGTGTTTTGTACGGATCTCAGAACAAACAGCAACTTTTGCCTTATAAAACATTAAGAGACTGGTTTTTATAACCGAAGTGGAGAGTGTTTACAGCGCGGTACGCACTGAGTCCTTATATAAAACAGATACGCTTCGCCTTTAAAGGGTTAATGTAGCAAGACTTTGGAATGCGTTGAAAAATGTACGGAAGAGAATGCAATATTAAATTTTGCAGACATCCATTGAGTGGGAAAACAGAAACGTTGAAGGTAGCAATAGCGTTTTTACAGCTTGTATTTGTCAAACAGTCATAATTAGCAGACTTGGGAGAAGGCAATGAAATGTAATCGGTTTACGAAGGAACCCGTTAAAATATGGAAAGAGGAGTCTTTTATTAGGTGAGAAAAAATTCATACACAACACAGTAATTTTGTGACATGAGTTAAGCCGATACTTTGTTTTAATTTTATTTTTATGTTTTATGTTAATTTTTTAGGATAAGACGAACATGAAAAGAGGATCTAAACATTTTGTTGATGCGGATGAGAGGGTGGAATAGAAACATACACTGAAACGTTGCAGATATTCAGATGCCGTCGCCAGAATGCAGCACAAAACAATCATATAAAATGTACAGCAATCCCTGTACAGGTCCGGACAGGCCCTGAGGGTGCCAGGAAGTTGAGGATCCCAGATTTCAAGACAGTCGGCATATTAAGGTGGTAAGGTTGTCAGCTTTACGCACCGGCCGTCTTTATCCCCCAGGAAATATCCTGGTACTCGTTTCTGTTAGAGGCTGAGTCGACCCCAGGGCGATAGTGCGGCTGGAACGATTATGTCAACGAAAAGTTCAAATGACACGATCGGGAATCGAACCCGTGACCTGCCGGACCGTCTAGTAGCGCAATACCTCAACCGACTGCACCCCCGCGTGCCCCAGAATAATCGTGTGGATGTAGCTAATAAATAGGCTGAAACATCATAATAGCTGTGACAAAATTAAGAGCAGATGCACTGTGGAAATTGCTTGAATTTAGGCAAGAACCTTTACCTTGTGTAGAAAGAGCGCGGTATGTGGCAGTGTGGGGGCGAAGGTAAATGCTTACAGATTTTTCGTAAGTAAACCAGAAGGAAAGACACAGTTCAAACATGGTCGTAGATGGAGAATAGTAATAATTTTGGTGCTAAGCAAATAGGGTGTGTCGGCGTGGACTGAATTTATGTGGCCCAGTATTTAGAAAATTGACGTCTTCTGAATGCAATAAAGACACGTAGAGTTTCACAAAATATGGGGAATTTGACTGAAGAACCAAATGCTGCCCAAGAAGAAATGTGGTGCATGTAGCTGGTTAGTTATTTAACCTGTCTAAGAACCCAAAAACGAAGATTCAGGAAAAGATGACTGTAATTTGTGTCCGTATGTATGTCACCCTGGGTCTTTTATTATGATTGGAGAAGACGAGTGGTATATTCTGAAAATGGAGGCAATATTTTCCTCCGAAACTTTGGTGTCTACCAAAGTAGCTACAATATATCACATCGCAGAAGAGAGAATCCAGTACAGTCATCATCAAAAGAATGTCAAATGTGTTAGGGAGGAGTCTAGATGTAAGACATAGGACAGGATGGAAGACAAGAGGAGAGGATGCGAGACAGAGGAGCAAAAGGGAGACGTACGAGTTGCGTCCCGCGGTCAAAAAAATATACTAGTTGCTTCCCGAGTTGTTCCCCACACCCCCCAGCTCCCGGTAAAGGAATGTACGAGTTGCGTCCTGCGGTCAAAAAAATGTACTAGTTGCTTCCCGAGTTGTTAACCACCCCCCCCTCCAACCTCCCAGTAAAGGAACGTAGGAGTTGCGTGCCGCGGTCAAAAAAATGTACGAGTTGCGTCCCGCGGTCAAAAAA
>BLKM01000627.1:152108-164462 GCA_013340265.1 Coptotermes formosanus
ATAACAGATACGCTTCGTCTTTAAAGGGTTAACCTTTTAAAGCCTAGCGGTAACTTTACGTACCACCAGGTTTAACATTAAAAAATTCTACGTGGTGCCCACATTGCGTTTATGTGTTTTGTACGGATCTCAGAACAAACAGCAAATTTGCCTTATAAAACATTAACAGATTGGTTTTTATAACCGAAGTGGAGAGTGTTTACAGTGCGGTACGCACTGAGTCCTTATATAAAACGGATACGCTTCGTCCTTAAAGGGTTAATATCGGACACAAAATATGGGTATCGACGATATTATAGAAAAAACAGTTGTATAGATTTATCGATATTTCATAAATAATATATATATCGATATTTTTACATCGTCGATATATCAGCGGCAACACTGCTTTCTTTTGTCCCTCAAGTAGATTTAGCATTTTATGGAAGTGGGATACTGTAATTTGAATTTTGGCCGTTTGTCGCTTAATTTGACCCACTGTACAGCGCCGCAGACGGATATCAAACCAAGGCACCCTGGATCCGATTCCACACCACAGCCGTTAGATTTTTCCTCAGCAGTCAGGTGCACAACTGTTATACCTTTAAACTGACGGTGGGGCGCAACTCGTACTTTCCTTTATCGGAGGGGTTAACAAATCGGGACCTAACTCTTACACAGCCCTTATCTAAAATCTGACCGCGGGACGCAACTAGTAAACCCCGAGCAAAAGAGAGGGTTCAATGCGCTGGTTGTGACTTAGCGAAGTGAAACGAGACGTTGTTTTGTTATGAACATTCGAATTCACTGTATCACCAAACAATTAAATGTTAATTTATTTTCATCACTCAGTGTCCAGTCATTCATACAGTCATGTACTACGTAATTACTACGTAATTACTACGTAATTAGCCAGTCAGCAGCCATTTAGTTCACTGCTACCACAAAACACCCCCGAGGCAAATATTCCCACATATTAAATATTTATTTAGCCACCGTCCACCAGAAATCTGAGACAGTGTTCTAAACAGGGCAGGGATTCACAGCTATTCGGATTCACAGACAGAAAAACAGTAGCGGATTTTCGGAGTACCGATAGTCTGTTGCAAATTTTAGAGTACCAATAATGTTACAGACTTGTGAATGTACATATATATGCTAATTTTTTTTTCTGTGACACCAAAACCAAATTGAGGCTTAAGCCGCGTCATTGTTGAGGTTTCTGGATCACACACAATCGGACGCACACACATACACACGCACGCGCGCGCGCACACACGCACACACGATATGACTATTCTGAAGGAGTGACCGTTCCGTCGCAAAAACGCTGCTTGCAGACACAAAACAAACACTAGATACGAACATTCGTGCTTTGGACGGGATTCGAACCCACGATCCCAGCAATCTAGAGACCACAGACCTAACCCTTAGACCGCAGGTCACAGCGATCTGCTAAGAATATGGATAATGTTTACTATATAATACATATTACATAATACAAAATGTATAATTCATGGTGTAGCCCTAAGTTAGTTAACGGATTAGTCAAATGTACACCAAAACATACGTTGCCAATTTCTTTACTAATTAACAAATTTACAAAAGAATGTTCGACATGAGGTCCTCCATCTTTACTGCTAAATTCGCAACGTCGTCATACCGTTGGACAGATAGCCTGGACTCAAAATAATGATCCGGTTTTTAAATATAGGGCATGTACTTGCCTGTCGAGTTTGTAGTTTACATTTCCAGGGTTGTGCCCGATACCACCGGATGTTCTGTAGTACGCCTCCCTCATATCAATGAACATTCTATATTTTTGTCGTACATTGTCTTGCAGTTTCCATCGCACGTCCTGACTTCCATTTTTTTTTTCTAGTAAACGACTAAATTGTTTTTAATGAAGTGATTTTTGTACCACCCTGTGTATATGTGAGGGTATTACATTCACGCTTTGAAACTCCGTGTGGCTCGGCCTAATAAAAAAAAACTTGAATAAACAAACTGCCCTTTGTACGTCCATATTTCCGCCTTCCCACGTGACGCCAACAGGTGACCAGTCAAGAGAATTTAGTATAAAGCAAATACTAAATGTACGCGGTGCTTTCCTCTCTGTAATATCGTACTTGTAGTGCAGCAGACAAGCGAAGCCTGCATTTTTGTCACGGTGTTCCCTGCATGACGAACGTAGCACAATCGTATACTTGCAAACACTCGATTTACACAATTCTGCCTCTTTGTTTCAGTCACAGCGCCGAAAATGTTATAGGTCACGGAGTCTGCAAATGTTTGTTGCACTTCTATATATATTCGTTAACGACATGGCAAACAATCAAACAACCTAGCGTGTGACACTGAAATCGACCAGTTTCCCGTCATCCGCCTGAACGTACCCCGTTTAATGTTGTGAGAACACACCCGTCCCGACCTGGATCGTGGTTTTCTAGCATGGCTCTCTCTCCATATACGAGTAGGATCTTTTGAGACTGTTTGCATCCTGTTGAATTTGAAAGGGACTTTTGACGAATCACATAACTGGATGGTAATTTGTATTTACCGTCAAAGAAAACAAATTATTGTATTCAGCAATGCTCAACAGTGCTACATATTTCAGTCTGTACGCCCACCATGAGGCATAAATGCACATGGTTTAAAAAACAAGTAAAATTCTTTAAAAAATGTCGAAATTTGCGAGATCTCATGAATTTTACAATTAACCCTTTAAAGCCTAGCGATAATTTTACATAGGACCAGGTTTAACATTAAAAAATTCTACGTGGTGCCCACATTGCGTTTGTGTGTTTTGTACGGATCTCAGAACAAACAGCAACTTTTGCCTTATAAAACATTAAGAGATTGGTTTTTATAACCGAAGTGGAGAGTGTTTACAGCGCGGTACGCACGGAGTCCTTATATAAAACAGATACGCTTCGTCTTTAAAGGATTAAGGTAACATTGGAATATTAGGTATTTATTTTCTGCACCCTTCTTTACTATTATTATTATTATTATTATTATTATTGTTGTTTTAATAAAAATCTAGAACTTCCATGGACGCGTAGTCTCTCTCTTTGTGTTTTCCGACTCAAATTTCGTAAGCATTTTTCACATCATCTTCCTTCATTTTGTAAAACATGCATAGCTATATTTTGTATTCGCGTTCATGTAAGATTTCTGATTGAATTTTCAACGGGAGTTACGTTAATGTTTAGTAAGGAACATCAGAATGTATGGCACAAGCAAAATAACCGAAACGCAACCGAGAATTTCTGTACCAAAATCGAACAATTTTTTTCCCTCTTATAATGTAGTGGTGATATCGGAGACTGAAACGTATATCGCTTCCATTTTGAAGGCAGTAATTTCTGTTGCAGATAATTGGGTCTCGGCGTCATGTTTCCATAGCAACAAACCGATGTAAAGTCTAATTAGTAGCTGTCAGACCCTAATCAGCAGCTTCGAATTGTGACTGGTGTCCTATGTCGCTGACAGTCCGTACTCTTCCCACAAAACAGTGCTTGGCATTGATTTAACGAAGTGTCTTGTATTCTTTTATATGTATTTGAATACGCCCTCGATATTTGAGGTTAGGTAGCACCGTGATAGAACATTTGGTGAAAGGTGCATTGGAGGAGATGAGAACGAATTTTTCGCGACCTATTCGCGTTATAAGTTCTGTGTCAGGTGCCAGCCTTAGGCTGTTTGGAAAGATTAGACATAATTGGGCCCCGCGTTTATGGGAGCCGCCCGTTCTTGGGGGATTCGCGCATTAGTAATTTTTAAAAATACGCAGTGTGATATCACACAAAGTTCTCGGACTGATTTTGTAATGGTTTTATAACTTACATCAATATACTCCAAAGATCGCAATGGGGCACCGCTTTTGCTAAGGCCGGCACTGCTCTGTCTTCCCCTAGAAGGGCTGATAGAAATGGCGAGAGGCGTTTGTCAACACTGTAATTCGAACTCGGCACCTTCGAAATATATCTTAAGAACACAGTGTGTTATCGGTGGCCGTTACCAGTTTATTCCATTACTCTGTAGATAGTTTTATAAAATTACTGGCTACGAGCCTGCAGCAAATTCAGCTCACTTCCATCTCTTCATTTCTTAGCCTCCTCTATTAGTCAAGTGGCCTTCATGTGATGGGGTTCCATAGTGTTCACGGTCTACTCCATAGTCCCTTTCGTCTGTCTTTTTTTTTTATTTGAGCAAATCAAGCGTTAATTTTACTGAGAATTGCTACCTAGTTTTTCTAGGTTGTACTATACATCGATGATTAAATGTTCGCTTACTGTCTGATTGCTGCTGTGTGGGTCTATTTTGTCTTCTGTGCACAGTGGTCAGCTATTTCCTCAGCCTCAGTATTTATCCCCCTAACTAACTAACTAACTAACTAACTAACTAACTAACTAACTAACTAACTAACTAACTAACTAACTAACTAACTAACTGACTAACTAACTAACTAGCTAGCTAGCTAACTGACCGACTGACCGACCGACCGACCGACCGACTGACTCCATGGAGCAGAGGCCTTCTTGAGAAGCTAACAGTTTCTCAGCTAGTCAAGAAATTCCCCGCATTTTATGGAAACCGGAGGTTCATTACCGCATTCACAAGAGCCCGCCACCTGTCCCTATCCTGAGCCAGCTCAGTCCAGTCCATGCCCCATCCCATTTCTTGAAGATCCATTTTAATATTGTCCTCCCATCTACGCCTGGGTATTTACCCTACAGAGAATATATTTAGTCTAACTGGTATCAAGATTGAAAATGGTGTAAACTGCAACGTGGTACACATATTTTACGAGGGCTTTTTTACTTTTAATATGTCGTAAACGTCTGTGGTACACGCGGGCGTACACGTAATCTTAGTAAAGCTCGCAGGGTAAGTACGGCCTTCCCTAAACGGATTTTCACAAACTCACAAATGCCAAACAGATTTGTGTGCGGATTCCTTATACTGAATTTTACCCAGATCGGAATATCGATTTGGAAAGCACGGGTGGAAATTAAATTTTATGCTTAAGAAAATACGCCTTTTACAGGCACAGTAAAAGCAGTTTGCTCGAAATTATTATGTGCAGGTCCTGTGTATGTCCAACGAAAACGAATTATCTTGTAACACATTTATACAGAATATCTTGACAGAACGTGAAAGAGTTTTATCAAAAATCCTTTTCGAATTACAGTTCCAAATAGGAAGAACAAATTTATGGTTCTCGTAAATATTGGACAGGAGGCGGAAGAGATACATAAGTCTGTGTTTGGAGAGAAGAAGAAAAAGTCGACAAAACAAAATAAGAAATCTGGCCGTGTGTACCTCAGCACGAACGTCTTTATGTGACTGAACTGGAAATGTGATCAACTTCCTTTTTTTCTTTAACCATTTAAAGCCTAGCGGTAACTTTACGTACCACCAGGTTTAAGATTTAAAAAATTTACTTGGTGCCCACATTGGGTTTATGTGTTTTGTACGGATCCCAGAACAAACAGCAACTTTTGCCTTATAAAACATTAAGAGATTGGTTTTTATAACCGAAGTGGAGAGTGTTTACTGCGCGGTACGCACTGAGTCTTTATATTAGAATACGTTTCTTCTTTAAAGGGTTAAAAGACGAAACACATTCTGTCGAATATAAAGACTCAGGGCGTACCGCACTGTAAACACTCCCTACCTCAGATTAAAAAACTAATCATTTGACGACGTGTAAGCTAAAAGTTGCAGATTGTTCCCAGATAAGTACAAAATACATAAACACAATGTGAGCACCATGGAGAATTGATTAAAGTTAAGCCTGGTGTTGCCCTGTGTCTGTGTTCGGTTTTTCGTTGGACATTCTGTATAAGACGCCAGCTGCTCTTAGCACTGGCGTAAAGCCCGTTAGAAACTTCCCAACAACACGTTTTAAATAAAAAGGCTTTCAAAATATCTGAACTAAATTGAAGTCTTCTAGAAAAGATTCTGCTTTATACCAAACTTTGCAGAAAATATATAACAAAAGGTGCTGCTATGTGCAGGAAGAATTTTCAGCAAGTGGAGAGATTAATACGGATTCAGGCATAGATTCCCGTATTGGCATCTTCTGCCGTTGTTTGGAACTACTTTTTAAGCTATGACTTCTTAATGGTGTAAGAAGACATCAGTTTGATTATCGTCATAACAAAGGAAGACGGGACAGGAAAAAGGAAAAATGCTGAAATGATTTGTGCCCAGAAACATGATGGGAGTACACCACTTGGGAGATCTAGGCATAGATTAGAATATAATATTAACGGGATACAAAAATAGTGCACCAAAGTGTGGCATGGGTTTGTGTGTCTTAAATAAGAATAAGTGATAGGTCGTGGAAACTCTAATGGACCTCCTAGTTCTGTAAAATGCAAGGATGTTCTTGACCAGGTGAGAGATTGCTTTTAGCTTATAACGAAGGACTTTGGTTCCATGCAGTTGGTTGGTTGGTTGGTCGGTCGATCGGTCTGTCGGTCCGACGTACATGCAAGATCGTGTGTAAAGAAGCAATCTTGTAAGCAGCGACACCAAGTAGTCAGTTCGTAACTAACGAGGCACAGTGAGGTCATCTGCAGTGAAATATATTGGCCCTTCGGAGCATAGTGGTCACTTCATCTGCCAGCGGATTTAATATTAAAAAATGTTACCCCCTGCCACAGTGTGTATTTCGTGTTTTGCATTTCATTGATATTTGCTGGATAAGTAGAAATGTACCAGATGTGGAACACTCAATCAATTGTCCCAATTTAAAAGTAGGGGGAATTATACAGTTGCGAAGATAACAGGTTTGTAATTGTGCTTAATTGTGGGTAAAAAAATATATGTCACTTTATCTAAATTTATGTTAAATTAGGCTCAGACTTACTTTAGGAAAGGGCGGTCGTGGGCGGAATTTAACTTTATTTTTAACCAACTAACTGAGGAACACAGGCGTTTCAATTTACCGACTGTATGGAAACAAGACCCCGATGAACTTTGTGTTTTCTGTCGCGTGGTTACCGTAGCAGAAGCCTTTTATGTGCAGCGCTGAGCTTTCTGCTTGTACTACTTGTTGGCTTATGCTGGTCAGTCAGTCAGTCAGTCAGTCAGTCAGTCAGTCAGTCAGTCAGTCAGTCAGCCAGTCAGTCAGCCAGTCAGCCAATCGGCCGGCCGGCCAGTCGGCCAGTCAGCCAGTTAGTCAGTCAGCCAATCGGCCGGCCAGCCAGTCGGCCAGTCAGTCAGCCAGTCAGTCAGCCAGCCAGTCAGTCAGTCAGTCAATCACGTCTCTTTGTACAACACAAGAAATTCCAAGTATATCCGTTAATAGCGCACTGCAATTTGAGAGACGGTTTCATTTTTTTCACCACTGATCGATTTACCTACCATGTCTGAAAACATACTGGGGCGCGTGATTTCAGGCTTTCGCCTCGATGTAAATGACGTCTGCGCTCTTCTGGAATATGACGCTGCGTAATATCGCAGAAGAGCGCAGACGTCATAGTGCGTCCTTTTCATAAACCTCCTTCGGACTGAAGTATGTGGAACTAGGCTGTATTTGTCTGATCCCTGATGTGGTAGAGTGGCGGGCTTTTGTGTGTATGGTAATGACATTTCGGGTTTCTGGAAGGAGTGCCTATGTTACATATTTGAATTTTTCACAGTGGCGACAAAAAATATTGAAGTCTTTGAAATTTGAGGGTGCGTTGTGTGGTAAACAGTTACACAATATCTCCATTCCAAGACGAGAAATTCGTGCACGGATGGCTTCGCTCTGAGATTGGAAGCACTGCAGTACTTTGCAACGTCCGTACTAGTCGGCATGTCATAACATCCTAGAAGGCTTGAGTTGTTTAGGAATACAGAGTGCGCCAGAAGTAACTACGCACCTATACTGCCAGCGATAAAACATCCTGTCATTATGGCCTGTGTAGTTTATGGCACATGGAGTGACAAACGCTGCATTCCTCAAGCAAATTAGTTTCATTTTTTTTATTACTGTAACAGTAGTAAAGTAAAGGTAAAGCAGTCCCATTACAGGCCTGGGCAGGCCCTTAGGGTTCCAGCAGGTTGAGGCTGCCAGATTTCTAGACAGGCGCCACGTGAAGGTGGTGAGGTCAGCTCTACGCATCGGCCGCCTTTACCCACCAGGAAATATTCCTGGTACTCATTTCTGTTAGAGGCTGAGTCGACCCAAGGGCCATAGTGCTGCCGAAAGGATTATGTCAATGAGAAATTCCAATGGCACTATCGGAAATCGAACCCGCGACCTTTCGGTTTGTAGCGCAGTGCCAGTAGTAAAGAAATAGGCAGCTTTATTTTTTGTGATATATGTGCCCAGTAACGTTTGGCTCAGTCTGTAACTTTGCGAGGTTTACTCCCAGCTTCTCAAAGACTATTGTCCTAATATCTCCAGATAACAGGGATTACGTAATAGGTTAACACCAGATCCTTTTGCTCAATTATCGGACTGGAGGACTGGTATCTTGTGTCATGTTTTGCGGTTTTCCTTAGAACCTATGAGCGATATCTGGCTACCTACAGGAGGCCACGATAGAGTCATTTCATATTGTTTTGAATTGATTATTCTCTAATTATCCGTCTTTCGCAGCCTTATACTTGGACGGCTGGCAGTGATTTTATACAAATCGTCAGTAAGTCAGTATGGGTAACATATACGAGATGCCCAATTTAAAACCAAACCCAGCAGAGTACGTAACGGAAAAGCACCTTCTTCAACAATCAGACATGCTTCTCAGCGGGTGAAGGGGTTATTAACCTTTTAAAGCCTGGCGGTAACTTTACGTAACACCAGGTTTAATATTAAAAAATTCTACGTGGTGTCCACATTGCGTTTATGTGTTTTGTGTGGATCTCAGAACAAACAGCAACTTTTGCCTTATAAAACATTAAGAGATTGGTTTTTATAACCGAAGTGGAGAGTGTTTACTGCGCGGTACGCACTGAGTCCTTATATAAAACAGATACGTTTCGTCTTTAAAGGGTTAAACAAATTGTGCGAGTGTTTTTCTAGCAACTGCGATACTGCGCGCCTGATAAAGCGGCAGTTGCGTGATTGACATACCGCCAGTGCTGTCGCTGCGTGTAAGGTTATATTGAATCATCTGACATCTTAAGTCAGGCAGTTGAATTCAACCCACTGTGTGTCAGAGACGTGTGAAAGTACACTGTACATATATTTTGTTTGTGAGTATGCAGTAAAATTTAATACAGGGTGTTTTTAATTGTGGGGACCCATATAAGGAAGGAATCTGACGAAATTTGTCGAAGGAAATTTATAATACTGATTCCGCGTGTTTCATTTCCTTGAAAACTGAGCATGTGTCAGAGATGATGGAGGTCATTCCCAGCACCCTCTCTAAAATGCTTGTGTATATATGTGCACTACACGTGTGTAATCTGTTTTTGTATTTTTTCTATTGTTTAGTTCCAGCGAAAGAATACATGCATGGATTTAGTTAAGCATTTACAAAGGTTTCAGTTGTGAGCTGAGGTGGTATTTTTAAACGAAAAACGTCCAACTTATATAAACTTTCCATTATAACATTGCTGCCAGACTGCCGAAGCTTATGACGTGTATATCACGCCACAGTGTGAACAGACGTGCGTGCTTCCACACTGCACGCATTACGGCGGCTATGCAGTCTAAAGTTTTTCTTCTACCATTTCGATACTGGAAATTATTGGTTCGAATTCCTGCCGGGGCATGGTTGTCTGTCTTTTTTGTGTTGTCCTACACAGTTCTTGCTACGAACTGATCCCCCTGTCATAGTCACATCTTGTTTATAACTAGATGTAGAAAGGTCTGTGTTCGTCAGTGCGGCATATTTGATGCTTTCCTCTGCATCGTGACCTTGCGTCAATGGGCAACAGATGCCGAAGTTTCGAGGGAAATTTTTGACTTCATTTTCAATTGTGGAAATGTCAAACCGGGATTGGACATGTCATTCCATGCAGTTCTACGCTCTTAGGTTCATATATTCTCTGCAGCGCCCTTTTCTGATATACGCGCTGCCTGTTTTCTACTTATTATTGCTAGAATTTTTTTTTCACCTCAGTACGAGGGCAAAAAAGTTACAGTTTAGGTACTTCAGTATTTGTCTTTTTATTATGAACAAAGTGCCAGTAGGCCATCCACGATTTTAATATCTAATTTCGATGTGTTAAATCAATTCCTAGATATCTGAAATGCGATTTATCGTTAAAAAATTTCCTTTCGTGTTCTCAGGTGGATGAAGATGTAAAGTTGTTCCTTTGCACAACATGAAGGCATATACAGGGTAATTAATAATTTCCTCCAGAACTTCTGAACTCGGCAGCAGAACAACCAAGACAGACACAGCAGAAAGGAGCATATCAATCGGTAGAGAATCTCGCCAAGTTTTTTTTGGGTAATAGGCGCCGTTGTGTACTTGCAGGTTTCACCGCTAGAGGTCAGTCGTGACGAAACGGCGTGGACAGGGGATAAGGGAGCGTTCCGTGTCTTGGAATTTGCCAAAACTGAGTCAATTGTGACGGTGCAACGGAGGTTTCGGACCGTGTACCACACAGAACCAGAGATACTTGGAGTGTCTGTCCCTCTGTTGACATGCCCCCCCCCCCGTCGTGACCATCCCGGCTGCTGTATCGCAGACGTCGGAAATCCCGGAGGGAGTTATGAATCACCCTGTATGTGGAGGAGAATTGTAGTTCAGCTTATTCTTAACCTCATCGTTGGACTGAAATGAGGAGTTAACTTCTCGTTTCGGCCGTTTTAGCCCTGGTAAAAATCCCTGAGTGTCATTGAGTGGGGACTTGCATGGGCCCCAGAACCGGCTGGATGTTTTTACAGAAGTAAACATTTTCCTTTGCTGGAAATCGAAAACAGAATCCTCCAGCCCGTAGCCTACCCCCATACTGTCTTTGCTACAAATGAGAAAGGGCACACGTCCTCGACCTTTGGAACCCTACTTTCCATTTGGATGTGTTTAATAAGATCCGGTACACAGCAAAGTAATTTGTGCTGATTACCACAAGAAACGTTACAATTTTACAACCCGGCCAGTGTATGACTGTTTATGTTCAAATATTACATGGAAATGTTTCTGGTTAACGTGTCGTACGTAGTAAATGTAGTTACATTGTGTTTATTGTGGAAGTTTTAAACAACTTTGAAGAAAACATTGCAATGCAGAAATTTGCTTCCCTGTTTCTGTAATGCTGAAATGAGAAAACTTAACCAGGAAGGGAGACGACGTTCGCCTCCTTGTGCAAGAAGACTTTTTCATTTGAACTGTTTGTATTACAGTACAGGCTTGGCATGCATTTGCGGTGTTGACAGCCGTCGTTAACAGCTTTGCTGGATAAGGGATAAGTTTATTTCCGCGGGCTTATTCCTTGTCTATTGAGGGCTGCTATTTTTACTGGCGTTTTATGGTTTTCTGTGTCTTATCCAATAAAATATTTATGCTGAATTCCTTCCCAATGCCCCCTTTTACAAAATTCGGAGCGTCTATAATTCATAATAACAGCGTTAATTAAAATACTTGAAAATTTCATGTCGAGTTTCAGTTGAGGTGTGCTTATAATCGATGTGCTGGCAGAGGAAATGAACTTTCTTGAACGCAATCAGAATTTTAGTGCCTAATTAAACTTAAAGTTTCAAGTGCATGCAAATTAGTTCTTCATTACACTGTCCCAGTCATTCTCTGTTGTTACGTCACAGAATAATGCTAATATAAAAGGTATGTAAGTACCGACATAAATTTTGTGTCTTAAGTAAAGAATGTGTCCCCATCCCAGTGACCGCGCGGTCTGAGAAGTAGGCCTGCAGTCGCTCGATTGCTGAGATCGCGGCTTCGAATCCCGCTGAGGGAGTGGATGTGCGTGTCTTGTGTGTGTGGTGTGTCGTGTAGGTAGCGGCCTCTGCGAAGGGCTCGTCGCTTGTTCAGACGGGTCCTAATTTTATGTGATCTAGACACGTCAATAGTGAGGCGGCCGAGGCGCGAATTGGGCTGCCGCGCCAAGGAATAAGAAGACAGAATAGAATATTTTGCTCTTTGTCGAGCTTTACCGTGCGTCGGAACAAGAAACCGTAATTGACTGCAACAATAAATCACAGGGGTTTGTTGCTGTAATACTGTGTGTGTGTGTGTGTGTGTGTGTGTGTGTGTGTGTGTGTATGTGTGTATGTGTGTATGTGTGTATGTGTGTATGTGTGTATGTGTGTGTGTGTGTATGTGTGTATGTGTGTATGTGTGTATGTGTGTATGTGTGTATGTGTGTATGTGTGTATGTGTGTGTGTATGTGTGTGTGTGTGTGTGTGTGTGTGTGTGTGTGTGTGTGTGTGTGTGTGTGTGTGTGTGTGTGTGTATGTGTGT
>BLKM01000627.1:164489-224489 GCA_013340265.1 Coptotermes formosanus
AGACTGGTTTTTATAACCGAAGTGGAGAGTGTTTACAGCGCGGTACGCACTGAGTCCTTATATAAAACAGATACGCTTCGTCTTTAAAGGGTTAACCTTTTAAAGACGAAGCGTATCTGTTTTATATAAGGACTCAGTGCGTACCGCGCTGTAAACACTCTCCACTTCGGTTATAAAAACCAATCTCTTAATGTTTTATAAGGCAAAAGTTGCTGTTTGTTCTGAGATCCGTACAAAACACATAAACGCAATGTGGGCACCACGTAGAATTTTTTAATGTTAAACCTGGTGGTATGTAAAGTTAGCGCTAGGCTTTAAAAGGTTAACCCTTTAAAGACGAAGCGTATCTGTTTTATATAAGGACTCAGTGCGTACCGCGCTGTAAACACTCTCCACTTCGGTTATAAAAACCAATCTCTTAATGTGTTATAAGGAAAAGTTGCTGTTTGTTCTGAGATCCGTCCAAAACACATAAAGGCAATGTGAGCACCACGTAGAATTTTTTAATGTTAAACCTGGTGGTATGTAAAGTTACCGCTAGGCTTTAAAAGGTTAATGTGCCCTGCAATATAAATCCAGTTTACGCGTTGAAATCATAACCGTTCAGGATACATTTTTTAATTTCTTTCCACCCACCTCCGCTTATGTTTCGCAAAGATTTCGAAGTTATGATACTTTTAAGTACGAGAAACTTTCCACATGTGTCTGGATTTCTTCTTTTGATTGATTAATCTGTGATAACGTACTTTTCTGAACACTGTATCACCCACCCTATCCATAGCATTTTACGTACAATTTCAAAGCGCAGTCTTGATTATGGGGCGCTCTTTTGACGATGAATTCAATTCTGGGAAGTCTTAACTTTCATTTTGGTTAAAACATAATTCTTCTTTGAGCTTAAAGCTTTAATGTTTCCTTTCCCAGCTGTACAAGCGATTCTGTCATCCTCTACGTGTGAGTACTTTGTGCGTTTGAATCGAAACTCAAGGAGGAGGGCCTGTACGAGTGATACTTCAAAGGCGTGCTGCCTTTATACATAAACGAAAACAGAATTCAGGATTATAAAACATTTATTGCACGATACGTTTTTGATGCTAGGAAACAAACATGAAAGTTATACTTGTTCCTGTACTCCGCCATGGAACAATATTTGGAAGTGGGGCTGTGGCTCCACGCATTCTTTCCTCGGTGTTAGATGGAGGTGGTCATTTTGACACCTAGACTACTTTACCCGTCGGAAGTAAGAACGCCATCGGTTTAATTAGAGGCTGGGTGGGCCGTAGGTCCAATATCGGCGTTCTGTAGAGAGAGAAATATCGCTTGCCAATGTTGGAAAACGAACCTCGATTCCTCCTCGGTCGTAGCCCAATCCGTGTATGGGCTGAAATAAGGCGGCTATAAATCGGCAAACAATTTATAAATATGGGGATTTATGGCAGTAATATTTAACTTGCACAAGGCCAGTGTTATACGGTAATGCGCCGGTTCTGCGCACATTGTCCAACGAGAGGACCCCTGATTCTTCTTGTTGACTTTACAGCTGAGCTATGGCAACTGGTTCCTTTGCTTGCTTCTATAACACTCGTAGTCTTGTCTCGTTCTGCTTACATAAACGCCCTAGGGACCCAAAGTTCCGTCATTTTCGTGCTTTCAATAATATCAAACTCCTTTTTCAAGTTACTGCAGTCCGCATTTTTCGTGGGCTCAACAGGAAGGTACATAAAGGGACTCAACGTCCAGATGAATAATTCATTATTGTGTGATACTGCAGGATGCTGGGCAAAGTTTTGTTATCATAAAACTAACAAACAAAACATGTGTTCGATAGCTAGCGGGTAAACTTTTCTTATTCTGTTGTGTGTGTGTGTGTGGGGGGGGAGACTACATGTTACCGGGGGTAACTAGCTTGTCGATTTCCTTCCCCCGGGTGACAGCTGAAAGATGTTGAGACATCAAACGTTTGGAGAAATATATTGTTTGCATTTCAATGACTGAATTGGATCATTGTAATAATTTGCTTTTTATATAGAACGTGGATAGCGTAGTCGGTATAGCGACTCGCTACGGGCTGGACGGTCCGGGGTTCGAGTCCCGGTGGGGGCGATATTTTCCGCACCCGTCCACACCGGCCCTGGGGCCCACTCAGCCTTCTGTACTAAAATGGGTGCCGCATTCCTTTCCCGAGGGTAAAGCGGCCGGGGCGTGACGTTTACCACCCATCCCCATCTGGCGCCGAGGTTAAAGAAAGCGTAAAGCTCGCCTACTCCTTAAGCCACTCTACCTCTGCTCCCCATCTGGGCATTCATGGCCATAACAGAAAAAGTGGCCTGGACAGACTCAGATATTTGACAAAAGAAGACGTGCTGTCCCGTCAGTGCGGGGCCTGCAAGAGTGTAATAATGTACATTTCAAAATTACAAAAAATGTGTCCTCCTCAGCTCCAAGGGGGGGGGGGGGGCTTGGCAGGAAGAGGTACTGGCTGACTGATCCTCAACTGTCACTTCACTTGACTTTGAAGTGGCCTGTCCATCATAAGCGGTGCTCTGATTGACAGGCAGCACACTAATCTTATGACAGGCTACGCCGACCTTCTTTGGAGGTCGGATGCCCCGATCCGCGTCAGGAACCTGCTGACGATTTCAGAGTGTGTCTTCACATTGCGTCTAGCGAAATTTTGTACTTTGGAAAGAGGCAGATGAACGAGGTTTTAGAAACTGTCGTCGATCGCAGTAGATCACTAACCCAGAGTTTCAACTCAAGAGTTAGCTGGTGACAGAAATACGCTGTTCCAACACATTGGTAGGCACTTGTGCTGACGGAGGGCTGAACAAAGTTGCCTGAAGTTTAAAAGCAAGCAACTGACATCAGGTTAGTTGCGGCTGCCGATAACAAGGTGGGCAAACCGGCAGAATGAAGTGTTCGTAGCACGTTTCGGCTATATTGACTGAGGCCTTCTGGGAGTTTCCTAATTTATAAGGCAAATCCCAGCGTAAAACTCAAAGACTGGGAAATGGCCTACAACACCACCCACCGCACCGTCACTGGGACCTTCGCCTAAAGTGGCCTCTTCGGGTTGCAGAAGATTTTGGCTTATTTGATCGAACTACTGTGGGTTCAAACTCCAGATATTCTTCCAAAATATTTCTTTTCCCTCACCTCAATAAAGGACCTATTTCCACTACCATGAAAACTCCATATTGTCACCACATTAAGACCTTACCCACGACGGTAAATACTTTAAAGCAAGCACAGTCCCCATTATAGTTACAAGGCACCTGGTAAGCCCAGCGATGTTATGTACATCGGCATCGCTAAAACGTTCAAGGGACGTTCGATTGCGGTACTATTTTTGGAGTGCTTCATTTGAAGATAAAAGCAATGGACTGTTCCGAAACACTGCTATCTGTTTACCAGTCGACACGGCGTAATATCCCAGAAGGCTTTGCTCTTCATTAACAGCGGTATAAGAATATCA
Source organism: Coptotermes formosanus (assembly GCA_013340265.1). Lineage (NCBI taxonomy): Eukaryota > Metazoa > Arthropoda > Insecta > Blattodea > Rhinotermitidae > Coptotermes > Coptotermes formosanus. The sequence goes on from BLKM01000627.1 coordinate 167,965, forward strand.
AATCTCGTAATTTATGTGTATATATATATATGTATATGTGTATACACACACACACGTACGCACAATGAAACACGGCTATAACGACATGGGTTTATGCGACATTTCGTCTATAACGTCAGATATTCTGTGGTACCAATTAATTCCACACTGTTAACAATAACATTATACTCCTCGTTTATAACAACACTCGTTTATAACGACACAAAGTACTCAGTCCGTTTCATGATCTTTTAACCGAGTTCGACTGTGTATTAAGAGAAGGAAAATGTAACACTTCTTAACCTCGAAAAAGGTAACTCGTTAAGAACAGATTATCTGCACATAAAACGCAAACTAAAGTAAAAGTTGCATATTGGCGGTGCAGTTGAAGTTATGCGAAACATAGAAATACGTGTCTATGTTTGTGTGGAGGTAACGTTTCAAATTATTGGGGATATTTATCCACTGCTGGTGTGAACAATTGTCTGAATGGGAATGACAGACGCTGCATAAAAACGGGGCTGCCAGCTGCACTAGGCACTGCTGATGAAGATGATTTGCTAGTACGCTATAAAGCTTCGGCTCTGAACTGTCAAGTGTCACTGTAAAAGTTGAAATCAAACAAGACGACGGGTGAGTGACAGCTTCTGGCACATAGACTGCGATGTTGCAAGATGGATCCTTACGTATTGTAAAATAGCATTTTCAAACAACCATATTATTTTTATAAACAGACGGCTTTTAAATGAGGAGTGTACCTGAAAAGTGTATTCAATAAACAGTCGGAGATGAAAAACTGGGTGTGGTCCTCCATTTATCGGGTTACACATGGAGCTAACAAATCTCCACTTTAAGAAGCAGCAGCGTGTTACACAGTGCTGCACAGTGTTACACGGTGCTGTAAAAGACATCGTACTGCGGGAGTTTTAAAAGCGATAATCAACTTTTGGGTTTAATTTGAGGGAAGGTTTTTCTGTGCTACACAAATTGAAGCGCAGGTACGGCGGGCCCCTATTTTGAGTAATAAATATAGAAGATGCTTTGTGTCACACTTCTGATGCGTAGAGTTTTGAAGTGGTTCCTAAAATTTTTGGAAAATTTGTAAACCCCAGCTGAAGGATGTTGTTATACGTAATCGAAATTTAAGAACTGATAAATGAAGGAACGAAAAATTCCTGCAACGTGTGGGAAAAGGAGATTATGTAAATTTAGTGACATCATTTTTTATTTTCAGAATATTTATAGACTTTCTTGCAGAAACATCAGAAGGTGAAGGGTTGTTGGAAATTTTCTTGCGTTGTTACCACATCTTTACGTGAAGAAACCCTTTTCGCAATAAACATTTTCTACTCTGAGTGTAGGACGCTATCTTAAAAAAATAATTCTCTCAAATTAAACTCCCAGAATTACTTCATGCAAACTTGCAAATACAAAAAAAGTTGTGTGCAAAAATGAAAGAATTTCGATAGATTTTCATGAAGACCCTGTATAAACCTCTACAGCATGAAAGTAGACCTTATTTGAGCTGCTAAGGCCTGCTGTGTGTATACGCCACTGAATGTCATATCTAAGGTAAGGACGAGTGTGCCTTTTACTATAGCACTTGCTTTGATGAGGACAGTTGGAATTTCATTCTCACTATCTGCGTATTTACCGTGCCCTCTGTGCCGCACACAGGGATACCAGAATGATCTAGGTCAGCGTATCACAAAGTGTGATCCGTGAGGCACATTCCGATGGTGCACAGAACGCGGACATCCACGACACTAACCCGTTAAAGGACAGTGTTTGCTATTATGTACACCGCATTTAATTAATATTAAAAAATTCTCCAAGTGAATTTGTTTTCTGTACGGATCTCAGAATAAACAATAATTATACCCCTATACCGGATTAGTGATTGGTTTTATTATAATCGAGAAGGAATATGTTTACTGCGCGGTACGAACTGTATCTTCAAAAATATAATTCAGGTTGACATTCGCCTTTAAATATTTGAGATGCAATTTTTCAATGGTAATTTTACTGCCTTTTAATTGACTACATTAAAGATTTTTAAGCATAACATATTACTGGCGAACGAATACCACCGTGACAAATAGGGATTAAGCGGTAGGTAGACCCAAGTAAAGGATAACCCAAACTCAATAATTACTACTATGTTATGAAAAGTGCAATTAAATGTACAATTAACATTACGAGCCGTCTTTCCAAATAATGCCTAGACCCCCTCTTGATTTTATCTTGTAAATATATTTTATGATCACTGTACATTAACCCTTTAAAGACGGAACGTAATCTGTTTTATATAAGGACTCAGTGCGTACCGCGCTGTAAACACTCTCCACTTCGGTTATAAAAACCAGTCTCTTAATGTTTTATAAGGCAAAAGTTGCTGTTTGTTCTGAGATCCGTACAAAACACATAAACGCAATGTGGGCACCACGTAGAATTTTTTAATGTTAAACCTGGTGGTACGTAAAGTTACCGCTAGGCTTTAAAAGGTTATTATCCTTTTTCAGTCCTTTCAGAACTTACACGAACATACGAATGGACAGTCCCTATATGATTTTATTCAGAAGGCTGTGTATAACTTTATGTTAAGTATATTAAATAACATATTGTTAGGTTTGACGTCTCAAACCCATGCGGCTGTTAATTTAATCCTTTTTTTTTCGTAATCAGCGTGATGATGTCTATATTTCAGCCGAAACATGTAGCTAACCGTTGGGAAATAAGTATTTCTGTTTGGAGTGAATAATTTGTAATTTTAATTTATTGTAAATACAACAGCGATGAATCGTCTTAGATTATTTTATTGTCAACTGATTTTCTTATTTTACTGTGTTACACTTTAACTTCTTCCAAACACTGTACCTTGTCTGCCAAGTTAGCGCAAGTTTACGGTAGAGTTAAACAGGTTAAAGGACCATTAAGCGGGTCGCCAAAATCCTCAGAATTTTCGAGCTTATCCCCAGTAAAATTGCCCATGAATCGTTCCTGTAGGCCGTATTCCAGAATTAAGTTTACAACTTTCAGACCAATCATAATTCGTGATGATCCATTATCTGTGTGTATATAGGCGAAGTCAATAATAGGATAAGCTTTAACATTAACTGTATGTGTGTTCTGGTCTTTCGACCAATTATCTCTCTGTGGTTGCAGTGGGCGAACTAACTCCGTCAATAAATCCATCTGCTAGATGACATATTAATCTGCGGGTACACAGTCGCCGGTCATTATATCGATTTAGACTAATTCCTTTGTGTTCCAGACCGCTGACATAGAAGCATGTTCGTATATTCACAATTATTTGTGCCTTGGTTTGCACAGCAACGCCCAATTCTAATTTCTGTTCTTAATTTACCTAATAATTGGTCTTTATATGGCTCGTCACGATGGCTGTGACTTAGTGACACAATTGTGTTTTTTTGGAGGTTATCGTCCGATTTTTAAGGAAGCACGGAATTTCGGAACCTGCCAATTCTTCCGTCTTCAAGTAAAGAACCACCTACATTGGTGGACCCGTTAGGCAAAGCTGTGCTCAATTACTGTTCACCAAAGATAAGTAAACGTGTTGGGGTATGCACCTGAGAACAAATCTTGTTTATTGGCTTTATGGGTTTTAATTTGTGGATTGGTGCAAGTTTTATTTTTGAGTCTGTTAGTAAATTTTTAATTTTTAGTAGGTGTTTTCCTGTTACTGCGCTTGGATAAGTTCTTTTCTCAGGTGTATGTCTTAAAAGTTTACTGATCTGTGGTGCCCACTGACAGTAGCTCCATGTAACTGTTCCACCAGATTAGTTGCTTTCTTGCCTGAAGACCGAAGCAGATCCGGCTTCCGAAACGTCGTGTTTCGTTAAGTGTACTGATCTGTGGTGCCCACTGACAGAGTAGCTCCATATAACTGTTCCACCAGATTAGTTGCTTTCTTGCCTGAAGACGGAAGTAGATCCGGCTTCCGAAACGTCGTGTTTCATTAAAAATTAGACGACGGACGATGTCCAAAAAAGAAGATTGCGTCTGTGAATAATAACTCGCCCTCCTTATAGTTTGAGGTGAATTTCGCACTTACTTATTTCTGTAACACAGAATTCAAAATTCATATATTTCCTCCAGTTTAAAGTAGGTTTGGTTAATCCCTTCACTGCCGTCATCGGTGCAATACACGTACGTTTGATTCTTCATAGGCTGCCCGCCTCGGTGCACTGTACATTCGTAAATCCATTTACGAATGAGGCCAATTAACCTCCTCAGCCCTGGGCAGCAATTCATGTTGAATCCCCAGCGTCATTGAATGGTTGAAGTTAACCTGGTATGGAAATGCAAAAACAGAGAAGGGAAGTGGCCCAACCGCCGACATCACATTCCTTTCTACAAGTGCCGGAAGCATAGCGTGTCGCAAATATGTAGGCATCTCTCTAGCAAGCAACACACGAAAGGTTTGCGTGGGATCAGAGTTTTTGATGTGCTCTTCGAAGCTTGGGCGGGGAACCACAAAATCACTAGAGGAAGCCCACTCAAATCTGACTGGTGGTTACTGGTGAGAGGTGACCCAATTCCTGCAACTGTTATTTCACACCTAGAAACAATCAATTACGAGATTACAACAAGAAATCGTAGCTGTGTTTCTAGTGTCTAGGTCGCGTAGAACGTCGACAGCCAGGCGCCTAACGAGATTTAAACTTCTCAGATATAATGGAAACACGGTGAGACATTTTGAACGCGGGATTTAGTATTTCAGGGCGGGTGGCGTCATTGAGCACCAAGCAGAAGTGAAGCTATGGCCGGTTTCGAGTTCCGGTAAACACTCTGTATTATATAAATCCATCGGTTTTCGATTAATAAACACAGGTGGTCTCTAATCAACTGCCCTAATTGTCGCCACCCCTTATGTTCATAAAATAGATGAACTGCCGAAATATCCCTTATGATAACAACTTTGAATACCCTATCCGGGAAGTGAACTTCGGACCGTGGCCTGTTACAGGGTGTTACGCGTGGATATTGGTCGTGCGTAGTGGCTACTAAGTGTACCAAAATGGGGGCAATAAAGGCGAGTGGGAAGTTAGCGTAATCATGTTTTAGTCTGTATTGTAATGTAGAACGTTGAAGAACTTACGTACATAACTTGCGTGTGCACTAGAATCCTGGTCTCTCTCTCTCTATATATATATATATATATAGAGAGAGAGAGAGGTGATCAATGGTGATGTTGTCTGTGAGAACTGTAGCAAGTGATTGGAATTGTCAGAATTTCCCATTGTATTTGTATCAGATATTTCTACAGGATCCTTGTTTTATCTGAAAGACATTGTTTGTCGCTTCCCGCCGTTATTCGTCTGCTCGTTGGTTGTCGTCCGAGTGACCTACGTTAACAACATAAATGAGTTGACAGAAAGTAAAAAATATATTTGTTACCTAAAGTATGGACCTTGTGTTATATTTATATTTAAACCTTAAGAAAAAGTGATATTTGGTTTTTTTCCACTGTTGTGATGATTTGGATTGTGGTATTTTGCATCATGATACGGTGAAGTATAGCAAGTGGTTACGCTGCTGACACAGTACCCGGTTGCTTGCATCTTCGGGGTAGAAGACGAGAACAGCAAGTTACCAGGGAAAAAGTTGTAATAAGGTACCAGACTGTACGATATTACATCCCAGAAAACTTTAATTTAAGCCACCAAAACTCTTAACTTTTCATGATTTTAACCCTATAAGTTGTGGGCAGTAAAGGTCTCCGAAACGTCTGTAATTGTTTTACCAATTCTAGAAGGCACTTCTCGAAATGTACGTGTCTTGATTCTACGAGTACTGAATGTCTGCTCATAGGAGATGAAAAGAGAGAATCTAAAGAAATGGAAGTTGGATTGGGGGGGGGGGCGTTGTACTGAGTTATTCACCTGCTTTTTAACGAAACTCAATTAAGGTCCGCACTTAAGCTTTGTCCTCAGCAAAAAAAAAAGGGCACGTACAACTTTGCTGAGAATTCAATAAGAAAAAAAGTGCTACTGTGTAACGTATCGCTGTTGTTGCAATTAAAGCCGTCTATTTCAATTTACAAATGAAATTTGAAAATGAGAGTGAAAGAGAATTTCCAGTTCGCATTTCGCCTTCTGTTGCCACACCCCCTGCCCTCTCTTTACTGTGTACATTTGGCACCGCTCTCTCCAAATTCGGAAGTGGCTATGTGTTTGATCGTGTAAGGTACAGTGTTTACTATATGCAAACACCTGCTTTAATATTCAAAAATTTTGGCCTGCAAATTAATCGTAAGTGTAAAATTTTCCCTGTGTACGTCATTAAGGCGTATGGACAGACGGGAAGTCTGTCACTAAAGACTGTTAACGTCGGCACTAAAAGGAATCAACTTCACGACCCGGATACTTTAACTCTGGTCAAATGTCCTCCTTACCAACTGAATGGGAGAATAATTGGGCTGCTGCCACTGCCCCACCCTTTTGAAGAAACGAGTTGTTTCTGCCCCCGCCGGTAACGTAACCAAGATTCGTCTGTTGGCCAAGCGGTAGACTCAATATACGCCGTACCGACAGAGATGTCCCAATTATCCTACCCGTACAGTGTTTTAATTTACTTCTTATGGTTCTCTGAACATACACACAATGTTTCCTGACGTGTCATAAACAGACTGTTCTGTGCAGTGGGGACACAGTGCTGCAAAAGAAAGAACTGGGGATGCCATTTGGTACGAATTACATAGTCCTTCCCTCTTCTACCTACTCACAGTAGGTGTCGAGGTTGTTTATTTTCACTTGATCACACTCACACATTACAGTCGGTAGGACTCCCCCTGGACGAGGAATCGTCCCGTCGCAGAGACCACTACCTGACAACACAAACACTCACAAGAGACAAACATCCATACCTCCGGTGGGATTCGAACCCACGATCCCAGCAAGCGCTCGGCCGCAAACCTACGCCTTAGACCGCGCGGCCACTGGGATCGGCTGATACGAATTACTCGCATTTTAAATTTAGCTTTAACAGTGTGAACTGAACACCTTCATACTGAGATAATGGAAAATAATATTGAGTACTAAGTAATTAATGAAAATCATATTGAAAATTGTCAGAGGAAGCTGTCTTGGTATAGTTTAACTTACTGTATCGTCATTTGCTTGTACAGGCTGAAAAGGTCAGGAGAAACTTCAATCAAATTCACTATCTCAGCCGTGACTCAACCCGTGCAATGTCCGAGTAAAAGTCAAAATCTTTACCGATTGAGCCAAGTTCCTTGAGTCACTGCATTAAATCATGCCTGTATTTCTAAATGCTTCTTGTTCAAAATGTAATTGAACTTGTCGGAAGGGTATAGTATTTTATTGTCTTAACTTGTACCGGGGTGAAGACATTAAGACTGTGTTCACATTTGAATACAGAAGGTTCCAGAACCATTTCATTCTTTTATATCTGCAGCTTAGAAACAGCGACTATACTTGAAGTGGCTGCAATTTCTTCGGTGAGTCTTGATGTTTTACGGCGAAGTTAAATTTGGTAGATACTGTAGAAAATCCAGGCACTCCGATTTCAGGCACAGTTTGCGATCCTAAAATATGAGGAAAATTAAGCCTTACCTTGTTCTGAAACACCCTGTATACATACAGATATTTAAGCTAGTGTTTATGAAACTCCTTCAGTTGACAACATACTCTTGTCTGTGCATATGGCAGAACTAATATTTGCAAAAAGGTAAAGGTTCACCCTATAACAGGCCCTGAGGGCCCAAGAGGGGGAGTAGAGGTATAGCTCTACCCCTTCGTGAGCCTCGGCACGAGGAGGGGATGGGGTGGCTAGCCCCACGCCCCGGCCGCTTTACCCCCGGAAAAGAGACCCGGTACCAATTGTACATGAGGCTGGGTGGGCCCCACGGCCGGTCTGAACGGCTGCGGAAAATTCACCCTCACCGGGATTCGATCCCCGGACCGTCCAGCCCGTAGCGAGTCGCTATACCGACTGCGCTATCCCGGTCCATACTTATATCTGTGCAACTACAGATTGATTTCCGTACTGTATTTTGTTAATACCCTGTGTTGGAACACGAGGTGATAGAAGACGCTTTTATTTTGAAGTAAATTTGTTTTATTCCGAGAAGTACAAAACATAATCATCGAGACTTTTATTGTCTTTCGATCTGTGTTTAAAAATATATGAAATATCGCACGTGCCCAATTATGTAGTTTCATGTACCCCCAATTTCAGAGCGTCTAAGTTAAAAAAAACTGCTGTTTTCACTGATAGAAAAAGGCTTACACAATCAGTTTTGTTCTGCTACAGGCTAACAACAATGTTTTCTGTAATGTTTATTTTAGTGTATTTCTCTCAAGCATGCACCGTATGGAGGAACTGCGAGGCATTCCTTTTGTTAAAAAGAGAAACAGATCGTTAAATACACAAACCGTGCATAATACTGTAGCAAGGGATAGGTTATGTAAACAGTAACGCTGTGAATTTTATGTATAGCCGACATTAACTATTCAACAACGGAACTCACATATCAATGGTGGAATTGAAAACGTTGAGCAATAGGCTGGGGTGGATTGTGACGGAAATAAAGACATGTCACGAACACGGGCTGTTTCATTTTATCTGCCCAAAAAATATTTTCATAATATAAAGTGTAGCCGTCATGGCGGTTTCTAACCGGTATTTGCAGAACCCTGTGCAGTGTCCAGTATTTGTGCGGGCTGAACGTGCGTGCTTCTTGCAGTATAGGTCGAGCCGTCGAAGATACAGGCCTATCGCTGTCAGCTGATCAAATAATGTGATATAACACTATACGTCTGTGTTTTCATAACATGCTGGCATTATACATTTTACCACCTACAATTAATAATTAACAATTACGAATGAACAACAACAGGATGCCCAAAATAATGCTGAATTATAGACCAAATGGGCGAAGACGACTTGGGATACCTTTGAAGAGACTATTAGACGAGGCCGAAACAGGTCTATTAAGGCCTAAATTGTGATGGATGATGATGATGATGATGATAATGATGACAATTGAAAAACTGTAAAAGAACGCTATGTACATATTTAAGTATTGATACTCCATGGAGATTTTTACGGACAATAGCCGAAACATGTAGGAGTGCTTTCATATCCAGTTTTTGGTGCAACTTGGCGGTAATGAACTTGTTTATAAGAATCCTCCATCTTCAGCTACCTTCGAAACCATCTACCGTAATACAGGATCATTTGTCTCGCTCTTAACCTTTTAAAGCCTAGCGGTAACTTTACGTACCACCAGGTTTAACCCTTTAAAGACGAAGCATATCTGTTTTATATAAGGACTCAGTGCGTACCGCGCTGTAAACACTCTCCACTTCGGTTATAAAAACCAATCTCTTAATGTCGTTTAAGGCAAAAGTTGCTGTTTGTTCTGAGATCCACACAAAACACATAAATACACTGTGTGGACAGAACGTAGAATTTTTTAATGTTAAACCTGGTGGTACGTAAAGTTACCGCTAGGCTTTAAAAGGTTAACATTAAAAAATTCTACGTGGTGCCCACATTGCATTTATGTGTTTTGTACGGATCTCAGAACAAACAGCAACTTTTGCCTTATAAAACATTAAGAGACTGGTTTTTATAACCGAAATGGAGAGTGTTTACAGCGCGGTACGCACTGAGTCCTTATATAAAACAGATACGCTTCGTCTTTAAAGGGTTGATCCGTCTGGTATATTCGGATAGGAGTCATGCAGGTGAAGAAAAAGCAACCTCACCATTATGCCCTATTCTCATGCAGTTTCATAAGGAACTCCTACACAACATGGGGACATATTCCGGATCCTAACACTTGCAACCAAAACTGGATTTCCAGGCTGCTGGAACATGATAAACACGGACCAAGCAGACTGGTTCATATGACAGCCTGTAATCCAGTGATCAGAGTGTCACGTGTTAACAGTTGTGACAAGGACTGTTTGCCTGAACACGCTAATGCCTGCGTCAGCAGCATTTTAAAAGATTCTGGACACATTAAAGGCTGCACACAAAGCGTTAAAGTGACAGCAAAACCAGTACAGCGCTACGGTTCGCTATGTTTTGCTAAGATTTACCAGTCTTGTGCAGTACACACACAAAGCGTTCTTAACAGTTCGTGAAATGTTGGAAGATGCGAGGAATTCACTCATCATTCAGTGGTATGTTATTTGGGAGAGTGAGGGCAAGTAAAATTGTAAAGTGAAGTAGGTTAGAAAATAAAATTAAAAAAAAAGGAAGTTTGTCTTCATACACACCGTGAAAGCATATGGGGGAACGGAGCTAGCACGCCAGTTGTTCTTAATATCAGTACTAGATGGAAGTGGGTGGTCAACTTAACGTCCCGTCCGCTCTGTCGCCGGGGAGAGAGCACCCGGTATCCATTGTTCAGGAGCACGGAGGGGGGGGGGGGGGGCTTCAGAAACGATCGGGACATTTTGGAGAAAGGACTTCTTCTGCCTTTCGGTGATGTAAGTTAAGTGAAAAGTAATAAATAAATATATATATGTAAGTACATACATACATAAACAATACATAAATAAACAGCGACATTATTGCTAATAATAATAATAATAATAATAATAATAATAAATTCCCTTTAATGGCAGTTTGACAGTTTATTCACATCCTGAGTGAACACGTAATGGCCAATTGCAAAACCAGCACTAATACACAGATAAACGTACAAAGATACAAAAACAAACTAATATAAATGAAAAAACACAAGAGAAAATAATACATGTCATTTAACTGTCAAAACAGAGTTCAAGGGAAAAAATTATACGTTTTTATGCGTCGTACAATTTCACTACTGGTAAGGCAGCTTCATGGATTAAAAAGCAGGAAAAAGATGATGGTGATGATGATGATAATGGTGATTACAATAATAATAATGATGATAAGAACAGCAGGAAACCTGGACAAAGCGACTTATTTAACGTATAAACATGAAATATAATACAGGTACGCCGAAGAAGCTAGGTATTTACATTTTGTTTGTTAGAAAGAGATGGAAAAAATTACATCAAAATTATGTACGGGTGCTCGATATTTCTGCACTCGCCTGAAATTTTGCCCATCACCCAATCACACACCCTCTCAGCTTGACGTGTAATTGTACGGTGTATTTATTGCGTACACTTACGCAGTAGTTTATACCTCTGCCGTAATCCATTACGGAATTTTGTCAGTTTGTCACTCGGGTGCTCATTTAGCATATCACTCGAAGCCTTCGGTTTTCGATTGATCCACTATGGGTGAGGTAGGTACAAGCAGCACATTGTGATAAAGAGGAACAAAATTTTCACGTTGTTTTTCCACAGGGAAATGAGCCGTGAAGTCCGACTGTACATCACGTGCTTATACAGGATATACACAAAAGAATGGTGCGGTTTCAAAAGTTAACAAGAAATTTATTTGTCACCTTACACGGGCACAACCTACACCGTCAGCAGCGGCAACTGTCCAAGTTTCTCATGCGTTAATCACAATCCTTCAATGTGTGCTCTCTGGGTCACACGACACACATCCACACGGTAATCAAATTCATCCCAGACTCGGTGTAGCATGTCCGTTGTAATGGCCTGCAGTGCATGCGTTATGCGATCACGAAGTTCCTTGAGGGACATGGGCAATGGTGGTACGTAAACGCTGTATTTAACGAACCCCCAAAGAAAGAAATCGCATGGTGTTAGATCCGGCGAACGGGGTGGCAGGTCTGGACACTTCAAAACGGAGCACACAGAACGCCTTCTCCTGCTGCGACGCCATCTTGGAAACTGGCCCCGCGGCCCCGCAGTAAGCGTGAGAAGCGAACTGCTGGTAGCGCATGAGAAACTTGGACAGTTGCCGCTGCTGATGGTGTACGTTGTGCCCGTGTAAGGTGAGAAATAAATTTCTTTCTAACTTTTGAAACCGCACCATTCTTTTGTGTACACCCTGTATAACCTGTTTATTTTCAGCAACAGTCGGTATCAGAACTGAAACTGCTGGTGTTCAGTTGCTGTGGCAACATTGAATGCAAACAGCTGGTGTTCAGTTGCTGTGGCAACATTGAGTTCAAACAGCTGGTGTTCAGTTGCTGTGGCAACATTGAGTGCAAACAAATGCAAATTATGCAATATTTGTTCCCAAACTTATTGAATGTGAGGACACATACTTAAAAAACCAAGAACTGTCCGTCAAACACAACTGTGTTAATAGCAGAAACATGTAGCTGTTGGTTTCCTATAACAAATGGAGTCGAACCCGTTTGTAACGACATCGGTATATGCGAAACCTCGCCTATAGCGTCAGATATTCTATGGTACCAATTACATTAGAGCGTCGATTATCCGAACTAATTGAGACCGAGGAAGTTCGGTTAATCAGATTGTTTGGATAGGCAACCATGCGTGACAATACCCAATTTTTACCAAAAGAGTGTAATCACAACTAAATTACTTTACACAGGGTTATATTTGTATGTATTTAGTACTTGGAAACACACACAAGTGCTACTGCCATTGTTTGTATCTGATATTCTAAATGCTTCTAGGTTTTATTTATAACATTTATGACACTTGATATATTCATATCTTACACATTTATGTTTTTATTTTCTTCCAATGGCGCACCAGCCCCTAATGGGCCAGGGCCTCCTCATTATCGAAGCTTCACGATCGCACTCAGACACACAACACTCGGTAGGACTCCTTTGGACGAGTGATCAGCCCGACGCAGAGACCTCTACCTGACATCACACAACACTCACAGGAGACAGATATCCATACCACCGGGGGGATCCGAACCCAGAATAACAGCAAGCCAGCTGTCGCAGACCCACGCCTTCGACCGCGCGGCCACTGAAATGGGCACAAAGTTATGGAGTGAATAAAAACGTAGATATCTTCCTGTGCTTAGTTAACCTTTATCCTGCTAATGTGGAATATATGGTGAGCTGTTAATAATGCCAGCACCACTAATGTGTAATATTTGGTGACCTACATTTGGCAACGCTGAAAGGAGCCTCTTTGTCTCTCTGTCTCTCTCTCTGCACAATGTCGACTAAAAACTAAGGGCCTATTTTGGTAGCCGAGTGTGTGCACACAGATATGACATAGGACGTCTTTCACGATTGATTCAGTGTTGAGACACTGTGCAGAGAGAGAGAGAGAGAGACAGACAGGCAGAGAGAGAAAGAGGCTCCTTTCAGCGTTGCCAAGTGTAGGTCACCAAATATTACACATTAGTGGTGCTGGCATTATTAACAGCTCACCATATATTCCACATTAGCAGGATAAAGGTTAAGCATCACACCGTGAAGACATAAGACTGGCCAGCTGCACGCCTCGCTAGATCTGTATGACACTGATTGGTTAGAAAACTGTATGGTTGCGGTGACGCGCTGGGCTCGGCAAACAGAATCCCGCGTTATTGTTCCTACCCCGCAATAAAGCAAGGGTAACTTTATCCCTGCCTGCGTCATAAAGGCGTGTGGGGAAGTGGAGGTGTAACTTCGGGACCTATGCGCTCCGGCCGCTTTGCTCCTGTAGAACTTTCATTCTTTACCTACTGCAAAAAAGGCTAGGTGGGAAACAGAATCGGTCTTGACCAGCTGGAGAATAGTTAAAACTCTTACCCGTACAGGAATTGAGACCATCTCCCCTCTGTCGTTCTGCCAGTAGCCTATTCAATGTACGGACTGATCTATTTAACCTTTTAAAGCCTAGCGGTAACTTTACGTACCACCAGGTTTAACATTAAAAAATTCTACGTGGTGCCCACATTGCTTGTATTTGTTTTGTACGGATCTCAGAACAAACAGAAACTTTTGCCTTATAAAACATTAAGAGACTGGTTTTTATAACCGAAGTGGAGAGTGTTTACAGCGCGGTACGCACTGAGTCCTTATATAAAACAGATACGCTTCGTCTTTAAAGGGTTAAAATAGAAACAACTCTGTAATTTTAATAGTAACTCCTAACATTAAATCCAGTCAATATCCTTCAGCCTTTTTGTTTTCCCCTCAACCTGAAATGAAACCTCCAGTTCACCTTGTCATTGTCGTGTAGGGAAGACATAATGACTCTGAGGTGTGTGTTTCTGGAAAGAAATACTCGTAAAGATTGCAAGGAGGAAAAGAGAAAAATGTATGGAGTAAATAAATATACACGAATGGGTTACCCATTACGTCAGAGAGTCAAAAGAAATGTTGAAGGCACTGTGGAGGTGTGTGTTGCTAGGGAGACGTCAGCAGGGGCACCATCGTTAGGAACATGTTAGATGAGACAGGATTTTCAAAACGTGGAACGTTTTGTTGAAAGCATCTTTTCAGCTGAAGAGGAGTAGAAGTAAAACATAAAGAAAGCCTTTTACTGGGACAAGTTTTTGAAGAATTCAAGTGCTATTCAGTGTGAAGAGTTGCCGTCTATACCGTCAGCAGTCTATATTTTAGGTGACGCAGATACTGCATGATTCAACAGAGGCAATTTGAAAAGCTTTAAGCAAAATCCTTCTCTGTTCCTTTTTGTAGGCTGCACCCACAGTGTCCGTCTACTTCCCGAGTGTGAGTGTCGCAGACATAAGTTGTGAATAACCCTCTATGACAGAGTTTATCAACCGGGGGTCTGCGAGTCAAGTGGATTGTATCCAGTGGAAATAACGCTTATTTGCCGTAGTTTTTTTTTATAATTTTAATTTTTTTCATAACGGATGTGACCAATTATTTTTGTAATAATTTTTTATATTTATTTAATAAGGGTTTTTGCGGTTTAAGCGTGTTCTTACATGTAAAGTATTCCAATTTTTAATTATTACCACGCTTTTTGCCTTATGGGACCGCCGTGCTGTCTTAAGTAATTTTCCAATAATTTTATTTTTAAAACATGTTATTTCTGATCGTGCATTCCTCAGCAATCGACACTGTTTTCAATCTGTGATAGTTCCGATTCTCAGGAAAGTAACAGTTATTAGTGTGGTATTTTTATTCTATGTTGCTGTGCTTTGTGGCATAATTTTTCTGTTAATTTTGAGACATATTCTGCATTTATAAAACCATTTCCGTGATCGTGGCAGTTGTATTCTCGTGCTAAACGTTGGCAATGGCATACCAGAATGCACAGACAGCAGCAACGATAATATTCTCGTCTAAATTCGTATCCGTGCACGGAGATTTGATGTCACTTTATTGTGGATAAACTGATGTTGGACAAAAATAATTTGCGTTTGATTTAGTAAACTTTTAGAGGAACATAAATATTTCCAAATTTATGATAATACCGTTGCAAGTGAAGGTATTGAATTATAAAAATGTACAGATATCTTGTCACTGGGAATACCTGGGTTGATAGCTTATATTGATAAATTCTCTATTAGAGATGTTAAGTGAAAATTTTGACTAAAATAAACTGGCTCGGGTAATATACAAAGGATAACTGTTACATAAAATACATTTCCATGATTTTCCAATTGCGTATGACTTTCATAGCTGTTTTACTGAGGCCGTGGAAAGAGTTCTCATGGATCATCCGCATCCATATTTCTCTGAGCTTCTACCCTTCGTCCTTAACATACTTTACTGTGTTTTCCTGCAGTTGTCTACCCATCCTATTTACACGAAAAGTTCGTAGTGATAGACACATGATAACCTTCGCTAGTGGAAAGCGCTTTGGCCTGGTTTACATAAGGTAATGACCTGCAGCTAAATACAACAATAGCAGAGACGGGGAATCCTCGAGCATCGTTGTCACAACCATTTAACGCACTGCTGTTCGCTACCATTTACTATGTCGCCAATGGAAGAGATTTTTTTGTAAACTCTGACAAACCTTATATCATCATTTATCTTGTCAGCGAAACCCTTCCTGTCTTCCAAATTGCCTCAATTTATTCCGCCTTTAAGCCAAAGTATCTCACCTCCTTCACTCTAAATGCGCAAGCTAGAGACCTGGTTGACTACAGACCAAGTAAATGTCACGTGCAGGTGTGGAAATGAACTGTAACTGACCACAGGTTCAGCAACTTCCCTGAACAAAGTGGAAATTAACACTGAAAGGGGTGGAGGGGGGGGGGGGGCCTTCCGGTTCAAATGGCTGCCAAGAGACCAGTTAACCTACCAGAGAGAGTTCGTGGTTTTGTTCAGTGCCTTTAGGCAAATGATGGAAGATACAATAGATAGCACCGCGAAAGCTTCATGTTTGTCTTCCTCTTCGATATTTAATTAATTCTTTTACTTATTTATCCATTAATTTTTTCAGTAATTCACTATTTCACAAATTTTTTCACTCACTTGCAGACCTATTTATTTATTTCATTATATATTTATTTACCCCATCAATATCCATTTCTTATTAATTCTTTGCTCATCTATTTACGGTTCTCGATGACGCCATCAGGGCGGTAGGTGAGGAGAATTGTCATCGCGTGTTAAATGAGTAGTGAATAATGATAAAAAAAGGACATAAGAAGAAGCGGTTGTGGTCTAATTTAAAATAATATGTCGGTATTTGTCTGGAGGGCTTGAGGAAGACCACGAAATATCTCAGGATAGCTGAACTGTGGGCCGAAATGTGAAACCGGAAATATTTAGATTAATTATCATCATTATCAACATCATGAACTTATACAGATGTAGGACATCTGGGTCCTATCTGGTGGAAATTCAATTTTGAAGATGCTGTTGATCTCGCCATCGTGTTTTTGGTCGACCTATGTCACGTTTGCTTTTGGTTTGTATTCCAGTGCCATCCTGGGTATTCGTGAGTGTTCCATCATTATAACGTGTTTAGATTCATTATATGCAACTATATATGATATAACGATGAGTGTTACTTATATTTTTCCCCTCGATACTAATAAATAATACATAATGATCTGCAGTAGTAAATAGGCCTACTTATCGATTGTCACCAGTAATCGATATTAGTTGATACTGATTATTGTCTGTAAAAATTGATGACAATCTTCTATTATAGACCAAAATCGATGCCAAAAATTTATTGCTGACTCAAATCGACCAGAACCTTATTTCAGTTCACTCGCAAGTGTATTTTCCCATCCCACTGCCTGGAGTTACAGTGCACTCCGTTATTCAGCATCGAAGTTCTCACAACGGAAACTTTAATCCTGCACCTTCAGAATATGAGGTAAAATTGTTACACATCCGACTGCAGTGATACATAATTTGATGAAGCTGCACATTTGCATTTGGGAGGCCGGAATGTCTCGGTCGGTATAGCGACTAGGCTACGGGCTTAACCTTTTGGGGCTCCAGTTTTGATAGAGGAAAGATATATTCTTGTCTCCAAAACCATCCAGACGGCCGCTGGGGCCCACTGGCCCTCCTATTCAATGGGTATCGAGGTTATTTTCCAAACGGGTATCTACAGGGGCGTGAAGTTGGCCACTTACCTCCATCTAGCGCTGAAGTTAACAATGAGTGGAGCTATGCCTCTTCTCACCCTATACGCCTTTATTGCTTGGACAGGGGCAGCACTTTACATAAGTTCGCAATAAGTTCAGGGTGTCATGAAGGATGTGTCTGCTTTTTATTAGGCTTTCTAGGTGCATGCCATGAAATATGCCGTGATTGTTTCCTTTCAAATCCTTAGTTAGCGACATTTTGCTCAAGTAAAAGCATGGTTCAAAAACTCGCGGTTCAGCAGTAATCGCTCATGTTTGTGTTCGAGAGGCTGTTGGGTTGTGGCGGTCGATTTGGTCGTGGCGAGCCGGTTATTCATACAAAGTTTTTGCATTTTGAGAGAATGTAGGAAAAAGATATTAAAACTGATCACGACATCTTTCCGCCACACTCTTTGCAATTAATATGTAATATCCCATCCTTTTGATAATAAAGAATTCATTTGATAAATAATTTTTCATTAAATTACAAAATAATATTCTAACACGTTGAGTGCATATGTTTGTTTATTCTTAACAAACTCACTTACTTGTTTACTCCACGCAGCGCATCCCTTTTTGATAAGCTAACAGGCAATTGGCTGTTCAATAAATTTCCTATTTTCTGGGCACAGAATGTCTGTTTCCTTGTTCACACAAGCCTATCAGTGGGTCCTATCGTGTGCGTCATATATCCACACGCACACCATATTTATATAAAGATCCATTTTAATATTGTTCCCCCATTCATTCCTACATCTTTCAAGTGTTTTCCTTCTTTCAAGTTATCTCGTTAAAATTGTGTATGCCTTCCCTGTGTCCCCCATACGTGCTGTACGCCATTTCCCTTTCATCCTCCTCCGTTTGATCATTCCAGTAACTTTTACTTAAGACCATAAAAGTTGAAGCTCCAATTAGTTGAGTTTTATATATCCTTCTGTTACTTCCTCCCTCTCAGGTTTAAATATCACTCTCAGCACACGATGTATGTCCCATAATATGATCTAGCAGGTTCTGCATCCACATAAAACAAAGACAAAATTGTGATACAATATAGTGCAATATTCATGTTTTTTATGTCAGCTGCAGTGGCCAAATAAAAAGCATTTATTTGTTTTAAAAAATAAATTTTAGCTTTCATTTTTATACGTTTTTTCTTTTGTCTCCTTTTCCGCTGTCCTCTTAGTTTCAGATATTCGTCTTTCAGAGAGGAGTTCTCGAGCGCTGCCTTCTCTGTAAGTGAAGGCCTAAGAGCACTGCACAAAGCAGCCAAATAAAGATGACAAATTACTTTAATATGCCGCTTCTGCCAGCCGTATTGGAAAGCAATATTATTCTCTTTCCAATATTTGATGTTATTTTACTTAGCTAAGGTCAGTTTCTGTTTTTATAACGTTGTGACATCTTCATACATCGAGTAAGTTTTGAGATACAAACTGCTGAGTTAATGCATTTCTTGGGAATATGAATAATGTATAAATTATTACTGTGTTCCCTTATTTCTTCCAGTATATTACTGTCTGCATATTTCTTCGTAATCTGCAATGTCTTGGGCTATAAATCAAATATACTGCTAAAAATTTTCACCGTACTGAACTGTATGTTCTGGTATGCGCCGTATGAATGTAATGTGGCACATTCTTTTCGCTCCAGAATGGAATATTTCCAGTACTGTATTCGATATATTTTGTGCCCCTTAGATTTATTTTTGTGAATTATAAAGTATTGAAGGGTCACCAAACATTATAATGAACCTGAATTCATTATTATGCCGGAATAATTTCGATGTCTTAAATGTTTTTTATTACAAAAACGTCAGCCCTGCCAACACATATTGCCTCAGTACTACAGCATCACGCCGATCCCAGCGGCCGCGCGGTCTAAGGCGCAGGTCTGCGGCCGAGCGCTTGCTGGGATCGTGGGTTCGAATCCCACAGGGGGCATGGATGTTTGTCTTGTACAGTGTTTGTGTTGTCAGGTAGAGGTCTCTGCGACGGGCCGATCCCTCGTCCAGAGGGCTTCTACCGACTGTGGTGTGTGTTTGAGTGTGATCAAATGAAATCACAAAAAACCCTCGACACCTGCTGTGAACAAGTGGGTGGAAGAGGGAAGGACTAAGAAAGAAAGAAAGAAAGAAAGAAAGAAAGAAAGAAAGAAAGGCCATAAATTAGTACGCCTATCGCTATAGACACCAATGAAAAACTATAATCTGACAAGGGGCATAAAACTGATTTTTGATTTTCGTAAATATCATGCACATTTCCGATGGCGGATGATATCCATTATGATATTATTTTGTCATAAATTAGTGTAATTTTTACAAAAAATTTGTAAAATTATTCTCACAAACTTGTATAACAATAAGCAGAAACGGTGACACCTGTCGTAATTGCTGTCACTTACTTTCAATATTATACTTCTCAGGACTTATACAACAGTGGCGTCATACATTTCGTAACAAGTGTCACAAATTGGTATAATGCTTACCATAAAGGTTTCTTACCTTAATTACCACATCGTAATAATAATCACAAATTTTTGACATAAAAAGTGTTACAAATTTGTATAATACCTACAATAAATATGTCTTACCTTAATTATCACAAGCGTATGCAATAATGATCACAAACCTTTGGCATAAAAACAGTCCTAAATTGGTACAATATCTGTCATAAACATTTGTCTTCTTAATTATCACAAACATGTGTACTAATGATCACACACCTTTCGCATAATAAATGTCACAAATCTGTAAAACTCTCACAGATATGTTGTATCATAATTTGATATGCTACTGTAAAAATTATTACAAAATATTGACATAGTAATTGGTATATATCGGTGTTGGAAGTCTGAAAAAGTTTTATATTGTAGTGTAGATATTGGTGTATTCTGGGTTTAGACTTCTTTTTACCTTCTTTCTATTGTTTTAAAGATGCAAGGCCCTAGCCACTGCTGACCTAGTGCATGGCAACAGAGAAATGAGTCGGCACTTTGGTTACTAGCCGGATGTGTGAAGGTGCAAAGTAGGGTAAAACTATGTGATTTCACATAATTCTTACTGTGGTTGCTGTGGGTGATGGTTGACTGGAGGCCGGGAGACAGAGAAGGACAGAAGAGATGTTCTGCACTTTAATTCTGATTTTGTTTACCTCAGGTAAGCGTTGCTGTGAAAAGGAATTCGAATAAGATTCAGTGACAGAGGTGTTGGAATTATTTAAGTTCGTTGTTGAGCGTGTGAGTTAGGAAATTCGGACGGGGTGAGTAGATGAGACTGGGCGCTCATTTCCCTGGCCCACCTGTAGTTGGCAGTGACTAGGTGCTTTCCCTGATGGAAGAAAATTGTTTATTGTAACTTAGTGGAAATAAAGTAGTGTAGTGTAGTATCTTGGAAGAGAGTGTACCATCTTCAGGGTAAACCGGGGGGGGGGGGACCGCCATCTCGACCTGTATCCCAGATACCCCCAGCAGGCACCAGGTAGTTTCGTGGGCGGACGCAGGACCGACACCCCTCCATACCACTCGGAGTGACCAGAGTGGAGATCACAGAAAATTAGACGGGACGCGAGACGTTGCCTCTCGCCCGCAGTCCCGGCTTTACAGTATCATCATGCTCAGAAAGTACTTAACCTTTTAAAGCCTAGCGGTAACTTTACGTACCACCAGGTTTAACATTAAAAAATTCTACGTGGTGCCCACATTGCGTTTGTGTGTTTTGTACGGATCTCAGAACAAACAGCAACTTTTGCCTTATAAAACATTAAGAGATTGGTTTTTATAACCGAAGTGGAGAGTGTTTACAGCGCGGTACGCAATGAGTCCTTATCAGATACGCTTCGCCTTTAAAGGGTGAATGAAGACCACAAATTACTGTACCTGTCACATGAATTTCGCATAAATCCCTCAGAATTACATTAGAAATCACAAACCTGTAGCACAGTATCTGTCGGAAACTGGCAAAACAATTTTCACAGATTTTAAGAAAATAACCTTTACATTTCAACTAATGACCATTGTCAGGTTATTCAGACTTGCCAGTTGCAACTCATATCTACGCCGTGCAAATCGTGTGCCACCTTACGCCATATAACCCTTCCTAACTGCCACCACCTCTCCCAGAAACACCATTGCTCTAACCTCCCTCCCGCATGCGAACTGTGCTCAATATTGACTGCCAGTGCTGCCCTCACAAACCTTAATTAAGGTTTTTGCAGCTTTCTGCAATCGAAATCGATTACAAAGAATGAGTCTGATCAGGCAAGAATGGATGGCAGACCATTAGAACGGGTCCTGTTATCGCATATCGCTTCTTGTGTGACTGTCCGCCGTTCTTATAGGCCTATACCCTGCAGACTGGGTTACTTAGTTGATTGTTATCCAGATCTATTACGGAAACTCAGTATAGAGAATAACAGACAACAGAGCGACAGTATTAGTGATTTCTTCACATCTGTAGTAAGCAGTTTATCGTGTTATGATGTAAGAGAAATGGGGAAGGGATTTTCTTGTAAAAAAGGGGGAGTTTGTTCAGACCATTTCATTATTCCATACTTGTTCCATTTTCCCTATTTTATACCTTCATTCTTGTTCTTTTTTGACAGTTGCAGCGAAGTATAGCAAAAACGCTTCCATATCTTTTCTGCGCCGGTCTGTCTGTCTGTCCGTCCGTCTACATCTCTGTCCGCATACAAAACCCCGGAGAATGGACAAACGAATTTTTTAAAAATCGAAGTTTCACTAAATTTGTAGACGCATTTTAAGTTCGGTTAAAGTCGAACAAAAATAACAAACGCTTGACAAGGAGAGATGTGTAAGGCAAAAGTAAGTCGGTACATACAATATGTATCAGAGAGAAGAAATGTTCTCAACAGAAGTTTTGGGGAGGAATGAAACACGCTATTTATGTTCAATACACTTTTTCGGTAGGTACTGTAATTTTATAGACAATTGAAATATTGTAGAATTTCGAATATCTTCAGGATTTCGAAATTTTCGTGATCCCACAGTTTGAGCTTTCCTTGCTGGTTCCGATCAGTTGAAATGAGATAACATGAAATATGACTTCAGGCTTTCAGGGCGAAAAAATTGTATGAACTCTTCTCTGGCTGATAGCCGTGCCAATTTTCTAAAAATCTCCGGTGTTTCAGAGACACACTCCGTCTCCATCCTCAGGTAAAGTGATCTGGCTGATCATACCAAATCCGTCGCTTATATATACTGTGGCTGGGGGACCAGCTCAGAGTGGCGGTCCAATAGGAATTAGTGGGCGGGGACTGTACGTCATTGCTCCTGGTTGGACGTGTTTTTTTATCTGTTGTAGCAGGATTTAGTATGATCAGCCAGATCATTTTCCGTGAGGATGGAGACTGAGTGTGTCTCTGAAACGTCGGAGATTTTTAAACAATTGACACAGCTATCAGCCCGAGAACAGTTCTTACAGATAACATGAAGCTTGTCAGTTAAGGGGGCAAGCCTTTCTCCGAGTTTTTCGGCTTTCCCCTATCATTCCACAAATGCTTCATTCTAAAATTTTTCTACCTTCAACACTGTACAAATTTATCATTAGACTTCTTTATTTTATTTTATTTTACTTTTCATGGCGCAACAGCCCCTAGTGGGTCAGGGCCTCCTCATTATCGAGGCTTTAAAATCACACTCAGACACACCAGACTCGGTAAGACTCCTCTGGACGAGTGATCAGCCCGACGCAAAGACCTCTACCTGACAACACACAACACTCACAAGAGACAGATATTCATGCCACCGGAGGGATTCAAACCCGCAGACCCAGCAAGTAAGCGGCCTCAGACCTAGGCCTTAGACAGCGCTGCCGCCTAGCGTTAGACAGCGTCGATAAATAAAATTTGTCCGTTGTTCGTCCTTTACAAGTGATTTAATAATAACATGTATGGTATTTACACTGAAGATATTGTAAAATTCTCTTTTATTAAGAATGACGAACTGGTTTTTAATTAAAGGCATTTCCTTTGATGTTAGCTTTGTCCCGCATTACTAAGTTAAAGGGGAGAGAAATATAGTTTTTGTTACTAGCACCCGTAGGACAGAATTTACATTCCCGAATACCCGGATAAAACTCCACTGCTTAACATGGCTTCTGAACGCGGTTTTGCTTTCCTGAACCTGACATAAGGAAGTAATTCTGAACTCTGCTCACACCCCTCTGTAGCTTTTGAATTGGAGATGTACTGCCAACATGACGTGTTTAAACTTGTTCGAAGAATGTAAATTACGTACATAAGTTCAAATTTTATGTAATGTGGAACACAGTAGGTAATAGTCGGTGTTAGCTATGAGAATCGCAAACACACACAAAATGTTACATCGTGTTGACAAAATGCTTTATGTTACAGCAGTTTGTAGGCCTACATATATTTACCACTGGGCCTTAAATGGTGACCCTAATGAATTTTATCAGAATTAGAAGTAAGAGACGCCGAGAAATACTCCTTTGTAAAAAAATAATGTAACATTTTAATGAAACATTTTTAATATTATGTTTAAAATTTCTTATGGTATGAATCCAAACTGGTTAAAGGTTCTAGTGAATAGTTTGTTGTTTTTGTTGTTATTGTTTTCGTTGTTGATGATTTTTAAGTTATTTAATGACCCTGTCATTTGCTGTAAATACTGTCAGTGACGTATGAAAGAATGTGTATGGAGCAATGGTGAAATGTTACTGACAGGAGAAAACCGAACCACTCGGAGAAAAAGCTGTCCTAACAACACTTTGTCCATCACAAATCCCACATGGACTTGGTGTAGGTGACGATTATGGGAACGGCGGAGATGTAGAGTGGAAATATTGCAGGGAGTAGTTGCAGCTATAATATCGTTGAAGAAAGGTAAACTTCGTAGCCAGTACCGCGATAATCGCAAAGCCTGCAGAATATCTTTGTTTACACAACTTTTAATTAAATTTCGGAAGCAGGTTTGTTATTCAGAAGGTGCTAAGGAAACTCTCCGCCTTCATGGGACACCGAAGTTTCATTACGGTGTTAAAAACAGCACCTTGTTTTACCTTAACATTTTAAAGCCTAGCGGTAACTTTACGTACCATCAGGTTTAACATTAAAAAATTCTACGTGGTGCCCACATTGCGTTTGTGTGTTTTGTACGGATCTCAGAACAAACAGCAACTTTTGCCTTATAAAACATTAACTGATTGTTTTTTATAACCGAAGTGGAGAGTGTTTACAGCGCGGTACGCACTGAGTCCTTATATAAAACAGATAAGCTTCGTCTTTAAAGAGTTAAATATTGCAATGTTGCATCAGTACACAGGAAGATGCAAAACATATTACTTTGATCAATAACTGTCGTTTATTATCATCGTTACATATAGTCCAAAGTGACATTCTTCTTTTCCATGCAGATCATCACTAAATTTTCTAGTTAAAATTTTGTCTCGATCACGCCTTCTACATGCTCATTTAATCTCATTGTTCCTGATTTCTTTATTATAATAACTCTTGTTCAAAAGTCCAAATTATGGAACTCATTATGTATTAAGACTTCTGTCTTCTGGGATGTGACGCCGTATAACTTGGTAGACAGCGAGCTTCAGAAAGGTATATTTGCTTAATTTTATACCCTGAATAAGTAGGCAGCAGCTTCTTCCAAAACTTTTGATATATATCTACTAAAATACACGGCGTCACATCCCACAAGACCAATTTTAATATTCGCTCTCGTAAGAAGCTAAAATCTCATTATGCAGTTTTCTTCATCGTCGTCTTAGGTCCTCTTTCCTAGATGCATATATTCTGCTCAGCGCTTTGTTCTGCAACATCTTCAGTCAGTGTGTGCTCTCCCCTGGGGAAATATTCTAAGGTTTTAGAAGGAAGATGAGGCAATGTGACGACTCTCATATCAGAGGCGGTTCTGCTTTAACGACTGAGTGTGTACGGGAGGATTATGTTTGGCTGTCCTAAAACACTGGCGGTGGTTCCTCCCGCTGTTATAAAAGCTCGTAATCTCAAAAACTGGTCTGAATTCTGGACCATGTTGTAACATGGACTTTGTCAGGTTTTATACTGTTCATCTCCGTGCATTAAAGTCAATTTCAGGAATGAGATCCAACTGAACGTACAGGTTTGCACTACTTTGTTACGTTTTATACATTATTTTCCCTCCAACATGTTTCGGCGAGCTGCCATCTTCAGGGAGGATACATCACTTTATTATATATAATAATATCACGGACAGCACGTTTTAATCTCATAAGTGTTTTATATAATAATATTAATATTATTATATAATTATTATATATTATAATATCACGGACAGCATATTTTAATCTCATAAGTGTTTTATATAATAATGTTAATATTATTATATAATTATATATAATTATTATATATTATAATATCATGGACAGCATATTTTAATCTCATAAGTATTTTATATAATAATGTTAATAGTAATATATAATTATATATAATATCACGGACAGCACATTTTCATCTAATAAGTGTTTTATATAATAAAGTGATGTATCCTCCCTGAAGATGGCAGCTCGCCGAAACATGTTGGAAGGAAAACAGTGAATAAAGCGTAACAAAGCAGCGCAAAACTGTGCATTTGATTGGTTGTCATTTCTGAAAATGGACTTTGTCAGTTATAAGGACATGTAGGCTGTGAAGACAGTTGTGTGGTGCTTATAACGTAGCGAGAATCAGTTGATGCTGCTTCATTTGTTAGTAGGTAAAATAATTTGGCCATTCTGAAAGGTCGTGTCAAAAATGTAGTATCACATACGCGTAGACTGAAGGAAGAAAGGAATATCGACACACAATAGAACGAAGGAGGGCTAACTGGATTGGTCACACCTTGCGTAGAAACAGCCTTCCAAGGCATGTTATTGAAGGCAAGATAGAAGGGACAGTAGACGAAGAAGAAGACTTAAGCAGCTACTGGGTGAGCTTAAGGAAAAGGAAGATACTGGAAGTTGCAAGAGGAAGCAGTAGTTCGCACTAGCTGGAGAACTCGCTCCTGGCGCGAGACAGACTAATTTTCAACAATCCTGTCGTCTAATCAGGAATGGCTTGAACACTTTTTGTTGCCCGATGCACAACTTAGTCTTGCCGCCCCCTCCTGCGATGAATTTCCTATGATTTACGTAAATATAAAATAATATTCGTAATAGACTTTCATATCGGTTTTGTATGGACAAATTATCAAAGCATTTTTGTTCGGTTCCCTGTTTCTCACAAATTTTGCTACCTGTTACACCTACCGGTTTCAGCTAGCCCCGCTCTTACCTTTCACAATATCTCGAACACGACGCCCCGACTTGCTGTAAAACAGCTATCGAAAATTTTTTAAAGTGTTACAGAAATTCCCTTACGTTATGGAAAAATTTTTTTTCGCTGTCGGCAAAGGAACACGATTTAGGCCCTTTTCTGAGTCACGTAAATTAATTTCGTGTACTGACCCTATTTACTTTAGATAATTTTTAATTTTCCGCGAATTTTCCCTCTCATGCCTATATCTGCGCAGTAGTTTTTTCTTCCGATAAAATTTTGTGCGCATTTCTGTCTTCTTCCATTCCTGCTACACTCCCCCCCGCTCCCATTTGATCATCCACCTCTTCCGCATATAATATGCTTGCGCTCTCCAGTTATCAATACCAGTAAGTCTTCTTAAGTGTCTAAAGGATAGTTTTATAATGAAATTTGACATAAAGTATATCAAAGACTATCACCAATGAGTGTTGAGGACGTACGTGTAGCAGTCATCAGTGAAATAAGGGTACACCTTGTTGTAATTTTATTTCGTACAGATCTTTAAATAAATTTATAGGCGGAGTTTGCATGCACTTACGTCTCATCGTTATTCTAAAGACGAACCGTTGTAAAAGAATTATTGCCGAGAGCAGCGGATATGAAACAGAATCATGGACAACCTTAACAAGGTCATAAGAAAGTTATAAAACTGTGTAGTCGCTCTAAATGATGATATAAATATAATGGTATATGCACGATTGAGGGAAAGCACTGGAATGTCAGCCGGTAAGGTTGCAATCAGACGGGCATTACACACGTTACTTCGAACCTGGTGTTAGCGGGCGCATCCCCGTAACTGTGTAATGTGACTCGACTAGTGAGATTTATCCGTCTCTCCGCATTATTTCCAAAGGCACAGATTTTTGACTAAATGGAAAGACTGTATTAATTACCGTATTATCCCTTTAAAGATGAATCGTATCTGTTTTATATAAGGACTCAGTGCTTACCGCGATGTAAACACTCTCCACTTCGGTTATAAAAACCAATCTCTTAATGTTTTATAAGGCAAAAGTTGCTGTTTGTTCTGAGATCCGTACAAAACACATAAAAGCAATGTGGGCACCACGTAGAATTTTTTAATGTTAAACCTGGTGGTACGTAAAGTTACCGCTAGGCTTTAAAAGGTTAATTATTGTGCCTAACTGCTAGACAGTCCACTTCATATCTGAGCTGTTTTCGGATTTTAGGCCGCGAGGAGTTCTAGTTTCTTATCGACGTTTCGGGACAACATATCGGTCGCTAGATGGGACCTGTAGGCCTTCCCGAAACGTCGGTAACTAACTACCACTCTACGCGGCGAAAAATTGCAGAAGAGGGAAAATCTTATTTACACCGCGGCGGAAGCCTGAAATCGCGCAACTCCAGTTTAAAATAGATTAAACGTTTTATGATTAGTTCTTTGATTCCTTCTTGATGATTTGGAACAAAGAAAGCCCTGTCAAGGCTCAGGTCGTTGGTTGCCAGTTTGTTACTGATCCCAGGCTTGTACACGTGGGATTTTTGGTGGACAATATCACTGGGGCAGGTTTGTCTTTCAGGACTTGGGTTTCCCCGTGTTAATATTCCACAGGTGCTCCATAGACATGCAGTCCCCCAACGCCGATGCTACATAATCAAAGAGCACCGTTAAATACCCCCCCCCCAAAAGGAATAAAGGTACTGTACAATATCTAAACTTTTAAAGCCTAGCGGTAAATTTACGTACCACCAGGCTTAACTTTAGTCGATTCTCCATGGTGCTCACATTGCGATTATATGTTTTTGCTTATCTGGGAACAATCTGCAACTTTTACCTGACACGTCATCAAATGATTGGTTTTTTAAACTGAGGTGGAGAGTGTTTACTGCTCGGTGCGCCCTGAGTCTTTATATTAGACAGAATGCGTTTCGTCTTTAAAGGGTTAATCTGGGACACGCGGTGGCACAGTTGGTTGAGCCAGGCGGTCCTTTGTGGTCTTAAGGGTTAAATAGTTCGCACCGTGTTTTGGAACTGTCTGCATATCGATCCGAACCCAGGCCCTTGCCCTTCATTCTAAAGCCGCGTTCTGTACATCGGTCTGTGAGTGCTCCATACCTTCAGGTTACAGACTGTACTACAGAGGGCTGAACTTTCCCTTCCTCCAGTTCGCTATGAAGATTACGGAGATACACAAAATCTATTATTTTAATATCTCTGGTTTAGACAGTTACTCATTTTTATGTTGGCCATTCATTTAATTAATTTTCACTTGGCGTCGTGCAGCTGAATGTTACAACGACTGTAAGGATTCATACAAAACTTATCCGTCTGTGGCTGTTTTTATGTTACATTTAAGCGTTTTCAGAATGTAACAACAAAAGCTTCTTGAAGTCGGTATGCCAGTAATTACATAAGGGTGGGTAAGGGAGGCAAATAGCTTACATCAAAGCTGTCCTTTAATTAGTGGTTTTGTAAATTCTAGGCATGTGGATTTATGTATGATCATAGTAATGCTACTTTACTGTACGTATATTTGTTGGCGTATCAAAGCATATGCTGTATGCAACTGGTCTACACACGCTGGCTGACGTCATAATCACATACCCTAGCCATAGTTGTGGTTGCTGGCGTGTCCTTCGGTAACAGTGCATGGAACTGGCTTGGCAGGCAGACACACGGAGGAATTGTTAGCATATCTGTTGTGTTCACTGACAAGGATGTAAAAGCATGGAGAAAGCTAACGTTGTCGCTGTTCACGCCGTGAAGACGCAGACGGGAGAAGAGGTATAGTTCCACTCATTCATAACGTCGACATTAGAGGGAGTGAGCGGTCAACTTCACGCCCTGGCCGCTTCACCCGCGGGAAAGGAACTCGGTACGCATTGAATGGGAGGCTGTTTAGGCCCCGAGTCCTTTTCGACGTTTCGGAGAAACGAAACACTTTTAACTTCTGCCTGAGGACGGATCTCAAAAATAGTAATGGCACACTAATAGAGTTAAAGACTTGTAATTTTGCGTGTTGTTTTGTATGGGTGTGAAACTTGGTGTCTCGTATTAAGCAAAGAACGTACGTGTAGAGTAGGGGGGTTTTGAGAACAGGGTACTGAGGAAAATATTTGCACATAGCGGGAAGTCAGGAAAACGTTTCAGTAATAGTCGCTTTCTTGGTGAACTTTGTACTTGAGAAGGAAGTAGGTTGCTCTAGGTTGCTCTAGGTTGCTCTAGGTTGCTCTAGGTTGCTCTATGTTGCTCTAGGCTGCTCTAGGTTGCTCTAGGTTGCTCTAGGTTGCTCTAGGTTGCTCTATGTTGCTCTAGGCTGCTCTAGGTTGCTCTAGGTTGCTCTAGGTTGCTCTAGGTTGCTTTAGGTTGCTCTAAAATGCACTAGGATTGACTTGCATTGTAGAGATAAACGTTTGGAATCCCAGTCGGGACACCAGATATTGGTACTGGGCTAATGGCGGTTTTCTACAGTCCGCGCTAGAAATTTGTACTGCGAATTAAACCACATTATTTGGTCTGAGGAACTTAGAGAATTTCTAAATAAACTGAAAATTATTTGACAAATGGCCACCGAAACTTCTCAGTAATATGAATTTCTGTACTTATTCCCCATCTCTTTTTAACCTAACACTAACCAGCACCGATTATATCTTCCCCCGTGCTTTTAACCTTATTTATTTTTCCCCTCTGTATGTAAAGTACACTGATATGAATGTCCAGTAATGGCTTTCTCCATTTATACAAACATTTCCATTGATATACAATGTGCACTGCGTACTTAGATATAAACGTGCTGCCAACTGTTATAAATTACAGTTGCGCTGCAGGATCCATGAAGATAAAGAGATGAGATTACAGACTTCTTACAAAAGCTCCCTCACAGCGTAGTGTATGAATATACGGTAGTAATGACAGCACAGTATATGTGATACAAAGGCATTCAACAAACATGTGAAGAAAAGTGGTATAGCACGTAATGGTAACGAATAATCGGTTTATCCGTCAGAACATATATGCATATATTTGCTCATGTTATACTTACTGCATAAAACACGAAAATGAAGCCAAATTGTAGTTGGTAAAATAATAAACAACTAAAGGCAGGAGTTGGGGAGTTAGTAACATCGAATTTAAGCCTTTAAAGACGGAGTGTATCTGTTTTATACAAGGACTCAGGGCGTACCGCGCTGTAAACACTCTCCACTTCGGTTATACAAACCAGTCTCTTAAAGTTTTATAAGGCAAAAGTTGCTGTTTGTTCTGAGATCCGTACAAAACACATAAACACAATGTGGGCAACACGTAGAATTTTTTAATGTTAAACCTGGTCGTATGTAAAGTTACCGCTAGGCTTTAAAAAGTTAATAGAAAATACGTTTACACAACACATATATTGTTAGTATGTATTATATTACTCAATGATATTATATTTTCATGTAGCCTGTTCTCTGTAAATGGAATGCAAGACCTTCAGACAGTAATCAGTGCAGTTTTAGGGGATAATAAGTGGATAATTCAATACACCGTGGCTAACTCAATATCCATGAATATTACACTCCAAATTATTAAGGTAAAATTCTGTGTCATATTTCAAATATTTTCGTATGAGGGGTTTTAGTCTAAATTTTAGTATAACATTAATAAGTTTGTACGCTGCGTAAAAGCGTTACATCTGTAATGAATAAAATTTGTGTTTGTTTCGTCATTTATGGGTATTTTTAAAAATTGTCCATGATGATTTTCTTCAAGTTTGAAACGTGTAGGAGAAAACAGTAACAGAAATAACTCCACAGGACAAAGCCTTTCTTGGCAAGTTCGTAGTTCCTCAGCTGTTCAGGATATTTTCCCTCAGTGTAAGGAAGTGGAAACTTCACTGTCGCAGTCACAACCTTACGCCTATTTCCCCCGTGCGTGCCACATGCTCCGCCCACCTCATTTTTCTTTGTCCTATCGCCCGGTTTATATTTGATGAGGTAGCAGAAGCCACGATGCTCCTCGATGTGCAATGTCCTCCAGTTTCCTCTTACGTGATCCGTTTTAGGCCCAAATCTCTTTCTCAACACCCCGTTATGAAACACCAGATATAACGGGAACGAGCAAGGAATATTGGTGTTAAAGGTTAGGATATACAGAGTTATAATTTTACCTGTTCTTTTGTATGGGTGTGAAACTTGGTCTGTCACACTGAGGGAGGAACAAAAGCTGAAGGTGTTCGAGAATAGGGTGCTGAGGAGGATATTTGGGCCTAATAGGGACGAGATGACAGGGAACTGGAGAAGACTACATAACAAGGAACTTAATGATCTGTACTCATCACCGAATACGGTCCGGGTTACCAAATCGAGAAGAATGAGATGGGCGGGACATGTGGCACGTATGGGGGAGGGTAGAGGTGCATACAGGATTTTTATAGGGAGACCTGAGGGAAGGATGCCACTTGGGAGACCCAGGCGTAGATGGGAGGATAATATCGAAATGGATCTTCAAGAAGTGGGACTGGGGGGGCATGGACTGGATTGAGCTGGCTCAGGATAGGGACAGGTGGCGGGCTCTTGTGAATGCGGTAATGAACCTTCGGATTCCACAAAATGCGCGGAATTTCTTGACTAGCTGAGAAACTGTTAGCTTCTCAAGAAGGACTCTGCTCCATGAATATTTAACCTTTTAAAGCGTAACGGTAACATTAGATACCACCAGGTTTAACATTAAAAAACTCTACGTGGTGCCCACATTGCGTTTATGTGTTTTGTACGGATCTCAGAACAAACAGCAACTTTTGCCTTATAAAGCATTAAGAGACTGGCTTTTATAACCGAAGTGGAGAGTGTTTACAGCGCGGTACGCACTGAATCCTTATATAAAAACGAATACACTTCGTCTTTAAAGGGTTAATTATACACATATAAATGTATTATATTAAGGATGCCGTGTGATCTAAAGGGACCCTGTTACATTAAGAATATGTATGTGCGGGGAGTTAAATTTTCTGTTTTTTTTTTTACAATAAAGTGTATGGCTAATGATTTAGGTAAAATAGTTTCTCTTTTTTTCACTCGCCTGACATAATCTAATATGTATATTATTTTACATAATTGGATCTGCGAGTACCAAGGGTCTGGCTTACAGCCTTCCAGACAACACATGGATAAATATTCCGTCCCAATACAACTGTTGGATCTATGGAACGGAACAATTGAATAGAGAGAAAGCGTGCTGATTGTTAATGTATGAAGCAATGTGAGGCCCCATTGCAGCCTGGAATCCAGTTACAAATATAAGCGGAGGTGACTTTGCCTTTATGACTGGAGAGAATTCGTTGCAGACACGTGGGAAATGAGAAACTACTGCTCGGGTTAATGCGGTCGTGCTCGTATATTTCTGAATAAATTAACATCCATATTGTTGTTCTGGCAAATTTCAGATATTTGGGAATGACGATGATAATTCGAAACTGCGTGCAGGAAGAAACGAGCAGCGTATGAAATTTGGAGGGTGCCTACTAACCATTCAGCTCAAAAACAGTCTTCTGTCTAAAAACGTAAAACTTAAAATGTGCATAACTCTGTTGTTTTCTGTTGCTTTACATTTACAGCTGTAGATATTGGCAACTTTGGGGAGGAATGTACATTTCGAAACACCGGATGCTTAACGTGAAATCCCAAAGCGATTTTCGATGTGTAAAAGTAGAACTGGGTGATAAGAAACTAAGAAGATACAAATGAAATTGGCTACAACATGTAGCAAGAATGAACAACAACAGGATGCCCAAACTAATGCTGAATTATATACCAAATGGGCGAAGGCGACTTGGGATACCTTTGAAGAGACTATTAGACGAGGCCGAAACAGGTCTATTAGCCCTTTAAAGACGACGCGTATCTGTTTTATATAAGGACTCAGTGCGTACCGCGCTGTAAACACTCTCCACTTCGGTTATAAAAACTAATCTCTTAATGTTTTATAAGGCAAAAGTTGCTGTTTGTTCTGAGATCCGTACAAAACACATAAACGCAATGTGGGCACCATGTAGAAGTTTTTAATGTTAAACATGGTCGTTTGTAAGTTAAAGGCTTTGAAATGTTAAGGCCTAACTAGTGACGGATGATGGTGAGATGATGAAGATGATGATGATGAAAAAGCACATCTTCAGTCTGTTTATCTGTTTATTGTTGAGCCATACTGATAAAAGTCGACTCGCTTCTGTAGCTTCCGATCTGAAGACGTATTGCTATCATGTCGTCGTTAGTCTTGTGAAGACTGTTACATATAAGTACATCTCTTTCCAGTGTCTTGTATTTCCAGAAGAGCGTTGCTTTAATGGGATGTTCCAGGATTTACCCGCTTGTCCTTCCAATAACAGCAGTGTAAATATTAACACGGAGCATTGTTGGAATGATGCTGACAGAATTAACCAGAGAGGAACTTATCGAAGTACCACTTTGGCACCAGAAAGGTCACGGGGGCAAACCCAAGGTCCGTCTCAGTTCTCGGCTATGGGCGTCAGGCATCGTAAAGACTAACGGTTATCTAAATTATCACAAACTAACTAATGCACTTTATTAACATTGAATTGTTCAGAAGAATGCTCCTACATGTTTCGAACCTACAGGGTTAATCCTCAGGGAGTTACACAATCACTAATCACACTCACTAACCACAATATGGTAACAAAAGTTGTGGTTTTGAGTTTGATTAGTGATTGTGTGACTCCCTGAGGATGAATCCTGTAGGTTCGAAACATGTAGGAGCATTCTTATGAACAATTCAATGTGAATAAAGTGCGTTAGTTGGTTTGTGATAATTTATGTCTATGACAATGCACGGTGTGAATATAAAATTTACTAACGGTTATCTAAATGACATAGGCTGTGAAAATTGAGTTCACACTTCGTAGAAAACACGGCCCTTTTACATTAAATAGACAAGACAGGGGGGTTTTCTGGGGAGAAGGGGGGTACTTGGTCTCTCAGATTGAGGGGAGAAAATAGTCTGAGTTTGACTGAGAATAAGGTATTTCGACTTAAAAGCTAGTAACAGGAAGGTGGAGAAATAGCGTAATGAGGGGCTTTATGATTTTTACTTTTCATAAAATATTGTTAGGATAATCAAAGAGGATAAGATGAGCGGGACATGTAACATGAATGGGGAACGATAAATGCTTACAGGTTGTTGGTAGAGAAACCTGACGGAAGTAGACCACATGGAATTACTAGACTTAAATGGATTGGTAATTATAAAACGGATTTTAAATAAATAGAATGGGAGTTTGTGTATTGGATTCATCTGGCTTAGGATAGGAAAAATTGACGGGCACACTTAAACGTGGTAACAAACTTTCGGGTTTCATAAACTACGGCGAATGTCCTGAATATCTCGGAACTTTTAGCTTTCCAGGAAGTACTGCGATCCATACAGTCAGTTGGTCAGTTAGTTACTGCTGTGACTGTGAATCTAATAAGAGACACGAGTTGGCTTTGTAATACCACACAATCACGCAAAATTGTGATTATGCCTGCGGTTACGAGACAGCGATGCATGCAAGCTTACATGGTTACTTAAACCTTTGAAGAGAGAGATTCAGTGACGCGACTGCGCTGTTTGGTTACGTTGTGTAACAAATTACATCAATCTGCCTGTACTCCATGAAGCACACAGCCTTCCCTAAGGAGTAAACTGCGGCTGTGCTGGTCAAGACGTCACGAAACTTTCACCCAACTCGTATTTCTATCACCCATTCACAACAACCTGCCACAGGGCTCTGCTCTGATGAAAATTAAATGAACATGGGTGTATTACATATTTCAACATACATTTTAATATTATCTTCCAGTTTGTGCTTGAATTTTTGGGATGACCTCTTCGGGTTTTGTTTCTGAAGTTTCTTATTCGTGTCTCAAAATCCCTGTTTGCCATCTGCATGCCCCGCCAATCTCATCATCCCTAACTCAATCACGTTAATAATATTTGACAAATTGTACAATAGATCATAAAACTCCTCACATACAGCCTTCTCCAGCCTCCTGTTACATCCTTTCTCATAGTTCCAAATGTTTTCCATTGCAACATGTTTTGGAACTGTAGAGATTTCAGCCTGTGACAAATGCACCAGCAGCACTTTTAACAATTTTAGTCTGATTCAGTTTGCAAGTGACCATTCTACTCTTCGTTATTCTGTCCTTAATTTTTACGATTACAGGGGGACTGAGCATTAATTAAGTAAAACTCGTACATATAAACCAAAACCAGCCCTTCCCGACACATACAGGCCCAAAGCAGTATTTCCACTTATCATAAATAATACAATTCATGAACTTCTGGTGGTAATAGGGCCTTTTACTGTACGTATTTTTTTCTGATAATAGAACCTTAAATTTTATGCATGTCTGCTGATGACAGACCCTCATATTGTATGTATTTCTGCTGGTGATAGAGCCTTTTTTTTTTTGTGAGGCTTTTTTAATCACCAAAATATTGTTCTCTGGCTGTGTTCCAGGAAGTGGGATACATTTAGTGTTTTACCAACACAATGACTAGAATTACACAAATTTGAAATATTGTAGGACGCTACGAAAAGTTATTACTGCACCAAAATGCCCGGTTAGTATAATTAACCCTTTAAAGACTAAGCGTATCTGTTTTATATAAGGACTCAGTGCGTACCGCGCTGTAAACGCTCTCCACTTCGGTTGTAAAAACCAGTCTCTTAATATTTTATACGGCAAAAGTTGCTGTCTGATCTGAGATCCGTACAAAACACATAAACGCAATGTGGGCACCACGTTGAATTTTTTAATGTTAAACCTAGTCGTATGCAAAGTTACCGCTAGGCTTTAAAAGGTTAAGCAGCGAAATCCTTCCGTATAAGCATCATTACAATTCAAATCGCCCTGATTGCTTATTGCCATCTGAACATCAAGTACTATCACAGAGCATGAGATGCCATATTTCGATAACGAAGGTAATTTTACTCAACACAAATGTCTTTTATTGTACGAAAAGTATTTACTATTATAAGATGCTAAATATTCCAACCTCGAATGGTCATTATCGGTCATAAATAAATAAAAATGAAGGCAGTCAAGTATCTCGAACTGCCATTCATCCTTTTTATTTACTTATGCGCTATGACGATCAGTAAGTGTCGAAACATCTAAGGTAAAAAAAAAACAACATGTAGTATTTTATAAGAGCAAATATTTTTGTTATCCTAAAGTACATTTCTGTTGACTAAATTTTATTTATTGTTTAGTTGCGAAAACCCAGAATGCCTTCTCTAAAAAATGCTATATTTAATATGTGTTAATGTTAGAGTTTTAAGCAATCTAGTCTCCTTGACTATTTAAACCTAAAGATCGAAGCACCAATCTTATCTCCTTAGTCGCTGTTTATCAATTGACATGATGTCGCATTGCCTTAGATGTGAATTTTGAAACATCTTGTGTTTTCTGACAAAAGTTGAGTGTAACGACGGGGGTGCTTGCGTGTGAAAGAAGCACTCCTACAACCACGACTGGTGAGTGATGTTTTTATTTCTGTTCTTTGCTCTCTACTTTGGTCATACGGACTGGCTTTGCACAGCGTAGCCTTTCTGAATATTTTTCAGTCCGCTTACCACTTTATCTCAGAGTGCAACCTTAAGTAATTAATTTACATTCTCTCAATGGAGACTTAAACTTACTTCATACCTCGTGCTACTGTTTATTATAAACACAAAATACAGACAGGTATACTAACTAGCGACAATTCTAAGGGCTTTTGCAGTGCCCTAACCTATTTAATATAAAGTACACCCATATTTTCTGGCGCGGCTACTTCAGAGAAGAGAAGGGAGAAAAACTTGTGGCAGCAGAGAGACTCCTCCTCTCGTCAGACTGACAATAAAACACTAGCAAGAAGGCAATGGGCTGACAATAAATAAAATCTTGGCGTCTTGGCGTCAAGCCCCTCCTGGGGCTTGACGCCAAGACGGACGGACTGTCAGTTGCGATGTGACTTCGACGTGGCTGATTTTCTTGGGCTCTTTGACCCTGGATAAGAAGACATCACGATCCTTCAGCATGGCGGTAAATATGTGCCAGTTGATACGGTGCTGCATCCCGGAAGACTTAATTCATTTTTATCTTGTTACAGAGATTTCAGAATTTTAACAAATTTTAAGGTGTACATCTTCCGTGCAGTTTTTTATTGTACAGATTTATTTATGAAACCAACTACTGCACAATTTTATTTCTATAATCCCCGACATGTTTCGGCCGTAATTATTCCTCCATCTTCAGGGAGAATGTTTTTTCTTATCAAAGCAGCGTATGGTACATTAATGCTTATTAATATCTATGTATAACAATCACTGTGTTCATAAAATTGTGTATAGTTTTTGCCTGTTGGACATTTATGTATTTAATGTTGATTGTTGTGCATAGATATTAACAAGCACTAATGTACCATACGCTGCTTTGCTAAGAAAAAACATCGTCCCTGAAGATGGCCGAATTATTACGGCCGAAACATGTCAGAGATTATACAAATAAAATTGTGCAGTAGTTGGTTTCATAAATAAATTTTAGCAGATTTTATTTTTTCCATACACAGCAAATACTGTAAAACAGGTTTTGCTCATGTTTCTTATGCCACTTAGGCATTTGTTTGACCACATATAAAATACATATCACGTAGCCATTCTTGAGACTTCGCGGACCCACTTGGGTACGCTTATTCCCGGTTCAGAACCAGTGATATGGTGAACTCATTAGAGTATTTAGCCTTCCTATATGAAAAACATATCCTAGCCATAGGACGGATAATATCCAAACAAAATACCACCATGATGATGACAATGTACGTCTTTATAACGTGACATCCTACATAACGTACACGTCAGAGTATGTGAGCCATCATTTATCATCACCCATCTGCATACACACACACAGTTAATCATTCTTGACTTCAGGTGCAGTTGCCACAAGAAATTTTGCTGTAACAATTTGTCAAAGGGAGAAGAATTTACATTATTCTTTCATTCAAGGAAAAATTCTTCAACGTCACAATTTACGGTGGAATATCCGCGGAAGCTATTTAATGTCATTCCCTTTAAAACTTCAAGCTGTATGGTGAT
Source organism: Coptotermes formosanus (assembly GCA_013340265.1). Lineage (NCBI taxonomy): Eukaryota > Metazoa > Arthropoda > Insecta > Blattodea > Rhinotermitidae > Coptotermes > Coptotermes formosanus. The sequence continues at coordinate 206,717 of BLKM01000627.1, forward strand.
ATAAATGAAACGTCGAAAGGAAAATTCAGAAAATTGAATTGCGATCAAATTTTGTTCGATACGCGTGCTACAGTCTGCTTTCGTAGTCTTTCCTGCTATTCTCTTTAATGACAAAAATCACTGAAACGTCCAAGCTCGTTTGGTAAAAAATATCGCTGAAAATTTTTCCAAAAATCTTGCATGACCCTTGATTGTTTCATTTGAAGATTCCGTCCAATTTGTAGCGCGTTTCGAAGGAGACGTTACAAAGTGCACGTATTAGATTCGCCGGGTCCCTAGCAGTCTTTCCGAATTTAATAACTGTAGAAATGCTGGGAGGAATTCTACGAAATTCGATATTGCGTAGTTATAGTAATATTTGTCAATATGTTCAGTCCTTTGTTAGCGCAGACAAAAAGAAGCGAAGCAATTTGCAGTAAGATCTTCGAGTATTTTTGCTCCCAACGCCAACGCAGTTGCAAAATGTATAACTAAATTAAATATTTCGGAAAAAATTGTAGAGAAAAGTAAAACATGTCAAGCATTCAGCACAAGTTTTATGAAAATTTTAAGAGTTTTCGACACAAATTGACAAATTTGCATCACAGTTCCAGAATCATTGCGCTATGAGTATATATCGTGACGCGTTATTTTAAACGTTCTAGAACTGTCGTCCTATGGGTACAGCTCATGAAATGTTAGTGTTAACTTTCCAGAAATATTGCGCCATGTGTACATCTCGTGACGTATTATTTTCAAACGTTGCAGTATTGTTGCACCGTGTGTACATCTCGTGACGTATTATTTTTAAACGTTGCAGTATTGTTGCGCCGTGTGTACGTCTCGTGACACATTATTTTAAACGTTGCAGTATTGTTGCGCCGTGTTTACATTTCGTGACGTATTATTTTTAAACGTTGCAGTATTGTTGCGCCGTGTGTACATCTCGTGACGTATTATTTTTAAACGTTGCAGTATTGTTGCGCCGTGTGTACATCTCGTGACACATTATTTTAAACGCTGCAGTATTGTTGCGCCGTGTGTACATCTCGTGACGTATTATTTTTAAACGTTGCAGTATTGTTGCGCCGCGTGTGCATCTCGTGACACATTATTTTAAACGTTGCAGTATTGTTGCGCCGTGTTTACATCTCGTGACGTATTATTTTTAAACGTTACAGTATTCTTGCGCCGTGTGTACATCTCGTGACACATTATTTTAAACGTTGCAGTATTGTTGCGCCGTGTGTATATCTCGTGACGTATTATTTTAAACGTTACAGTATTGTTGCGCCATGTGTACATCTCGTGACGTATTTTAAAGGTTCTAGTATTGCTGCTCTGATACGACGAACACGATTGAGGATTCCTTTCCCGTTTAATTACGACGAGAAATACTAATTACTGTACTTCAGATTCTCTGAATACTTTGAGTAGCGGTAAAGGGTCTAATTTTCATGGTAAATATTTTGTTCTGTGGCAGGTTATCGTCTAAATTCAATTTCAGACGGACATTGGTTTGTGATTTGGATAACCTAGTGTATTGCGCCTCCATAACGTGAATACTCTTCAAACAAATTTTCAGAGTGCGAATCAAGGAAAATTAATTGAATCATTCATGCCGAGTGGAGCCAGAAATAAAGCCAATCAGACTGCATTAATCCTACACCGGCATTCAGTTTTGATCCAGAGTGCTGGGAAATGTCACAGATAGAAGTCCTGTAGTCACGTAAGTTATGTGTTTGCGCAATTACAAGTTACACTTATTTCCTAAAAATAGTACAAGAGAATTTATTGTGTACGAATATTTGATACGACTGGACTAGAGGGAAGGTTGAAAGACGAGCGTGTAATACTGCAGGTGAGTAAGAGAAAGGAATGAGATTTATTAACTTAGAGGGAAACAATGTAAGGATTTAATAAACTTCGTCAGGTGGGATTTTAGGTATGTACATAAAAATATTGTACTTAATGAAATTCTACCCCCGCAAAAATAAGAGTAATGGTCATGCAAAATGGGACTAAGTATGTGGATTCTGTCATGAAAAGTTAATAATTGTTCTGCTAGGCAAATTACCGGTATTTTGTGGAATATAAAATTGTGTTGCCTGTTCACAAAATCCCACCACTGGCTGCTATTTTGAGGACATTTATTAAGTCTGCACCCTTAGATCATATTCTGTTAAATCAATTTACTCTCATCTACTCTTAGGTCTTCGAGTGGTTTCCTTCCTTCAGGTTTTCCCAATTGTGTTACGATCCCCGCTTAACACATCCTTCTTGATCTGTTTATCACAATTGGAATTAGCAAGCATCTGAAGAAGCAGTTACAATTACGGCACGTTTTATTCGTGCTGAGGAAGATGTTTACACAGAAAAAAGGCTTTTAAATGCAAATTGCAAATTAAAAATATAAAACACCCGTACTTTCAGTGACTTCAGGCTTCCTCCGCGATGCTGATGAGATTTGCGCTCTTCTGGGGTATAACGCAGCGTCGAGTGGTAATCCTTTACCGACGTTTCGGGACAACATATCGGTCCCATCCTCAAGGGTCAAGAAGTCCACTTCTTCAAGAGTCTAGAAGTGGACTTCTGCAAACAAGTGAGTTCAGATTTAATTTTATGTCCGTCCGTAAGTTGTCAAGTTGTAACGGATGGACAGGCACGCGTGTCTCACGCATGAATCTGTATATTACGTTTGTGTATTTTTTTTGCACTGCAGTCTCGAGTAATTAATAATTCACTCTTCCCACAAAGCTGAGTCGAGGTCCAGAATGACTTCCCTGGGGATACGGTGGAATCAAATTGCGGGTCTGTGGTTTTAACCTTTGAAAGCCTAGAGGTTACATTACATACCACCTTCTTTAACATTCAAAAATTCTACATGGTGCTGACATAGCCTTTGTGAGTGTTGTATGGATCTAGGAACAAACAGCGACTTCTGCCTTATGCAACATTAACAGATTAACTTTATATAACCGAGGTGCAGAGTGTTTACAGCGCGGTAGGCACTGAGTCCTTGTATAACACAGATACGCTTCCTCTTTAAAGGGTTAAAGGAGATAATCAGTTACCTGATTTGTGGTCATTATGAAGGCCATATTTAGAGAATTTCATCCTAGAAATCCGTTTGTATTCTCCGCGGTCCTACCGCAGGTCACTTGCCAGTGAGTACACGCTCTCATTTCATATTTAACGGGTTAAGGTGTCGATTCCCTTACCCGACACCAGGTATCCTAAGCCTTTCAGGATTTTATTCAGTACCTACAAGCAAATTCTTCTCTTACACCTAAAGAAGAGCATGTGGAATTCATCTACAGTGTTCCCAGTTCATAGTTTACGGCAACCGCGTCATGTTTGATCTGCGGTTGCCAGAGAGGTGATTGTGGGTTCTGACACCGTGTAGTCTGGTAACTGGTTAGCAGCTTTTCGGAGGGAACAGAGACTCATGCTACAGGAGAAAGTAATGACCTGAAGGTGGAGGCAGAACTTTCCTTAACTTTTTAAAGCCTAGCGGTAACTTTACATACGACCAGGTTTAACATTAAAAAATTCTACGTGGTGCCCACATTGCGTTTATGTGTTTTGTACGGATCTCAGAACAAACAGCAACTTTTGCCTTATAAAACATTCAGAGATTGGTTTTTATAACCGAAGTGTAGAGTGTTTACAGCGCGGTAGGCACTGAGTCCTTATATAAAACAGATACGCTTCGTGTTTAAAGGGTTAAAAAGTTTGGTAAAAATGTACCAGATTAGGCGGTGTCATATTTCATAATTCAGTAATGTTTATTCTACTCTTTGATTATATGCCAAGGAAATGAATAGCTGTGTTGCACAACACAAGAATCAATCAGCCTACTGAATTAGTGTGCTGCTAAGAATACTGTTTGCAGGTCGCTGATTTAAAACTTTCGAGGCCCGGGTTCGATACCGTATCAGTCAGTGTGGGATTTGTTGTGGACAGAATGGCACTGGGACATGTTTTTCCCCAACACTTCTGTTTTCCCCTGTCAATTTCATTCCACAGGTGCTCCATTACGCGCAAAAAAGGGAAGAAACTAATCATCATCATCATCATCATCATCATCATCACCGTCGTCGTCATCATCATAATCATCATCGTCGTCGTCATCATCATCATCATCATCATCGCAGGGTTACACAATAAGCCTTAAGGCTGCGGTGCGTCCTTAGCGTCTGCTGCGGGGCCCTTTACCATAAAAAAAATTTCAAATTAAGTTTAGTCTTTCCGTAGGAAGAAACGCTGCGATTTTCACTTACCTTATGAAGGTGATGACCCCGACTTTGGCGATGTTATTCTCCAGTTCTTTCCACGTCTCTGTCAGGAGTTCTTTCTGGAGTTCTGTAAGAGGCTCTGGACGAACCAACGCCCCTTCCCCCTCCTTATCACCACCCCCTATAACACTGCTACGCTTACGGTGATGCAGGCGATCCTGATGATTATTCACCAATTTAGTACCCGCCTCTGCTACGTCCTTCTTATCGCCTTCCATTGCCTTATCATTGCGGGGTATTGGTGTTTCCCCACGTGCAGACTTCTCATTTATTGCTGAAACTACACCGCTTCCCCCAATTCTATGGTGCGAAGATGTGTTGCCCATCGATGATATTTTATTGTCCGTTTTATAAATCTATGTGCATAAAAATTTCCACTGTTGTGCAAATATTTTTTCGTGTTTTAATTATAAAATCAAAAGATGTGATGTTACCATGTAAAAAGCATAAATATTTCGAAATGGAAGAATGAAAGTTGTGAAATAAGCAGATAACGCACGCTTTCGAACCGTGTAATAATGTCAAAGTATGCGGGGAACGCAACAGATTTCCTTACACGATAGCAGTAGCTGTGTGTCACCACTTTATACGAGCTCGGAATAGCGGTCACACATCTCACATTTTCGCGCGCCGACCAGATAGCGCAGGGTTATATACGTCCGTCTCTAAACGAGCTCTGAAGCGCACTCACGCTGTCGGTGCGCTGGAGAATATCGGGCGTCCGGCGTCGAGGAAGCAGGAGGGGTGGCGCCACCTGACTGCGAGTCCTCTGTTCGAATATATATAGTGAAATTACATCAGAAGTTGTGACGCCAATTTTCCGGCAGATATTTTGATGTGCGTGCTGTAGAGAATGCTTCAAAATTAAAGCGTACATTTGAAAATTTCCATTCATTCATTCATTCATCCATTCATTCATTCATTCATTCATTCATTCATTCGTTCGTTCGTTCGTTCATTCATTCATTCGTTAATTAATTAATTCGTTCGTTCGTTCATTCATTCGTTCTTTCGTTCATTCATTCATTCATTCGTTAGTTAGCTCGTTCATTCATTCATTCGTTCATTCATTCATGCCTTAATTCATTCGTTAGTTAGCTCGTTCATTCGTTCATTCATTCATGCGTTCATTCATTCATTCATTCATTTGTTCATTCATTCATTCGTTCACTCATTTATTCGTTCGTTCACTCATTCATCCAGTCATGCGTTAGTTAGTTCATTCATTCATTTTTTCACTCTTTCGTTCGTTCATTCATTCATTTATTCATTCATTCATTCATTCATTCATTCTGTCTTACAACAGGTCCGTAGCCTCTTCCAAAGCGAGTTCTCCACAGGGTGCGATCTAGTGCTTCCTCTTTCAATTTACAATATTTTCTCTTTTCCTTAAGGTCATCCAGTAGTTGTTTGAAAGATTATGTCATAGAAATGAAGAGAACTATAAAGATTGAGGTCTTCTTGGGTGTTACGCGGTGTTTTTGGCCAAAGAGTGGGGAACTGTAGGGAGCTGTTTGCGCGAGCACACTTCGTAACATCCTCGAAGACTTAAATTTACAGGAATGTCGCTGCGAGGGTCTCAGATATCGCATATAAGCATAAACACGTCAGAATATATATTGCCTGAAGTCGGAGGGTCCCATGACATTAGTTATGCCCATCACTGCCTTCTGATATATGACACTCTGTAGTCTGGTAGCCAAACCTCGAAGGCTTAATTTCCACTTTATTCTCAAACACCATTCATAAATGACCTAAAAGAACGATGCAAACATTTCGGGGCGCCGTGTCTCCTGGGCGAATAAATTTTGTGTTTTGGCGCCTATTATTTGAGGGTGCTTAATATATATTTTACTTCATTCAGCATTCTGGGACTTAGAATTTTGAGGTTGTTCCTAAATTTTTTATGAACTTTTTGGACCCCTGTCATAAAATATTTCTTTGTCTTAGTGAGCCCTACAAATTATTCTTAACACAAATTGGAAGGGGAAGTTACAAGGTGATTAAACATACAAACGGCGACTTAAAAATGCAAATATCATCAGCGCGTGAAATCGTGGCCAGTTATAATCAAGGTACATAGATAATTATGCGAACCCTTCTCAGTTTATGTCTTCAGACACTTCAGTGGCGTTTGATATTTATTTTAAGATTCAAATGTCGTTATTATGGAATCAAAGTTTACTGTGGGTGAATGAGAGAGAGACGGGACTATGATATTGCAATGTTGCAAAATCGTTACCACCCTTTATGTAACTCTATATAAGGGATTTGCACATGATGCTGTTCAACAGCTTTGATTTCAATGAAAATTGACAAACGGAGCGTGGTTCTTTCCTTACGGCCTGAATGAATTTACATTTGCGCATGTGCAATGAACCTGTATGTGTTCTTTGAACATTTGTCATTCCGTTATGTTAGGTGCAATAAAAAGAGAGTTAAATTGCAGCCAACACAATCAGTAAGTGTTATATCTTTAATGTGACAACATGTTTCGACTTCAGAGAGTCATTCTCAGGCCAGTACTATAAAATACATAAAACTAATTTGCACAATTGTGTTAAGTTTTGAACTGGGATTTCGGGTTTTAAACATTTTTTATCAACTTTTATCAAATTTTAAAAACTGTTATATCAATTCGAAACTGAATACAGCTGTACACAGTTCCTTTTATGTATTTTATACTACTGACTGGAAGATGGCCCTCTGAGGTTGAAACATATTACCAGATTAACCTTCTAAAGCCTAGCGGTAACTTTACGTACCACCAGGTTTAACATTAAAAAATTCTACGTGGTGCCCACATTGCGTTTATGTGTTTTGTACGGATCTCAGAACAAACAGCAACTTTTGCGTTATAAAGCATTAAGAGACTGGTTTTTATAACCGAAGTGGAGAGTGTTTACAGCGCGGTACGCACTGAGTTCTTATATAAAAGAGATGGGCTGCGTCTTTAAAGCGTTAAAGATCAAACACCTACTAGTTTTGCTGACGGCAATGTATGTCTCTTGTTCATCTGTATGTGATTTTGAATGTAACGCCTCTTTCTTCGGTTCATGTAATAACGCACAATGGGCTGGGACAGCTCAGTCGGTATAGCGACTTGCTATGGGCCGGACCATCCCGGGATCGAATCCCGGTAGCGGCGAGATTTTCTGCCCCCGTCCAGAACGGCCCTGGGATCAGCCTAGTCCCCTGTAAAATGGCTACCGGGTTTTTCCTGGGGTTAAAGCGCCTGGAGCGTGGGGCTAGCCACTCCACCCACTTCTAGTGTCGAGGCTAAAGAAATTGTAGAGCTATACCTCTACTCCTCCATGGGCCTTAGGCCTGTATAGGGATCCCTTTACCTAAAAGACCACGGGATACGACATCCGCAGTATTGTTGGTCTGACGTCAAATAAGCAGTCTGCTACTGAACAACCCTGCTGATAGGATTATCTGTTCAAAGTCTTTTTTTTTTTTAGAGAGATGACTAGGGGAGAGCATATCACTTACTTCCACATCAGAAGAAATTGTCGATTTTATTTAAGTGTCGTCTATATCGCTCTGAGTTAATCCGCAATTTTGGACGAGATGCTGTACCAGGCTTCACACAACGGTTCCTATATTCGAAACGACATTGACGCGGTGTATGTCGGACATGGTATCTCATATAGCGCGAAGTCTGTGATTGACGAACGTTAGGAATTCAATTTAACGACGAGCGCCTGAGCGGATTGAAGGACATGTACTACCGGTTGTAAAAACATACACTGCAGGTTAACATTATAATCGGCTGCAGGAATATGCAAGATTGGCTGCAGGCTAGTGAGCTTAACCTTTTAAAGCCTAGCGGTAACTTTACGTGCCGTCAGGTTTAACGTTCAAAAATTCTACATAGTGCTGACATTTCATGTATCTATTCTGTGCGGGTCTCAAAATAAACAGCAACTTTTGACTTACACACCATTAACAGATTAGTTTTTGAAACCGAAGTGGAAAGTGTTTACAGCGCGGTAAGCATGGAGTCCTTATATAAAACAGATACGCTTCGTCTTTAACCTTTTAAAGCCTAGCGGTAACTTTACATACCACCAGGTTTAACATTAAAAAATTCTACGTGGTGCCCACATTGCGTTTATGTGTTTGTACGGATCTCAGAACAAACAGCAACTTTTGCCTTATAAAACATTAAGAGACTGGTTTTTATAACCGAAGTGGAGAGTGTTTACAGCGCGGTACGCGCTGAGTCCTTATATAAAACAGAGACGCTTCGTCTTTAAAGGGTTAATCTGATGAACTGTGCGTGAACAGACGGAAAGGTGCTGCTAGACACGCCAGCATTAAGTCGAGAACCATCTTATCGCATGGAAGTGAACCGTACTTGTGCCAGTGCTTTGGGTAAGGCAGAATTTAATTGATGTGAAAAGCAATCCAGTGACGTCAGCTTGTGTATTGAAGCTAGATACTTCACTGTCTTGTGATATGTGACGCCGTGGAGTCTGATAGATACTTTCTTACGTTTCGGAGAAAACTGCTGCCTTCCTCATAAATGTTTCGTCGAACGTGATATTGGTAGTAGGTTCCTCTGAAACGTCAGTACACATCTAATAATGACACCCCACAACAGAATCTTTATTGTGGCTGAAACATATCAGCATTTGCTTTCTGTATCTTGCAGATATTTACAGAATTTTTACGGAATATTAAACAGAAATTCAATTATTTCTAATATTTTTCTTGCTGGTGTTATTCTGGCTGCCAGTTTTTCTCGGAAATTTAAAACTGATTTTCTTTCTTCTGTTTGAGTGTAGTAGTTATACGTACAGAATAGGACCATAGGAAGTCTGTAGAATTCAGCTGAAGGAAAATAAAACTTTGCTGTCTGTAACGAGATAAAATTTGGAACTTAATTGCTTAAAACAGTCCTGCCCTTCACTAGGCAACCCTTGAACTTTTTCTGGCACCCATAGTTTTTCGTATTTAGTCCCTCTACCTACCCCTTGCATCCTATAGGGCTTTTATTACAAATACATTAACTTATTTATGGGGTACCACAACGGCATTAAATTTATGAAGAATGACGTACTTTAAATCGTCGATATAGAATTCTGGCCGTTACTAGATCACAGAAAGCACTCTGTACCTCCATGACAAACATCTGTCTTTTTAATGTCTTGTAGGGAAAAAGAATATCTGTTTATCACAATATACGAAAGCTGTAAATACACTCTGTGGTCAAAACGAAAAATATTTAAATTTAAATTTGCTAAGAACATCCGTGAACCAGTTAATGGATTTTGTGCCTGCTGCTACAACACTTGGAAATGTGTATTAAATATAGTATTTTACAGAAGGAATTAAAATTTTGAAGCCTCAAAACGCAAGTACCCGACAGGCAATATAGTACGGTATGAAGCAGTAAGCGCATTGTATTGCGATGGGTTTGTCTAATGCGAGGACCAGACGAATTTCGCTGACTTACAACTGGTGGACTTCGGGCCACACACTGGGAACTTATGGTCTGTAATATGAGAATTATAATTGATAAAAATGAATTCTGAGAACCCCAACATGTATCCGTATAAAAGCATGTATCATGTTCTTACATTTAGCAAGCTTGCTGCTAACTAGATAGATAAAAATGCCGTGAAGTTTGAACCGTACCATTATTTAGTGGGACACATAAATCTAATATCTATCCCATAGCGTGGTATAATATTTCAGTATCGGGTTCCCTTCTGGCCTTGCCCATATCCTGAAATCTGCGCAAGGAAGGATGTAAAGTCAGTACTGGGGCTAGTTTAGTGCTTTCCATTTATATCGTTCGTAATAAATGCCGGGTTATGCTTTCTTTATGAAGGCGAAGGAAATTTGTTTTGTTAACTAACAAACTATCTAACTGACTGACTGACTGACTGACAGACTGACTGACTAACTAAATAACTGGCTAAGTAGCTACCTAACTAAACAACATACTGACTAAATGACTGACTGAATGAATGACTGAATAACTAACTGACTGACTGACTGAATGACTAACTACATGAAGCAGAATCCTTTCGAGAAGCTAACAATTTCTCAGCTATTCATAAAATTCCCCGCATTTTATGAAACAAAAAAGTTTATTACAGCTTTCGCAGAGCCCGGCACCTTACCTTGTCTTGAGCCACGTAAGTCCAGCCCAAGCCCCCAAGTTATTTGTTGATTATTGGTTTTAATATTATCCTCCCATCTGCGCCTAAGTCTTCCAAGTGGCCTCTTTCTCTGAGGTCTGCCAACCCAAACCCACTATACACCTCTGCTTTCTCCCATAATTTCCACATGCCCCGACTTAATGTAGGGAGCAATCGGCCATGTTGTTGATTTGTACTCGAGAAGTAACCGGTTGAAATCTGCAGAGGGACACTGTTTATCCTGACTGGGGTGTGACATGGTGCCTACGGGCAAATTCAGGGAGAATTCGTGACACTGGGTCCAACAGTGTAGTGGCATGTCCTCATTAACCCTTTAAAGACAAAGCGTATTTGTCTTAGATCAGGACTCAGTGCGTACCGCGCTGTAAACACTCTCCACTTCGGTTATAAAAACCAGTCTCTTAATGTTTTATAAGGCAAAAGTTGCTGTTTGTTCTGAGATCCGTACAAAACACATAAACGCAATGTGGGCACCACGTAGAATTTTTTAATGTCAAACCTGGTCGTATGTAAAGTTACAGCTAGGCTTTAAAAGGTTAACGCATTAATGTCACACGTACAGCTTTAAAAATGTGTAATAACAGGTGTAAATATAATGACATGGATATTACTGGGTAGTTTGGTGCTGCCGTGTGCTTGGTTCAGTAGGCAACATCTTCCTGCACGGGACACACAAATCCACGTTACGGGGACTTGATCATTATGGATCGAAAACTTCTATGTTAGAAGTTTGTATGCATAAAACTATACAAACTGTATACAATGGCACATCAGCGAATTTTGACTGGGAATATGAGAACGACATAATAATAACCATAACACCCATACTATTATGTTTATACATGTTTCTGTATTTTTAACAATACATGTAAAATTGATATAGTAATATTATATATTTCTTTGTATTGATATCTTTCTTGAAAATGTGCTTTATCGCTGAAGTGTGTCGAAGTTTCATGTTTATGGATGAATTGTGATTTTGTACAATTGTGTGAATATATTAGTGCTTGTAAATTACCAAAGATGGGACAGTAGTTGTGAAATAATTTTACCAGGTTCTTTATAAAAACCTGCTTCCTCCATGTGCAGGGGCTTTTACTCTGCAATCTTTCATGAGTGTCTAACGCACTATATAGTATCAGACACTAACAGACAAAATTTTAAAAGCAAAACTTTCAAAATTAATGTAGAGATATTTGGAAATAATTACATAGTAAAATTATACAGATTTTTTATATCTAAATATGTTTAACCCTTTAAAGACGAAGCGTATGTGCTTTATATAAGGACTCAGTGCGTACCGCGCTGTAAACACTCTCCACTTCGGTTATAAAAACCGATCTCTTAATGTTTTATAAGGCAAAAGTTGCTGTTTGTTCTGAGATCCGTACAAAACACATAAACGCAATGTGGCCACCACGTAGAATTTTTTAATGTTAAACCTGGTCGTATGTAAAGTTACCGCTAGGCTTTAAAAGGTTAAGCTCCAGCAAACATTATGTTTAATGTGACACCGTGTGTTCTGACATATGTGCGGCATCGACAAAAAGGATCTAGCTCTCAAGGTATGACGATGGTGGCAGCTGCGTTCTTTGAAATTTCGGTACTCTACTGCTAACGTACACGAAGTCACAGTCCGCAAGGCAACTGTCTTCACGGTTGCTGCAGTGAGAAGCTCAAATCTAGAGTTACGTCATATTTGTGCGATTTAGACTTCACTCACTAAGTCAGGCGGCGTAATGTTCATTTCTAACTGGGAGGAAATAACACCACCTAACTGAGCAATGACAATATTTCAGACGGGACCACTGCAAAAATTTGGTTGAAACCAATGTAAGTCCAATTTTCGATTCTAAGTGATCCATAACCTTGCACTGAAGAATTAGATATGATATCAAAACCAACAGACGCACTTACAGTGTAAGGAACTATATTACACACACAATACATCTCGTACATGTTTCGGCCACTCGTGTGTCCATCTTCAAGGAGGGGCATTACAAACAGTACATACATCGAAATATTACAGAAGTTAATGAAACCACATTAAATTTAATATAAAATGTTACATTTAATATTTTGTAGTATTTTATGATAAATTTAATATTTTAACCTTGTGCTTACGTAAGAAGCCCAGGCGAGCGGCTGTATAATATCACGTATTTTAAACCCCGCATTATATGAAGACCAGTGGTCAGCTTCACTTCTCTCTCGTTTTTCCCCACAGGAAAGGCCCCTCGATATCCGTTGAATAGGAAGCAGGGTGGACTTCCCATCCGGTCTGGACGCGGCGAGGAATAGAGAAATCGTCGCTTCTGTTTGAGATCGAACAGCAGTCATCCAGCCCTTATCCAGTCACTACACTGAGTCATCCTGCCGTTGTAAACAATCTTTGAAAAAGTCTGGAATCCTTAACGAGTGGGGGGGGGGGGGGAGGAAGCACATTCTTCTGAAACCTCGAAACAAAACAAGCGGTGCCAAAATCCGGACCATTGGTTGATAACGCTAAAAATTTAAAATTCGCGGAAATCTCAAGACTAGTGTCACTGATCTAGAAGCACTGGTGTAGAGATTTGTGTTTCATTTAATATATTAGGGGCATTATTTAGGGCATCCAGATAGGAGATCAATACATTTCAACTCCTCAGCCAAGGCCAGACAGTGTAAACAATTAACCTGTCTCGTTTGGAACTTTGGAGACTTAATCTTGGGGTTTCCCATCCCGTTGTGTGCGTGCGTAACTACGTGCGTATTTCCAGTCCGTACCGACAAGTTCAACACAACTTTCCGTTTCCCACCTCTTTATTACTAATACTGCTACATGTTTCGGCCGCACAGGGCGTCTATTATCAGACAAAATAGTTACGATGCTTATGTTGATTGTCATTATTATCATCACAATTATCATTGCCTAAACATATTCACAGTATCGTTATTCTTATATCATCCCTTCTTTCTGTTTCGCTTTAAACAAATACTACAATTTTGAAATGAATAAACTGTGTTCAAAGATGTGTCACAATCCGACCAAAGAACGGGGCGTTACGCCTGAGAAATTCCTACACAAGACTTTGACACTATCATGACATATTTACTAGGAGGGAAGGACAGACAGATATAGACAATCTACATGTATGATTCTTACAGTGCACTGCATTTACAAAGGACAGACACAGCTATTAGGAAACTGGTAATGTAAATCATTTAAGCTCATCGAGTTTGTTCCACAATGTCGCACATCTCGTCTGTCGGTTAAAAGGATCCACCGAGCTGAGCAATATATCTGTTAGATCTAGCGCCCCGTCTTCTTAACGGTGTAATGTAATCATCTGCTTATTAAGTGTGAACACTAAGCGAACTACTGCATTAATTTCAGTGCGTTTATGTAAGACTTGCTTGTAAGAAGTACTGGAATAGAGCAATATTTATGTTTGGTCCCAGTTTTTAATAAATTTTCTTTATTTTATGAATAAAGAAAGGCTTAAATTGCCACGATGTTTGTGTTTGTCAGAATATCTGAATTGGAATAATATATATATATATGCAGAATATACATTTAACCTTTTAAAGCCTAGCGGTAACTTTACATACGACCAGGTTTAACATTAAAAAATTCTACATGGTGCCCACATTGCGTTTGTTTTGTACGGATCTCAGAACAAACAGCAACTGTTGCCTTATAAAACAATAAGATATTGGTTTTTATAACCGAAGTGGAGAGTGTTTACAGCGCGGTACGCACTGAGTCTTTATATAAAACAGATACGCTTCGTGTTTAAAGGGTTAAACTCGTTTATAATGACCTCGGTTTGTACGACACCTCGGATATAGCGTCAAACATTCTCTGGTACCAACTAATTCCCCATAAGGCACGTGTCTTTCTACCTCGCTTAGTACGACATACGTATGAGCATCTACCGCGGATATAACGACATGGTCAATCACATCGGTGCTAACATAATTTTCCAAGAAGCGTGACTCACCGCCCTGCATTCTCTAACCCATGCAACTGCAACCTACCGGCTGCTTATCAGGCGACCTGCCAGTTCCCTCGCATGACGGCCGACGCTTGCTTGCTGCATGAGAGCAAATCGCATATGACCCGGAGAGTGGCATTCCATTCGCAGAATGCAAGAACGACGTAACTGCGCCGGCTGGCGTTGAGACTTGTGTGACTTTTGCGTTTATGGTCGCTCAAGGGCCGGTATTTAGAGCGCACTGTGGTTGACACACAGATGTATTGCGAACCGCTTCTACGTAGCCAGGTCGGGAAACGGCAAAATTTTGTCACCAGTTATTGACGTTTCTTACGATGTGTGCAAATTTAGAATTATAGTAGAGTGTTCTTTGTTCCTAGAATTCAGTGTAACAACCTTTTAAAGCCTAGCGGTAACTTTACATACGACCAGGTTTAACATAAAAAATTCAACGTGGTGCCCACATTGCGTTTATGTGTTTTGTACGGATCTCAGAACAAACAGCAACTTTTGCCTTATAAAACATTAAGAGACTGGTTTTTATAACCGAAGTGGAGAGTGTTTACAGCGCGGTACGCACTGAGTCCTTGTATAAAACAGATATGCGTCGTCTTTAAAGGGTTAAAGTACTTTTCTGCGCAAGCCTCTGTGGAAATTGACAAGTATAATAGAGTAATTTTTATTCTTTCTAAATTTTAATTGTAATTTGAATTTAAAGTAGATCGTAGCATCAAAATTTAAGTAGTGTGCTTACAGGCCTGCATTTTGCCTTGAAACATTTTTCCTTCACTTTTACCGTACACCTCGCTTATAGCGACACTCGGTTATAACGACACAAATATTTCGGTCCCTCGGATATCGTTATAACCGAATTCGACTGTATTTGAAAAAAAATCCTACAGCATATTTAGAAGTTCATGTACTTGGCTTCTCTTAATTGGTTCATGCACGTTTTGGGGATTTGGGGGGGGGGGGTGGCGTAATTAAAATCTGCCATCAAGGGAACTACGTTGGCTTCAGCGATTCTGGAATAGTACATGAAACGTGGACATATGGCTATTGTTTGCGCCATAGACAGTACGTCATTTTTGGATTAATTCAAACAAACATCAGGAAATGGATTTTGTACAGGCAACGCCTGGCCACTTCCGTATTCCGGTCAAAACTGATTATGAATTTGTACAGCATATAATACTATTTAATTCCAGAACGTCACGTAATTTTGTCCATGAAGTAAATTTTTTTGTCTGATGCAATTAAATTTTTTTGGTATCAATATGTAAAGTTGCAGACTCTTACCCAGGATAAGGTTTCTTCTCTTGACCGGAAACCGATTTTTTTGGGCATAAGATTTTCACGGCTTTCTTCAGTCCCTCCATGCAAATGCTGGGGTAGTAGCTTGATTAGCCCACGTTGGCTACCTTCAAAATCCTTCCGATTTCACTGTTCGTATGTTTTTCCAACACAGAGACTGTATACTTTCACATACTCTTATCGTTGCAAAGTAAAACACACAATGAAGAGACCACGCATATGATTTCAGAATTATTTTATCGGAAGTTTTGTGGAAACAAGTTATATTATCTCATATCTATGTGCAGTTGAAAGGATCCTTTCTGAAGTACCCGATGGTGAAAATATTAAGACTTAATTAATTGTTTATTTTTGGGAATTTGGCAACGTGAAATTGAACTTAAAAGGCGAGTTTTCACAAATGTCGACTATTGAGCTAGGCCCCATAATACGGATATTTGAGCAATTAGAATACATCCCGTCTCGTAACGACTCCTGTCTGTGCTCTACACTTTGAAAATGCGATTATATAAAATGAAACAATGCTGCATACGTTACTTCTTTATGTATATATGTCTCTCTCTGCCTCCCTGTTTCATCTCCAGATGTTGATTAAAGCTGATACTGATGGCCCACGCTGAAGGGTCAAGAGAATTAAATTTCATATCAGATCAGTCAAAAACAAATATTTTATTACTGAAGTTCAAATTACCCTATAAAAGTGGGTTATGTTGCTGATTAAATTACAAAAGCGTATCCCTTTAAGCCCTTGAAAGCCTAGTTGTTATTTTATGTACAGCCAGCCTTAACATCCAGAAACTTTGCATTATACCAGAAGTGTAAACATCTGTGTTTTGTATGGATCTCATAACAAACAGCCATTATTTCCCTATAAAATGTTATGTGGTTATATTTATGATTTTATAACCGTGACGTAGCGTGCTTACTGTGGAGTACGGACTTCGTGTTTAACTTTTTAAAGCCTAGCGGTAACTTTACGTACCACCAGGTTTAACATTAAAAAATTCTACGTGGTGCCCACATTGCGTTTATGTGTTTTGTACGGATCTCGGAACAAACAGCAACTTTTGCCTCATAAAACATTAAGAGACTGGTTTTTATAACCGAAGTGTAGAGTGTTTACAGCGCGGTACGCACTGAGTCCTTATATAAAACAGATACGCTTCGTCTTTAAAGGGTTAAATAATATATGGTCCATTTTTACCTTACACATTTAACACACGTTTCGTATTTGAATTGTTGCTGACTTTACACTGGAACACAAGTGACGAAAAGAAAATCCTCCGTGTAACTTATAATGATTTGCCCTGGTAAATACATTTTGTCGAAATACATTGACTTTCGAACACGAGGAATTTAGGCGGTCAGGTAATATATTCAAAGCTATCTTTACTTATTCAGTAAATTCATACCGGTAAATCGAGCTGTTAGGTTTGTTTTGAATTTTAAAAATTTTCAATTTTTCAAGTTTAGAAGATTTCCTCACAGAAAGTAAACAAAATGCCTCATAACGAAGTGGTGAATATAAACTGTGATGGCAGTATTATTCTTTGATCTAGGTGCAAATACCGTGTTCATTTTTTCTGAAAAACTGGGGATCATTCTTTGTAGTCCAATGTGACAGTGTACCAAATGAGATATTAAAACAGAATTAGCGCAGTACGCAATGTAATGCAAGGTACAATCAAACACTGTTCTTATTTTTCCCTACACGTTTCTGCTAATCCAGGCCGTTCTGAAGGGAACAATTAAAACGTCCTGAATTGTTCCTTTGGGAAAGGACAATGTTGTTCAAAGAATGTTGGGACAAATATTAATATATTTTGACTCTATACAGCATTATATTGTGCATTTGATTTTGTTATTGTAAGCAAAGCTGAGAGGCATGTTTTTTTGAAGACAATATTGCTCCTTCGAACACAACCCGAAGTTTGATCAGTTTAGAAAATCTGCCACTTTTAGACTTTATTGGCTATCTAAATGCAGTCCACAGTTTCAGTGTGTTTCTTAAAGACTCGTTATGAGAAGA
>BLKM01000627.1:229489-270927 GCA_013340265.1 Coptotermes formosanus
AGACTGGTTTTTATAACCGAAGTGGAGAGTGTTTAGCGCGGTACGCACTTAGTCCTTATATAAAACAGATAAGCTTCATCTTTAAAGGGTCAATTAAACATGTATTTATATATCCCAGTGACCGCACGGTCTCAGGAGTGGGTCTGCTGCTACTCGCTTCATGGGATTGTGGGTTCGAATCCTGCCGGAGGCATGGATGTCTGTCTCTTGTGAGTGTTGTGTGTTGTCAAGTAAAGATCTCTGCGTCGGGTTGGTCACTCGTCCAGAGGAGTCCCACCGAGTGTGTTGTGTCTGAATGCGATCTTGAAGGCTCGATAATGAGGTCCTGGCCTACTAGGGGCTGTTGCGCCGTGGAAAAATGTATATTTGTGTATATGACGGGTAGCGGGGATAACACACTCATTATAGCTACTCCGTTAGGGGCTGGACAATCCGGGTTCGAAGCCAGCCAAGGAGAACAGCTTTTTCCTTTACTACAATGTCACTACCATCTCTGGAGTCTCCAACCTCCTATTCAATGGGTGCCATGGTTTTATCCTGGGCATAAGGCTATCGGGGCGTGAGACTGGTTAGTCACCTCCATCTGGTGTCGAGGCTAAGAATGAGTGGAACTGTACTTCTGCTCCACCTATATGCCTTCATGGCATGGACAGGGACGGCTTCTTTGCGTGTGTATATATATGCATAAAGATAAAAAGCAAAAATCTTTGCTTAATATTTTCAGCAATAAGAAACTTCTGTAATTTTCACTTGTGTTTACAGTAGGACAAATGTGGAATTTGCTCCGACCTCTTATGGCAAAGCGATCCCATTACAGGCCTGGACAGGCCCAGAGGGTTCCAGGAGGTTGAGGCTCCCAGATTTCCAGACAGTCGGCACTTGAAGGTGGTAAGGTTGTCAGCCATATGCACCGGCCGCCTTTACCCGCCAGGAAATATTCCTGGTACTCATTTCCGTTAGAGGCTGAGTCGACCCCAGGGCCATAGTGCGGCCGGAAGAATTATGTCAATGAAAAATTCCAGTGACACCATCGGGAATCGCACCCGGTTTGTAGCGCCGTGCCTTAACCAACTGCGCCACCGCGGCCCTCTTGTGGCAATATCGGAAACCTTTTGACATTTCTGTCATGTTGTTGGACCTAAATTGTGTGTTCTATTTTTATCTCTAATTACTGTCCCGAACATTTCTGTCTTCTGTAAATACTTAGTAAGTTTCGCTGAAGATTCGTGCTTAAACGAAATGTAGATCTTCATGTTAACTCATGTAGATCTTCATTTAAATGGCCGTTGGTGTTCATGCAAACTGTCCCTTTTTCCTGTCCGATTTTTACCAAATTCGATGGCTTAACTTTCTTTCGTAAAATTTTTGCTATTAAGTTTCATCAAATAACACAGACGGACGAACACGGTGAAACTAATAGGCACTACGCAGAAATTCAAACATCAGTAAAAATTGCTGTTTAAAAACACTGTGTAGCAATTTTTTTGTCGACAATGGATTTTTTCATAAATAAATATACATGAATGTGTACATGTGAGTACGTTTGAAATGCAATGTGCTGCAACAGCTGAGACCGCTTTATTTGAATAAGGGTAACGCGTGAATTAAAGCAGAAAGAACGAGAACGCTGTAACGAGCAACACGCATAAGTTTCGTTGCAGAGGACAGAACGCTCACACCTGATGTAAAAATGGAAATTGTTTGAACACAAAACATGCATCTCATTTAGTTCCTCATGACTTGCTTTTAACCCCTGAAAGACGAAGCATATCTATTTTATATAAGGACTCAGTGCGTACCGCGCTGTAAACTCTCTCCACTTCAGTTATAAAAACCAATCTCTTAATGTTTTATAAGGCAAAAGTTGCTGTTTGTTCTGAGATCCGTACAAAACACATAAACGCAATGTGGGCACCACGTGGAATTTTTTAATGTTAAACCTGGTGGTATATAAAGTTACCGCTAGGCTTTAAAAGGTTAATATGTGTACTTTTATTCTGTGTGTCTTTTTATTTTAACTGACTGACTGACTAACAAACTAACTAACTAACTGACTAAATAACTAACTAACTACATGGAGCAGATTCCTTCCTTAGAATCTAACAGGTTCTCAACTAGTCAAGAATTTCCCTGCATTTTATGGGCCCCGAAGATTCATTATCGCATTCATAAGAGCCCGCCCATATCCTGAGCCAGATAAATCCAATCCATGCCTTCATCCCGCTTCTTGAAGGTCCATTTTAATATTGTCCTCCTTATGAAGTAGTTTGCATTCCCCTCGTACCTCGTCCCTCTTCGGCCCAAATATCTTCCTCATCACCCTCTTCTGGAACGCCCTCAACCTATTTTCCTCCCTCAATGTCAGTGACCAAGTTTCACACCCACACAAAACAACAGGGGGGAAAAATACAGTCCTGTATATCTGACTTTTTAGATTTTTGGGTAGCAAAATGGAAAACAAAGGATTAAGCACCGAATAATAGCAAGCATTCCCTGACTTCAATTTGCTTTAAATTGCTTCATGAATGTAAATTTTATTCGTTAGGGTTGTTTCCAAGTATTTGAACTGTTGAACCCTTTCAAAGAATTTATTACCAATATTTATGCTGTAATTTTGGCCTGAATTCTGATGTTTTTGATTATATATAGGAAATTAGTTTCGGTGTCAGTTTTGACTCTGATTGGTCAAAAGGCCCGTTAGTTTGCGAAGCAATCGAGTGGATATTATATCACACGTCTTTGACGAATAAATGTGGAAGTGCTGTGTATTAGTACTGCCCAATATGGGAAAGGGCATTGCTTGGTTTGATATTTTCAAGGCTTTATCTGCTTGTCCTTTTTTTGTAAAAGTAATGTTAAGATGGAAAAACAGCGTGGAACCTCAAAACGACTGTAGTGTGCTTACCCACAAACCAACCACGGCAGGTAATCTGAAAGAAAATTCTTTAGAAAAGTTGTTTCTTCTCACACGACAAGCTAAGACTTCATACAAACCTTGTAAGACTTAAAGAAAAAAGGACGAAAGCCCTTCCCTATCCAGTGCTGCCGGATTTACGAAAGAGCGTTGATGTTTGGAAGTCTCCCAGGGTTCGCCCGTTTTTCCGTATGTAGATGAAGAGGAGTGTGGAGCATTGGTGGAATGATAGTGACAGAGAAAGCGTCACTTTTCTCACCACGAATGTCACATGGCCTCCGTCTTTGAGATGAGATGAAGATGAGAAAGTGAAGTGCAAGGGCGTAGTAACAGACAATTTTATATGGGGGGGGGGGAGGAGGTGGGGCTGAAAAGAACGTCACTTGTTAGAAGGTTACCAGGCTTCGCCCGCTCGTCCTTCTGGTAGGAGTAGAAGCAGTCCCATTACAGGCCTGGACAGGCCCACAGGGTTCCAGGAGGTTGAGGCTCCCAGATTTCTAGACAATGGTAAGGTTGTCAGCCCTACGCACCGGCCGCGTTTACCCCCCCAGGAAATATTCCTGGTACTCATTTCTGTTAGAGGCTGAGTCGACCCCAGGGCCATAGTGCGACCGACAGGATTATGCCAATGAAAAAATCCACTGACACCATCGGGAATCGAACCCGCGACCTACCGGTTTGTAGCGCAGTGCCTCAACCAACTGCGCCACCGCGGCCCCCCAGTAGAATGAAAATGAAAATGTATAAAGAAGATATTAAATTGATGAAAATAGTAGCTTGAATTAAGGGGTTCGAAATTTTAATTTCTGATTGATGGTAAAGGGCATAATGACTTTGAAGATTAAATGGCTTTATGTTATATGTAAAGACTCAGTTCGTACCGCACAGAGAACCACGTGTTTCCGCTATAATTACTCTTATCTACATGAGTAGTTTCTCAGTTCTTCTTAAATTAATTTTACCTACTTTGTTGTGTAGTAAGTAAGTTTGCCCTTTAATTGATCCGTTATTAGTAGCCAATCATTAATTAATTAATTAGTTACTTGGCTGGTTGTTTGGTTAATTTCATTTTGTTGGTTGTCTGATCGGCCGTTTGATTAATTGGTTGGTTATTTACGGTGTTGGGAAAGGTATATTACCCTTGGCTTGGTGGCACATTTTAGAAGGGGAGAGGCTCAAAACTTGGAGGCTGACTATACTACATGGCTTCCATTTTCGAGAATGTAAATAATTTCCAGGAATTGCGAAATACTGTGTTCGCAGCAGACGGAGTGCTTATCTTTAATGTACGTGGAGTCTGTGTTCTGGAGCCAGCTTGACTTCTCTGAATTCACAGTAGTCTAGGTGACTGTGTAGGGCTCATATTGAAATTTTTAAAAGAGATACGATATCACATCATGAGTTTCCTTTACGCAATTGTTTACTTAACGTTTTAATTATTTTAGTGTTTCTTTGTACCTTCACCACTCGCCTCTCAATTAACGGAAATCTGTATATTGCAGTCCATTTTGAGCACAGCTTCTTACTAACCTCGTGACATTTTACAGTCAATGCGAACAATTTTGTAAATAAAGCATGCACTGAAAATCTGCAGGCCCTGTAAATTATTTATATCCCTTTCCTTGAAACTGGGGCCGGGATAGCGCAGTCGATATAACGACTGGCTACGGGCTGGACTGTACAGGGATCGACTCCCGGAGGAGAAAAGATTTTCTGCACCCGTCCAGACCGGCCCTGGCACCCACCCAGGCTCCTTAAATGTGTACATGGTCTCTTTCCCGGGGGAAAAGCAACGGGGGGGGGCGCGCGTGGCATTAACCACCCATCTCCATTTAGCGCCCAGCTTAAAGAAAGAGTAGACGTATAACTCTGCTCCACTTCTAGGCTTCGCGGTCTGTTATAGGGTGAAAGTTACCTTTTTTCTCCATTTTTGCCTTCAGATTCCTTAAGGCGGCTTTGCATTGGTTCATAGTCATTTAACAAGGTGGTTAGTTAATACTTCAGTCTATCAAACCCTTAGTTCGCTCAGGCGTTATGAATAACCATCTAGATAAATTCTAAAAGGTTTTGACTGTGGTGTAAATATTGTGTAGTGATGGGGTTGTGGACTTTATCCATCATCCGAAGAGTAAAATATTAAACATTTTTAATATTTTTAACATTTTACTCTTCGGACGATGGATAAAGTCCATAAACCCATCACCACACAAATAACCGTGTAGTTAACAAGAGATGCAGCCGGTTAATTAAGGATATGCGACTTAGGTAGCTAATTGGTTAGTGAAGAGGAAGAGTAACTGGTTAATTATGCAGCTATCCAAGGTAAGCAATCCCTGTACAGGCCTGGACAGGCCCTGAGGCTGCCAGGAGTTTTGAGTCTCCCAGATTTCAAGACAATCGGCACATGAAGGTGGTAGGGTTGTTAGACCTACGCACCGGCCGTCTTTACATCCCAGGAAATATTCCTGGTACTCATTTCTGTCAGAGGCTGAGACTACACCAGGGCCATATTGCGGCTGGAGGGATTACGTCGATACGGCTGTCTGGTTAGTTAATAAGGTAACTAGCTAACTATCTGATGACAGAATTAATGTCTAACCTTTTAAAGCCTAGGGGTAACTTTACATACGACCAGGTTTAACATTAAAAAATTCTACGTGGTGCCCACATTGCGTTTGTGTGTTTTGTACGGATCTCAGAACAAACAGCAACTTTTGCCTTACAAAACATTAAGAGATTGGTTTTTATAACCGAAGTGGAGAGTGTTTACAGCGCGGTACGCACTGAGTCCTAATATAAAACAGATACGCTTCGTCTTTAAAGGGTTAATTAGATAGGTCGCCCGCTGTGTTGTTAATGGGACGACTGTCTGGTTAATAAGATAATGTAGCTAAGTTGTTTTTGGTGCTTTTAATTTAGTTTTTGAGTTGTGGAAGCTTATATGCTTGCCTGGCACTTTCAGCGGTTACTGCACTTTATTTAATCCACATAAAGTTTACCTTGCGTGTGGTTCTTTAAACTTTTCTGACGTCAGAATATGAGTTTCTGGTATCTGAAAGCCTCTTCAGCTGTGACGCATTACACGTGCTCCTGTTTGTTTTGTCCATCCTCCCCAAGTATCCTGTGGGAAAAGCAAAGTCTGGACCAGAGTTAAGTTTTTGCGCCAAATCGTTCAGCTGTGCAACGAACCAGTACAGCTACTGGACAGAATTTCTTTCGGAGGTTCTCGAATGTTCGCATGTCATCACATATGTTTTCGTTTCCGGTTACGTATATCCGCTTAAACTGCCATTTTTGAAATGAAGCTAGGTGCCTACATACAGCATAATCACCGGCCTAACCCTTATTGGAATTACTTATTTGTCCCTAAGTAGAGCCCTTATGTCCACATAAAATAAGTAGCTACTTCAGATAATTTAAATAATCTAGGGTGTTACGTCGCTTAGACTGTTAAATAGTTACCGACGTTTCGGGAAAGCGTAGTGTCTCCGAAATGTCTGTGATTGCATATATTATTAAGAGGGTAATCTATTTTCCTTTTAGTGCTATTTAAAGCGTATATATGTTAACATGCAAAGAACTTTACTGCAGTGTAGCAGAAAGCATAGTTATTTTTTGGTAAAAGCCTCGTTTCTCAAACACCTTCTATTTAAAAAATAAAAAAAAAGGACCTATATTCCCTGTCGGTGAAAGCTGTTGTACTGCAGCCACACGCACACGGCGTTGTGCAGTGCTTCTTCATCCGCATACTGGTGTCCTCGCAGACTTTTGCGGGGCCCCCCCCCCCCCAAAGGAACAGGGACGTGAAAATCTGGCAAAGCAAGATTAGGGCTGTAGAGTGGAATCAGCAACACTGTCCGTTCAAATTTTGTGATGGCGTTAGTGGTGCTCACATTTGTGTGTGTGACCTGGCGTTGGCGCAGAGCAGCAGCACTTCCTACAACTTATGCGCTTTTTATTATGCCAAATATCGCACACAATCTCTTCTCGTGTGTTCCTCCTACATGTTTCGGCCGTTACTTCCAG
Source organism: Coptotermes formosanus (assembly GCA_013340265.1). Classification (NCBI taxonomy): domain Eukaryota; kingdom Metazoa; phylum Arthropoda; class Insecta; order Blattodea; family Rhinotermitidae; genus Coptotermes; species Coptotermes formosanus. The sequence goes on from BLKM01000627.1 coordinate 236,430, forward strand.
CTGTCTTCAGGGAGTCAACATCAAATGGTTCACACGGCAGCAATCTATCATGAATGGCACGTCATACGGTCATTAGTACATGCATTTAAAGTTACAGTACAATAAAATGAAACAGAGTAATGAATAAAGTACAGTAATGAATAAACTGCTATGGTTGTGCGTAAGATATTTATAAAGTATATAAAACCTATGGGTATATAAGACACCATATGTGTCTGTATCCAAACATCAGTCATGGCCCACTTGACTGTTATTTGTGGGGTCATGAAAAGCACACTTGTGATAATGACTATGTAGCAATGACCGTATTAAGTGCCATTGATGATAGACTGCTGCTGTGTGAATCATTTGGTGTTGACTCCCTGAAGATGGCTGTAAGTAACAGCCGAAACATATAGGAGAAACACACGAGAAGAGATTGTGTGCGATATTTGGCATAATGGAAAGTGTATCTTGTAAAAGACTACACGAAAAATGTATAATATTAAGTGTATAACTTCTGATAAGTTTACTGTGGGATGAAATGGTGGAAGGTGACATTTAGGTACAGAACCACAGCAAGCGTGTTACGTGAAGGTTAGCGGGGTAGCAGATTGGTGGATGGAATACGATTTTAACCCTTTAAAGACGAAGCGTGTCTATTTTATATAAGGACTCAGCGCGTACCGCGCTGTAAACACTCTCCAATTCGGTTATAAAAACCAATCTCTTAATGTTTTATAAGGCAAATTTGCTGTTTGTTCTGAGATCCGTACAAAACACATAAACGCAATGTGAGCACCACGTAGAATTTTTTAACGTTAAACCTGGTGGTATGTAAAGTTACCGCTAAGCTTTAAAAGGTTAAATAACAAGAAACTTATTCAGGCGGCTGCATTGAAGCCCCTTCCCCCCCTACCTCTAAGCAGCCTCCTGGATAAGTACCTTGTTTTTGGTTAAAATCTCTTTCCTTCCATGTGCCTGGTACCCCCCGTCCCTCCAAGCAACAGGAGTGCACTGCCCCCGTACCCTTAGTTCATCAACGTAGACGCTAGAGTTTCAACGTCGTCCCGCCAGGTAGGAAGTGTACTTTCTCATCCCAAATGACTGTGTCAACACTTTTTTCCTGCCGACAGCACACTCTTGAATTTCTTTTTTCTTGAAGAATTCCTGTGGCGCCGATCCGTTCAATACCGCTCGGATTCGCGTTTGAATTGACAAAACAGTATTCCATACCCCGTGACAATTTGCAACACTACAAGATGTTCGAGAATATTCCGCCAGTAATGATCGAGATTATTCAAGGACTTCGTTCATGTAATGGTTATTCCTAGTAAAAAGGACGGCAGGGATGTATAAGTATAGAAGGCATTTCTTCGTGACAGTCCATTGAATCTTCATCAGCACCGCCACGTAAACCTTAAATCTTGCAAATAAGTTCTCATTTTTATAACTTATAAGTTGATGCTATACGACAATAAGTAATGAAGCACTTGTACTTGATGTGTGAAGTTGGATATGGAAATTGGTTTTGAACTTACCCAACGCGTATTTTGTAATCTTAATATGTTCCATACTTTTCGTCCCTTAGTCCATTATATATAAACTTCAACTTTTTCATAAGTGTGTTTGGGAAGTTGAAGAAGAATCGTGACCGCACAAAACTTTCTGGTTCCTAATATTTCCAAATACAGGGCGTTCAATAAAAAAACATATATCATAATCAAATTTGACAGGACTGCATTCATACAATCGGATTGAAGAAATGCAGTAGACGCTTGGATGCAGATTTTATATTGTGTTAAAACTCTATATGTCCATACCGAACACACTTTTAATTCTTCAAGTTTTCATCTTGATACAGGACATCCCCGTTGGTGTATTAATTACAAGTGTACTTTACGTAACAAGAAATGAGTACCAGGAATATTTCCTGTGGAGTAAAGGCGGCCGGTGCCTAGGGCTGACAGCCTTATCACCTTCAAGTGCCGATTGTCTAGAAATCTGGGAGCCTCAACCTCCTGGAACCCAAAGGGCCTGTCCAGGCTTGTAACGGGATTGCTTTTTTTATGTAACAAGGCTTGCCGTTGTATAGTTCTTGTTTGTGTCGTGATGATGACTCATTTCAGGAGTCGAAACAGTCGCCAGGATAGTGCGTGTAATACAGCTTGTTGTGTGTAATTGAGGAGTTAAATAAACATACACAAGTCTTCAAGTTCTAACTTATATTCACACTGTATATGTTTAAGTCGCCGCTAAATTCTATATATATGCAGGAGCTTTACTTCCTAATGACCACGCATACAAATCTTTTGTACATCTCTTGTGTCTGCTTTCTGACGATGGCCCAGAAAGGGCAGAAATATGTAGTAAATAATAATAATAATAATAATAATAATGTGATATAATGATAATATTTGCAAACTGACTTTAAGTGCATTTTTGTTGGGCTCGTTAACTTTTGGTAGTGCCTGAGAACAGCAAAGTTATGGAAACAAACTGCTCGTGGGAATAACACGATGGAGTAATTATACGTGTATAATTTCTCGCCGATCCCAGTGGCCGAGCTGTCTAAGGCGTAGGTCTACAGCCGAGCGCTTGCTGGGATCGTGGGTTCGAATCACACCGGAGGCATGGATGTTTGTCTCTTGTGAGTGTTTGTGTGTTATCAGGTAGAGGTCTGTGTGCGACGGGCCGATCCCTCGTCCAGAGGAGTCCTACCGGCTGTGGTGTGTGTCTGAGTGTGATCAAGTGAAAATAAACAGCCTCGACACGTACTGTGAGTAGGTAGAAGAGGTAAGGACTACGTACTTATAATTTCTCTTAACCTTGAATACAGATGGAACAACTTAATGGAACTTATGATTCATAGACGTTGGCTGTTCCCAGAAATGTTTGACTTCCTCTGTGAAATAAAATTAGAATAATATATATATATATATCGCCATTTTGTATGGCGTACATAAAATACGTTGCTATGAAATTTCCCTTTTGAATTCCCTAAATGCTTTTGCGTGCGCCCTTTTTCGCTAACTGCAGTTTGAGAAACACTGCGGTGTGCATACGTGTAACACCTACAAATATGCTGTGACCTTACGTATTTGTGAGCGTGCATTACCACAACTTTACACACATTCGTTTTGGTTACCGACTCTCATGTGTACATAAATACGCTTTCAACACTTTAGAATGGATTATAAGTTATGCGTGTTTCACAAAAGAGAATGAACGCCACAGGGATGCATTCAACCAATTTTAAACTGAAGCGATGAAATGCTGGAATGTGTATTCATGGAATGGTTTAAGGCATAAAATTTCCACTGAACCTGTGATTAATGACCATGTGTAATCGTAATTGTAGAAGTAACATGATTGATGAAGATCAGATAATATAGTACAGTGATGAACGCCAGTTTCATAAACTGCTACAAGAAATCACGTTATTTTTAATCGGTGCCTGGTTTGATGCAAGCATAAATACGATCCCACGCAATGAGAATTTTGAGGCCCCCCTCTGTTATCATTCAGACTGAAGGGTATAACTTTCGTGTTTGACATTCCTATATCAAACTGTTCACATTTTCTGAAGAACCTGTTGTCGAAGGACATCTTATGTATAGGCCTACCCTAAATTTGTCAGATATAACCATAAAAAGGGTGTCGTCGGCATTTTTGTAATTGCTCGTTTACAAAATTTTACGCTGTCTCCGCACCAAATTTAACATGACTTTTTTTGTTTGTCGCGGGCCATTAGGAGCTTAAATTAAATGGCTCTAGTGTCGCTGTCTTGTAACGAGTTTACACGCCCGCCATTTTTTGCACTGTGTGTAGAAAATGGTAAATTTGGAGTTGGGGTGTACTCTAATCCTATAAAATTCTTAAATCTTCCTCAAAATTTTGATAAGTTAATAGCACAAAATTTCTATAAACTGTGGCGAAAATCGACATTGGTGTTCCAATTCGTAAAACAGATTTCGTTTTGCACATTGTTTCTTAAAATGTTTAGATACCTGGCAATTAACGACCATGGTATTAAGAAAAGATAAAAAATTAGGCCCTTTATGACAACGAAGAAAAAATCCTGCGGTGTGTGCCGCACTTGAAGTGACAGGCTGTCATTTCTCCTGTACTAATCGCACCAGCTCTGGCCAGTACACTAGTTGTTTGTGCCAATTAGCGTTAATTTGCTTGTCGATATCCTACCCTCCTAAAACCATTCCCAGCCGAGGCAAAATATTTTTGTTCTCTCCGAAGGGTCCACACTGACCCTGGGGTCCATATACTCTCCTGTTTAGTGGTTAGTGGATGGTGTTTCCCTGAGATTAAAACGCAAGGGCCGTAAAAGTGCAGCACCCCAATCTAATGCCGAGGTTAAGAATGAATGGAGATGTATCTGCACTGTGTCATACACCTTAATGCTGTAAGGCTTAATTAAGCACAGGGATAAATTTACCTTATCCTATTGTCTTCTTTTGTCTTATCTTAAGGAAGGGAGAATTTCTATATTATTTGAGCGAATACTATCAGTAAGAGGAGGATGAGAGAAAGAAAGAAAGAAAGAAAGAAGAAAGAAAGAAAGAAAGAAAGAAAGAAAGAAAGAAAGAAAGAAGTATTGTCTTTCAACAAAATGTACTGCATGCAATTCAATGAAGTTATTCAATGGCCATACTTCGTTCCTATCTGTTTTACCTTAACACGCATCAATGGAAGGTTGGATTTCTTGAAATAAGCATTCGAATAACTGTGAGATAAATGTTTGTTTCTGATTTGACCAGGAAGGGTAACATGTTAGGCAGTGAATGTACACGTTCCGCATTTTGCGCCCCATCGGCTTTATTAAGAAAACTGTAGTCCCACAATTGTAAAACAAAAGTCGTTTTTCCAGAAAGTATAAATGTACGATTTTATACATTTTAATATTGCATTCTCGTGACTGTAAGCTTGTATTTTTTCTTAGGTATAACGTCCCACTTAGCCGACTGTGACGTCATATAAGCGGGACGCGTTTCGCCAGCTGAAAAAGCATTGGGTCACGGCACGGAATACGAAAGCACCGGTTATCCTCGACAACGATAACACTGCTGAACGGTGTGTGGTAATCAGTGACACTGGCGGTGCGTAAGCGTGAAAAATACCGTGTTTGTTACGTTACGGTACTCACTATGTCGTCGGAGGACGTAAATATGCTTATTGAAATGGGATTTCCACGAAATAAAGCGTATGTATATTCGTTAAGAATTTAGTTTAAAATTTGTACTGTAAATGGATTCATATGTAGCTTGTGTCGTTTTTAACCTATAAATGTGGACTTCACATTCGTTACTAACATACTGATCTATAATGTGTCTGCTTCGTAGAGAAAGAGCTTTGGAAGTTACCGGTAACCAGGGAGTTGAACCAGCCATGGAATGGTGTGTACTTTTAACATATTTCTTATTGCAGTTGGTTTTTGACACGTCACGTAGGAAGTTGTTATGAAAGAATCTTATTGTTTTTGAAGGTTATTAGCTCATGCAGACGAAGTATTACCACCCGCTCCTTCCTCATCTTCGGGAGATGAAGATACTGTGTTGTTAAAAGGGACCACAGAGCAAGAGAGACTAGGCAGTGATGGTGATGAAGTAACAAAGAATGATGCAGAAGAGCCGAAAGAATCAACTGCTAATACTGTAGCGAAGTCCTTGAAATGCAACGAGTACGTAATATAACATTTATATAGGCAGGAGGGCTGGGTGTAATATCCCTGTTAGTGCATTCGGTTTAGTCCCTTTTTGAGAGGCATTAATCACACACCACAGAATTTTTTGCCAAATTCTTTGGGACACTGGTAAAGTTCATAAAATGCCACTTCTAACGTAAAACTGTAAAATGTTTAATGTTAATGGGTTTTATTCCTAGGTGTGGTCGCTTATTTATATCACAATTGGAGATTGAATTTCATGCAGCAAAATCTGGCCATGACAGTTTTTCTGAGTGTTCTGAGGAGAAGAAACCTCTTACAGAAGAGGAGAAGAGGGAACAGCTGAGAAGACTTGAAGAGAAGATGAAGCAGAAGCGTCAGGAACGAGAGGAGGCTGAAAAGAAAGAAGCACTGGAAAGAGAGAAACTGCGGATACGATCCGGAAAGGAGATGGTGGCTGCCAAGAAAAAGCAAGTAAACGTTCAATAGTTTTTGTTTTTAATGCATTTATTCCCAACTGGGATTTCCCAAAGTCATGCTGAAATTTTCCTGTAGGGACTGAGGAAACTTTTGAAAATCGTCAGTCAGGGCAGCTCATCTTCAGGCTGAGAATTGAGCCCCATGATCTGTGAATATAAAGCATGAGTGCAGACCAGATATTTGCTGGTTCCACTAATACATTTTCCCTTACTGAAGTGTCACACTGTTACAGAAATTAAAAGGTTAATATTGTTTGTGTGAAAGGGAATATTTTTTGAAGATGTCTGCAATTGTATGTCAAGAGTTTGGCAGTAAAATTGGAGGAAATTTAGTCATGTACGTGCACATGCAGACCATACACATTGCATGGTACAAATAATTTTCCTTCATAAACCATCGTAGGGAAGTGTTTAGTACACATGGATGCCTAACATCCTTTTATATTTAAATTTTGTTGTGATGACAGTTTAATATTTTCAGTAAGAGTGAGATTTTGATATTCTGGCAGTGTCCTTTGTAAAATTGGTTTTGGACTTTTCTTGTAAATTATGTTTTCAGTTATAGTGGGCCTGGACAGCCTTCTGTCGTGCTGTTGCTAGGTAAGAGTGGAGTTGTTATTTTAGGGACTCTTGTACCATGCAACACCATGCAGGTTAAATAATTTGGTTTATGTTTTAATGTCTATGTGCATAAATTACACTGCATGTGAGATAATTTGTGTAAACAAACTTGTCTGCATATGCATGAGAGAACATGGTGCCACTAAGTTTCCAAGGAATGCATAGGTAAGTGTATTTTATATCTTTCTTTCCGACTTGTGATACAGTAAATTGTTATTGTTTCATAGCGCTTATCACTGTGTTATGTGTGTGCTGACACCCCCAAATATTCCCACAGTTTGGATAAAATGTTCTTGGGCTACCAGCCGTGTTAAATAGCTGAATGGTGAATAAGCCAAGGACTCAAAGAGCTATCTCTGCCCTTGTCATCAGGGAACTGACTACCTGTGGAATCTGTATGTGTCTTGACCTGCCTGTCTGCTGTACCTGTCTCGCCACCAGCTATAGTGGACAAGTATAGCTATGGCAGACAGGCACATCAAGATGCAAACAGATTTTGCTTGTAGTCAGTTCCCTGATGATGAGGGCAGAGATGGCTCTCGAATTGTTGGCTTATTCACCATTAAGCTATTTAACATGGCTGATAGCCTGAGAACATTTTATCCAGTTTAGTCGCCATGCAAGCTTCAAATTATATATTTCCACAGTTTGCCGTTCTGTGTTTGTGTAGGTACAAACACGATAAGGTGGAGGGTGGGAGGTGCAGTAATAAAACTGGTGTTATGAAAATAATTGATGAGGAATGAAATGAATTAATTGGGTGAGACTGGGTTTTATTGACAGCCTGATGTGTGGTGGTGGTGATGATTCTGATGATGACAATGCTTGGAACTTCATGCTATTTGTTAGTAAGGAATTGTTTAACATATGAATAACTGCTAACTCTTTACATGTATGTAGAAGTATATGATGCCAGTATAATTGTTAATGTTCAGATGTTTGAAATTATCATTACATGTGATATTCCTAGAATTTGTTCTGATTTGGTAACGTTAGGTTAGAAGAAGATGAAATGAAGAAGCTAGTGGAACAGCGTAAGCGGGAAAAATTGGAAGAGAAATTGGCTCGGCAAAGGGTGAGGGAACAAATCGAGCAAGATAAAATAGCAAGACGAGCAAAGTTTGGTAGTACTGCACCGACAAATGGAACACAACAGCAGCCAGTAACAGAACCAGCAGTACAGCAGCATGCACCTCCTGCTTCACAGCCTGCTAAAGATTATGTTCAGACTCGGCTGCAGGTAGAGATATGCATGATGACAAGTAAAGATTGTTGTAGGTCTAGAAGAGGCATTTTTGTAGCATTTCTGTGGCACCTCAATTTTGCTACATTCGTTGTCTGTTTAAAATACAACATTCTGAAAGTACCCACTTTGTTAGGTGCCATTACATATACTTAACATTCACCAGTAGACCAACTGATGAAGATCAGCTCTTGAAGAAATATGTGAATTAATATAAATTGTGACACATTGTTGAGGTCTTGCCAGGTGTAGAAGTATTATTCCTGTAATGTTTATTGTAAAACCTGTGGTTGGTTTCACTCTTGTTGATATTATTAAATACTGACCCTGATGATTGTCTTTTAAGGTAGAAATGTGTAGGTGAAAACAATAATGGAAGTAAGTACAGTCAAACCTGGTTATAATGACAACGGTTTATACGACACTTCTTTTTAGCATTAGGTATTCTGTGGTACCAATTTGCTCCTCACCATTAACCATAACATTATACTGTCCTCGGGTGTAACAATACTCGTTTATAGTGACACAAAGTATTCAGTCCCCTTCATGATGTTATAAAGGAGTTCGACTGTATTACGTGAAAAATTAAGTGTGCTGTGAAGGTATAAAATTCATTCATTTTTAACTAGTATATGGTTTGAAATTGAAGTGCTGTGAAAGGAAGGAAAGAAGAAAGAAAGAGAGAAAGAAAAGAAAACAAAAGAAAAGAAAAGAAAAGAGAAGAAAAGAAAAGAAAAATTAACTACTCTTATTGTGCCAAGCACAATAGCTCCTCCCCCCCCCCCCCCCCAACCTGAGGATGGGGACATACTATGTCTCCAAAGAGTAGTATTTTTAAAATGTTATATTGTAATCAGCCAATTAGTGAAGTCCAATTAAAGTGTCATCAGCAGCAGTAGTAGTGATTCTTTGGTCCCTGTCCTGAATGCCTATTGTAACGTGTAAAACCATACAATGTGCTTGATGGTCAGCATGTTCACTTGAGTGTCTTTGTCTTGTTAACAGATCAGACTGACAAATGGGCAGGCCCTGACACAGACATTTGGGTCCAAGGAGCAGTTGTCTGCTGTTAGGTTGTATGTCGAAATGAACCGAACGGATGGAAGTGGCCCTTTCTCTCTCATGACCAACTTTCCCAAGAAAGTCTTCAGTGATGATGACTATGAGAAACCTCTTGATTTATTAGGTATGTGAATAATACATATTTCCATTGGAACTGAAGTTAAAAAACACTAGTCGTAACTGTATAAAAGTGTAACATTAGAATATTAAATTCAGAAGAATGGTTGGGTTTTATAAAACACGTAACTTGTAGCAGCTTGCTGTTGATCCCTGTAGTGAGACAGAAGCATCCAGTCTGCACTTACCCTATCTCTTTAACCCTTTGGTGCTGGATTTAAATTCTTGGTGTGATGTGCAGAGATGGGAACATAAATGAGAGGTGCATAAGAAGGCCATTAAGTACTTGCCATTAGGCATTATGAGCATCACATTGTGTGATGGGTATAGCTGATGTTAGGTGCCAGAGGGTTGCAGTCAATTTGAATTATCCCATCTGTGCAAAGGTCTTGAATGTGGTCACCTTATTTTACACTTCTTTGCTAAAACTTTGTACGCAGTGTTTGTTTCTATCATACATGCTGCATTTCCCATCTGTTCCGTTGTCCTCTTCTCATAACATTCGGTAAGGAGTAGAAATTATTAAGTCCTCTATTATGCAGCTCTCTCTGGCCACCTGTTACTTTTCCCCTCTTACTTCCAAATAGCCTCCTCAGGATTCTGTTCTAGAAGACTCAAAATCAGTTGTTCTTCCTTTAACATGACAGACCAAGTTTCACACCTACATGACAGGCAACATGTTGTTACTTACCTGTTGTTTAACAGTCTACAGTGTAACAATATTAACTTTTAACTGCAATGTGGAATAATGTTTTGCCATATGTGAAAAGCAAATGACATGTGTTAAAGTTTAATTAGTTATTTATATGACTATAATAAATCTTGAGACTTCCTGGTGACTTCAGTCTGTGATTTATTAAGTTACTTACTGCTGCTGCTACTAAACCAGAGGTACAAACCCCTGTTTGTAGCAAATACCTCCAGTTACAATTTGACAATATGCTTAGCGATGTGAAGGCATCTCACATACTGTATCATATTCATATATAATGTTAGGGTCAACTGGTCTGAGAAGAAGGTGAGGACAGTACGCTGCCTTGAAATGCTGGGATATGATTACCCGTTGATGGGGTGTCATATCCCAGAAGAACAGAGACTGAATCAGCACTTCAGTTTGAGGCATTGAGGCAGGTGTGACATACAGGAAACAGGTATAGGGAGTTAACATTTGAAATTAAAAGAGTTTTGCTTGTAAGTAAAACTGTTAAGTCAATTTAATGGATGACATGCATTACAGTACACAAGTAACAACACTGCAAACCCATAATACAATCTTATGCTAGGCAAAATATAAGAATTAGTTTCCTTTCCACATTCAATAAAAATATATATGCAACCACTATAATGTAGTTCTAGAGTAAAAGATTATCAGCTTTTATTTTCTTGGTAAGTTGCTCTCTGGGGTATATAAAGCTTACTGCTAATAGACAATGTGCTGGTAACATCTGTTAAAAAACGTAGTGGACTTGGTGGGGGGATTATAGTAAACATGAATTGAGACATGCTTCTTGTCAGGGGTTGCTTAGTGCTCATCGGTGGTTAATAAGTGTAGTAGAATATGTTGAACACAAATCGGTAACCAGTACTTATAAGAGGAGACTAGCTAACTGGTATGTTTGGTAACAAATGTGTAAATAGAAAGTTTACTCAATACTGGACTAATTATGTAGCTCTTATTTGTTGATGTTAGGGCATGAAATAAGAAATTAATAACTTACATTGAATCACAACCTGAAGTCTTGATACACCTATGCAAAAACTGCAATAAACTGGAAGCATACTTTTTCCTTTTCAACAGCGACAAAGTTAGAAAGTGAATTTTTAGTCAAGTTGGAATTCAAAACTTGTTAATATGGTTTGAGGAGAAATTATTACAGTGGTCGGGCAGTGTAAAAAGAATGGATATAACAAGGACACTGCAGAGGGCTTTAGAATCAAAATCGGATGAGAAGAAACATATGGGATGACCCAGAACAAAGTGGTACATCCAAGTACTGGAAGACATCAAGAAGAGAAGAAAGAGCTGGCAAAATATTGAAAAGGAAAGATAGTGGGAACAAAGAGAAGATGAGAGTTTTTCCAGAAACCTGTATTGAACAGAAACAGCATTAGAAGATGAAACTACCAGCATAATTTGTGCTGGGCAAGATGTACGAATTTTGGTGAGCTTTCACATTATAAGGGTGGATGTCCTGTATGACAAAGGTGAGGCTGTATAAAAGGCACTAGTGGAGTGGCACATGTGAATAGTCCAGCTGCTGAATGATGCATTTTGAAAAGCCACCAGCCCTGTCAGGGGATTTAAAACTTGACTGTTTGTATATGAGAAATGTTAATGTTGACCAACAGAGTAGAGAAGATTACCCTGGAGAATCTATTGTGCAGCTACTTTAAGGTTCTTTCCTTAGAAATTCCTAACTTGTGTCTGAGATAAGCTGAGTTCATTAAGTGGTGCTGCCATACCAGTTGCATTTGTTAAAATGCAGTATGTAGGACATAATGTACACACCAGATCCACAACCCATAAAACGAAAGACAGATTAATCTACAGATTTTTAATGGCAGCAGGGCACAGTCAGCTTACTATGAATCAGTTCTTTCTGTGTTCTGTAAGTGGGAACAGAACTTGCTCACTTCATTTTCCACCACTTTCAAACCCTCCTAATTATTTCAGGCATATGAGAAATCATTAATGTTATATGTTTCCTCTTGCCAGCCATACCTGGGGTGTTTTGAAGCCATTATAATAGCATGATGGGATAAAATATACTCTGAAGAATCGTAGACAGATTTAAGTTCAGAATGTGAGGTTACTGAATGGTGAGAAGGTTCTTGAATCTGAACTATCAAAATTAACTTTATGTTATTCACACCGTGCATCTTATCATAGAGTAATGAACACCAACCAGTGCACAAATCTGGAACAGTTTTGTATCGAAACTGCTTGAACCCCTGCATGTTTCGACATAAATGTCACTGTCAGGGGGTTATCCCTGGTGCACAAATCCACATAAACACCCAAAAGTTAAAATCACACACGAAAAATATTAACACTTTGTGCACCGGTGATAATCCCCTGATGATGACATTTATGTTGAAACATATGTAAGGGTTGGTGTAGTTTTCATACAAAGTTCTTCCATTTTTTGCACTGGTTAGTGTTAATTATTCTATCAAAATTCAATCGCAGTACTTTTTACTTAGTATTCACTTCACATCAACAAGTCCTAATTTACTTCCTATCTTTAACATAACATTATAAATAATTGTATATTTTTAGTATGATTCTGTTAGGTAAACACATGTTTTTTTATTCATTATATTTTCATAGATCCATTTTAGCTCATTAGATGTAAAGGTTCTCACAGTGGTGCCCATGAAGATTACAGTCTTCTGGGATGTGACACCATGTCGTTTGGTGGAGCTGTCTAGCACACTACATGGCGTCACATGTTAGGGGTCTGTAACCTTCCTATTAACTTACTTTCAACACACTGTTAGGCCACATAACAAGTGGCTGTAACCTGTAACTCCAAACAGATGATGTAGAAATACTGTTATTAACATTACAGTTAAAATATATATAAATAATCAAGTACTAAATTTCACAATACATTTATAATAAATATACCAGTTCATGTCTAGGAACTTTTTCACGTTATGTTCTTAAGCTCTGTCATGGTGAAATGCTATTAAACTATAAGACATTATTTAAAACCTATATATACTGAGCAGTATATATTCTTGTACTTTACACAAGTGAAAAAACAGACTCCAGTTGCTTTACAAAATAACATTTTATAACATTAGATTTTGAGGTGTTCACAGCAGGGTTGTTGAAGATTCAGATCTTGTGGGTTGTTAACACTGTGTCGATTGGTAAATATTTACCCACATCTGAGAAAACTTGATGCTTCAACATTTTACAAATTGCAGCAAAAGAGACTTTCATCCTATAATTATGCAATGCACAGTATCACATACCTTAAAATGTCCATCACAGTTACAACTGTGTTCCATTTATAACATTCTATATGCATTCTCATCATGAGACATGAACAAATTTAAACAAATTAGATTACCTAATATTATTTGATATGATATTCAGAGTAAAACTGTGAATTATACTATTAAATTATATCAAAAACTGTCAGTTATTTCCATTAATACTTAGTAGTTTCAAATTGTTTTGGGTATGTAGTGTGATTGAATGTTCTGACTGTCTTCATACAAGTCAGTCATCTCTATTGCTTGGTGAGGAAAAGGGCTATGTTGAAGACATACACACTCCTTTGTTTGTGTACGTCATCTGCAAAGGGAGTGACTTACACTGTAGCTGTGATTAGTTCACTATACTAAACTGCTAATCACTGTTCAGAGGTAATGTGGTAACAAAGTTTTGAAAACAGGTAAGCTTTTTGAACTTGTATTCATCATAATACATTGAATGGTAGGTGGCAATAGAGATGAAAAATTGTTCTTTAATCATGAGTGCTTCATATGCCAGGTATCACAGAAGCAAATTGTCTATGGTATGGATGATTGTGAATACTTCTTACTTAGTCTGAGGTATTTTGTATGAGGTACCTGCATGAAAAAAATGTATTAAGGTGTGACTTTGGAGACTATAAACGTAGTAGGCTACAATGACAACCAACAGATGAAATTAAATAACTTTTTTATATTTAATACTCTATGTGTTGGCATTGTCTTATATTATGAGCACTAGATTCATTTTTATTAAAGTCATGTGTACAGACATACTCCTACTTATGTAGTTTACCCATGTAGTTTTCAGAAATTAATAATAAAAGATATTAAAAGCTACCCCTGTAGAGGTCTGGATGGGCCCTGAGGGCTCGAGGAGGTTAAGGCTCCTAGGATTTCCTAGATAATCAGCACACGACAGTGGCAAGGTTGTCAGACCTATGCACTAGCCACCTTTTTTACCCCTCAGGAGAAATAAAATATATTACAGTAATAAAACTTTTGAAAGGCATATAACATTTTTTCTTACGGGAATGAGAGTGAAGTGAGGTGAAGGTGGGGGAGTAATAATGCTGTCCTCAGCTTTGCACTTCCTCTGCTGTGTCTGCACCCTTGATCACTGATGTCAGTTCAGATAAATGTCCTTGCTAATGGTGTGATGCCTGTCACTTCTCTTTCCTCATTTTGAAACTAAGTTTTAATGTTGCCTGTAGCAAGTGAGACTAACACTAGGATTAAGGTAAATGGAATTTTTTGTTATTGTCATTTAACCTTTATCCTGCTAATGTGGAATATATGGTGAGCTGCTAATAATGCCAGCACCATTAATGTGTAATATTTGGTAACCTACATTTGGCAACGCTGAAAGGAACCTCTTTGTCTCTCTCTCTCTCTCTCTCTCTGTCTCTGTCTCTGCACAGTGTCTCACCACTGAATCAATTGTGAAAGACGTCCTATGTCATATCTGTGTGCACACACTTACTCAGCTAGCAACTAGGCCCTTAAAGGCAAGGGCCTAGTTGGTAGCCGAGTAAGTATGTGCACACAGATAAGACATAGGACGTCTTTCACCATTGATTCAATGTTGAGACATTGTGCAGAGAGAGAGAGAGAGAGAGAGAGAGAGAGAGAGAGAGAGAGCGAGCGAGAGAAGGGGGGCTTCTTTCAGTGTTGCCAAATGTAGGTCACCAAATATTACACATTAGTGGTGCTGGCATTATTAGCAGCTCACCATATATTCCACATTAGCAGGATAAAGTTTAAATAAATGCATTTTTTCCAGTGTGAATGTTTGTTTTCTATGTTGATGACTGATAACAGAATGATGTATACACACCTGTGTGTACAGTATGTGTACTGTGTATGTATACATAGTGGACTACATATTCAGTTTTGATTTGTGTATAATTTGACTTTCGCTGGACCTGCAGGAGCCTAAACAACATGCAAGTACAGCTGTGTACCGTTCAATTCCTGTATCTTGAAGCTTGTGGGGTAAGGAAGTGGGGAAGGATGATAGGAGGGGGAGGGGCATGGTATGAAGGTAGTAGCTGCTTTATGGCATGAGATAGCAGTGAATAGTACAAGTCCCAAATACATCGGCCAATGGAACACTTGGAGATTTCTTAAAGTGTAGAAGATCTGAACTTGGCAAACTGTATAGAGTTGCATTTATTTAATGAGGATCAGAGTGATTGTTCATCAAGTGAAGACACGGAACTGGACCTGGCACGGTCACTATAATGTGATATATGTTTTTGCGCAGATAGTAGTCGCTAAGATATAGCTTCGACAGGCAAATACCCACCCCACTGTGCCCACATTCCTTAAATACCTTCCAAGTTTCAAGATATGAGAATTGGACCGTACAGTAGACTCAAGGTGGTGAGACTAAAGTGCTTGTTAAGCCAGTGCAGGAGAAAGAACCCAGTGTACTACTATGTGCTTTGTGTGTGTGTGTGTGTTTTAGTGCATACATTTTTGGTGCTCATTTCTGTACTGATACTGTTTCAGGACTGGTGCCTTCAGCTGTAGTTATAGTCTCCCGGGCCCAATAGTACAACTAAATGTAAGCAACTTGACGAGCGTCTCAAACTGTCGGGCTGAATTAAATTAGCCACATAGTTAATTTCTGTTTACATACTCATTTTGTACAAATTTAGTTAGACTCATTGGGTCAAGGATTTGTATTTGCATTCTTTATTATTCCTAGCTTATTAAATTATTAATGTAAGTCAGAAAAATTAGCCATGACCTTACTGATTGACAAATACCCTGTTCCATACTTTAAGTCTACATTAGGTGCATTTTATAGTTGTATTCTGCTGAATATAAGTCAGCACATGGATTGTTGTAAAAGAGAGAGACATTCTTAACTCATCAGCTACAAATCAGTAATCTTTCTAAGCCCATCTGGTAATTGGGTAGCTTATTGTAAGACAGTGTTACTGTTTGAAGATGTCACATAAAATTAGTGAGGAATTTGGTCATTATTTCTTGTGTGTCATACCAGTGTGCATATGGAACAGACAAATGGTGTGCTGTAACTGATAGTGCAATTTTGAAAAGCTTATTTTCTGAACAGTTCCCATTATTTATTTCTTTCCACTAGCAGAGCACAACCAGTGACAAGACTTTCATCTTCTAGAACATAATCCTGTAAAACCATAGTTGAATTATATTCAGTAGACTATTGCACAGTTTATAAGAAGGTTGGATAAATTTTTATTGCCATCCACTGCAGGAATTGTGTGATTTGCAGAGCTTTCAAGAGCCAGGAATGCTGATGATACCCTGGATCTCTGTTGGTGTAGGTTGGCTTCTCATACTCAGGAGAACGTATGCCAGGGTATATGATGGTTTTGTTTAAAGGACAGTTAGTTTTTATGGCAGTCGTTAGCTCTGCTGGTCCCTTAATTCCATCACAATCAGTCAAAGTCAAGTTCTTGTCAAAACAGATTCTGATTTCAAAAAGGTATGACAGGTTTGTTTTCTGTAAAATATAAACATACACACTCAGAATGTTATAGCTACATAAATACAGTTCTGTATTTCTGTAAGACACATGTGCTGCAGTTTTTCCTTACACACAGTGACAGAGGCACTTGAAGTTTCAGAAGTGATAAGTTAGAACAAATGATGGTTTGGACAGAAGTTATTAACATCAGCATTAACCTTTTAAAGCCTAGCGGTAACTTTACGTACCACCAGGTTTAACATTAAAAAATTCTAAGTGGTGCCCACATTGTGTTTATGTGTTTTGTACGGATCTCAGAACAAACAGCAACTTTTGCCTTATAAAACATTAAGAGACTGGTTTTTATAACCGAAGTGGAGAGTGTTTACAGCGCGGTAGGCACTGAGTCCTTATATAAAACAGATATACTTCGTCTTTAAAGGGTTAAACTGGCAGCAGTGTATGTAATAATTGGTGATAATGACAGAGCTTTGCATACTGTTATCTGACAATTCAGTATTTAGTAATATTGGATAATTGCACAAAGCATATGGCCATAAATGGAGATTTCCACATAGCCCCTTGACCATTTCACAGATTTTATTGCATTCGTGTTGGGCATTATTATGATGTTATAAAGTGTGAATTTTCCTCAGCTTATTAATACAAGAATATTTGGTTTCACCAAACTTCTGTTTATAAACTGGCTGCTAGTGATCTTAAACTTCAAATGTTTTGGGAATTCCAATCTTGTTAAGAAAAATGATAGTTCAGTTTGGATCTAATTTAGGGATGTGCAGTAAAAGTAAATTTGTGTGACATCTTTTGATGTGGATTCTGCGCACCAAGGGCATCCAGCATCAGGCCCACTGCAGGGCTTAGCAAAAAGATACACAAATCTGATTATCCAGTCCATATAACCTAGTAGGCCATTGTGGAGGCCTGCATTTGATCCCAGGCCAGTACATAGGATTGGTGGTGCCAGTGGGGCAGGTTTTTCTCTGAGTACATTGATTGTTTGTTCATTCATTCATTCATTCTTTCATTCATTCATTCATTCATTCATTTATTCATTTGTTCGTCCCCAGTGCAGTATCATCTCACCAACTGACAGCATCATTAACCTTAGGAGGTCAATTTAAATTTCGGTTGTATCGCTTGATGGCCTGAGTTTTTCTGGTTTAGTGTGGACACTTAAATTGATACCAAACAAATACATAGATACTAGCATATGGCATGCTAGGTCATTCGCCAGTGCATTCTAGAGATCAGCATGTGGTGTGGGATGATAAAGGTTAGGTAACACACCAGTAGGCCAGTGGGGCAGAACCACCTGCAGAATGCTAATTTACTGTTACTGCTGCCAGGTATCACTGAATTCAAATTCGATCACCTGCTTGTGTTCAGGGTTTGATGTATACTTTGAAGATTGATAAGTGGCTAAAAAAGAGAAGTGTGTGTGGCCCACAAACATGCACATTTATAATGATGTGGCCCACTACTGAAAATGCATTGGTTCCACTGCCCTTTACCAGTTTCACCTGTAAAGAAGTTCAGAGATGAAACATGTGGAATGACAGGAAAATGGTCAGGTATGTTGATTTTGTGCACTTTGTGCAAAGTTATAAATAAGTGAAATAATTATACTTACTGGATCAACATGGCATCTGACTGCAGGATCTTTCCCAAGGCTTTTGTGCACAGCATTCCAAACATCTTGTGGAAAGTAACCTTGAACATTTGGTTCAATTCCTGACTGACTCAGAATATTATTCATGCCATATTGCTTTATCCATTTCAAACCTTGACTAAAATATTTGTCTTCTCTATCAAGCGTAGGCAGTGCAGTGGCACATGTTCCATGCTTGCTCCATTCATGTTTCCATAGTGCATACACGCTTCCATTGTGAATATCAGTCCAGTACTCTTGTAACTGCTCCTTTATAGGCTCCAGCTGAGTTTTATTGAAGTGCAGCGATGAATTGCAGAACTGTGGGCCCACTGTCCCAAGTTTGGTAGGCCTATGAAGATACGGGATAATTGATGTTATTAATAATGGTAGTCACATTGTTACCCCAAGCTTGCTAAAGTGAGAACTTAAAAACTAGTTATGGCTGAAAGATAATTTTTGGGCCAACCATTTTCAGAACTCTGTATAGCTCAGGCATTAATTTTTAAAATTCCTTAAATATGCCTGAGGCTTTCAGGGTTTTCTAACTCACAAAACAGTGTCGTAACACACGAGTAATCTTGGGCCCTAGTCCTTCTGCTAAGACTAGGCTATTGTCCTTTAGTAGAATGCAAACCAGGGTAGTGACTGGCCTATTTAATGAACCTAACACCTTCAGAATGCATGTCTACATAATGAGACTGACAGATAGTCCCTTGTGTAGGAGGTATGTGGCAGAGGAGGAGACCTCTGGTTATGTTTTGTGTGAGCGTGAAGCCTTGGCGACATTCAGACATACCTATCTGGCTTTAAAATTGTTCACTGCATGCATTGTCTTGATCAACATAGTCAATTTATTACACCACTGAAATGCACTGTGCATTTGGTTGGTGTAATAAATTTAGTATGGTGATACCTATCTGTGTTCCTTTTTCTTGGACCCTGAGGATGTCAGAAATCTAAGTCTGGAGGCAATCTGTAACTTTATTAAAGGGACAGGGCTCCCATGGCTTCATTTTCAGCTTAAGGGGCCCAAAGGGCCTTTTAAAGGCATATGTGCATCAGAGCCAAAAAGGGTCGACCCATATCTGTTCTGTTCTATCACACAAGTGCCCTTGTTCATGGGTTGCATGCAGCCTACGCAAAGTAGTATTTAGTTCTGTGAACCTGTCATGATTTTATTTAAAAGTGCCTATACTTGGGAGGTAGAATAACTCAGTTCGTACGCTGAGGGTTTTGTGACGGAGGACAGTGTACAGTTCCTGGCAGGAGCAGTTGATATTTCTCTGTTGATTCCTCTACAGTATCCAAACCAGCTATGGGGTTCATCCAGCCTGCTATTTGTTGAGTACCAGGGACTTTTTTCCCCCATGCCAGAGTGGCTGTGGTTTGAAGGTGACCACCTACATTTAGTGCCATGGTCAAGAATGTGTGGAACTGTGTGTCCATTCCCCATATACTTTCCTGGTGTTCATAGGTAAGCACAGGGACAACCACCTTTACTTCTTGTTATATATTTTTAAAATTTAAATGGGCATTCTGTTTATGTTTGTCTTATAAAAACAAATTTTGTGCTCTTCATATCACACTGTCCATCTGCAGAGTGGGAATCCAAGTTAGGAATTTTCCTGATGCATTTACTCATTCGGACACCGCCAAAGCATTGTCAAAACTTTTGAGATTGAAGACTCAAGGTTCTGTCATTATCATTCTTGCTAGAATTACAGGTAGTAAAAAAGAAAAAATCAGAATCCTTGCACAGAGCATTAATGTGTCCTTTTCTAGTGGACTGATATTTTATGATGTTTTATGGGGGTCATATCAGTTCATTCTTTCACTCTGCCTTTTTGACTGTTTCTTCTACATAAGCCATACTTAAGTGTTGTGGCATTTGTGAGAGAAGTTATCAGAATTGTCAATGTGCAAAATTATTGAGAGTTTGTAAACATGTTGCTATAGGTACTGCATGCTTTAATGTTAAAAACTCTGCATTTTAACCAGAGTGTGTGTTTATGGCTCTTGTATGATTCACACAATAAACAGCATTGTATCCCTAAATAGGATTAACTGATTGGGCTGCGTAATGGACACGCAAGTTGTTTTCATTGTGGTAAGAAATGAATTTTAAATTTTTTAGATGAATTCTTTGCTTCAAAATGGTTAAAGATTGGTGAAGCTAAAATGTTCATTCATAATCTTTGACTCAAGTGAGATGCTGAGGAGAAAATTGCGATGTATGAATTTATTCAGTTCATAACTGTAGCCACAACAGCAGCAATTGAAGCTTGGGCCAATTCTCCATTGTTGCGAGATCTACACCACCAAAAGCACATTCTGCAAACTAAGGCAGTATGAAAAAATAATGAACTGAACTTAAAAAACAACAGTGCATGCAATAATACATTTATATAGCTATGAACTAAAATTTTTCCCAACTGCTTTGTCAGTTTCATAGATCTAAATCTAAGTATTGACTGAGAGAAATGCACTGAATATAACAAAATTGGAAATGTTTGATAAATGATGATGTCATTTATTGTGGAGTGGAGCCTAGGCTTGACTGCCCAGGTTCCATATCTGGAAATGCCGCATTTTACCAGAAGCTTCAATTACTGTGGCTGCAGCTATAATGAAATTAAGAGGGTTTCATGGCAGTGACAGTGGAGATCACTGTTTTCTGGGATGGCAGAAAACAGTAATCTGCATTGTTCTTCTGAGCTACTTCCTGAAGTGCGTAGGATCCTCAAGAGCTGTGACAGGCCTAAGCCAAGTACTATAATTTTTACATTCTGTGTTATTCAGTTTTTCCCTAATACTAAGCTGACCTGTCACATACATTAATGAAACACTTAACTCACAGTCCCAGATCACTGATTCTATTTGAAAAAATGTTGACACTAATGTTCTTGCTAGTCGTATCTTGCCATGTAGAACTGTTTTGATTTTGGACTTGTCCATTGTCAGATATTTTATAGAGCACAAGAAAATGTAACATTTTGGAAACTGGATCTCTTCCCATCCTCAGGTAAAAAGGTGGGGAGTTGTCTACTTAGTTGTGCTAGTTAGGGAGAGCTGTTTTCAATCTCTGGTCAACCTATGTCAGTTGAACTACTTCCAAGTACACAGTTAGGTCAGGCTGAATGCAGTAGGTGCCTCCCTGCCTTTTTACGTTATGGGTGGAAACAGATCCAGTTTCTGAAACATGTTACTGTTTGTGTTTTTTTTTTTTTGGAATGCTGTAAGATGAACAAACTGCAGAAACTAGGTAGTCTTGACATGTAATTTACTGTTGTCTGTACACCAGAGAATTTAATATCTTACCATATTCCATGCACTGTCCAAATGTTATTTATAGATGGTAGACTGCATGAATGTTGTGGAAGTTCTTCTTTCCATTGAAGGCATACTGTTAATGGCCAGTGTTGTGTGAAAATTAGAAGATCCCAGTCATGAGTGTGGTTTCCTTTAGCACTGTAATATTAAGTGAAACTAATGAGCTGGTGTTAGAAACTTAGGGATAAACTGAGAATGAGCAAGGGGATGTTCAGCCAAAATGCAAGAGCATGGTAGTACTCCCTGTAGAAATTTCTCAACATCCTAACTTTATGGTACAGATTTTGATGAGGAGCAGTTGACACTAATTGAGAAATTTCCTTCGTGAAACCAGAAGGCTAATCACCATTTTCACAAAAACTTAATGCTGGACCCAACCTAAACAAATTCAGTCCACATTGTCGCTGTGTATCTAAATACATTTTGATACTGTCATTCCTTATACCTGTACATCTCCAAACTAATCCCATCTCCTGAGGAGTTTAAAAGTTTTTATTTTTACATGTTTCTTGGGGTGGTGCTAAAAGGGTATGCAAGCTGTGCCCTTTACAGGGCAGTGCAGTTAGGCAATGACAAGAATTGTGGTTTAGCAGTATAGCAGTAATGTCGTTATATGAGTGGATCATCATGAATTTGCTCATGATATGCATCAATATTCTTGTAGGGGATCCCACAATAGTAATGATCAGATTCTTTGCTAGCCAAGTTCTGTAATGCTATACATAGCTACAATCCGCGTGGCCTGGTTGTTGCTAGGCTCGCCTCAGAACAGTGAGACATTGCTATACATTTTTAACAAATATTTACCCTGTTTGGAGCACATTCATAGCTTCAATCAGTGGATGTTTTTGAATTGGATAGAAAATAATTGGTGGTGTGTGTGTGTGCAGTGTGTCTCCTCATACCAGCTTGCCTTTTTACTCCTGCGCTAACTAGCGAGTAATCTTAGCCACTGGTATGCTTGTGGGTTCAAGCCAGGGATGCCTAAGACTGCAACTTCATGTAGGATGTTGTATATCTAGTGTCAGCCCTGCTTATTTCTTATTGTGGTCTTCATTGTTATGACACTGTGTTGCAGTCTAGTAAGCAGGTACCAATGTTTCACACAAATTATTACCTTCAGACTGCAGTACTCTATCATAATCTGGACACAGATTTAATCCTAAGCACTGGGAAAACCTTAGGTTTTATACTATATATCTCTCTTGTTCCTCCTCACCTCCTCACAGTTCCAACCCCATAAATAATTTGCATTGTAGGGTTCTTTATGTTCGCTTCAATTTTTTTTTTCACTTTTGACCTATGTGTTCTGTTGCAGTATATGTTCATTCACCTATGGGTGACGTTTTACTCTTTGCTATTTTTTTCTAAGTATGTTACATAGTAGGTGTTTACAGTTATAGCTCCTGTGCTGTATGTGTGTGTAAAACATTTTGTGGTTCAACTTTTGGAGAGTATATGAGGAGAGAGCATATATCCTGCCTTCAAACTATGCTCAACTGTACATGCTTTTTGAGAAAATTGTCAGTTGTCATTCCATCAGTGCACCATTTTAAAATCCATTATCAACACGATATAGCCCAGATAATGATGGTGTTGCAAAAGAAGTACAAAGAAGAAAGGTGCGCTTGGTGCAGCCATATTGCAATGATATTACTGACATTAAATTTGCTGATGGCTATATTGAACTGAAATATGTTGAGTTGTTTTGGGTATAAAACATTTAAAGGGACAGGCAGCCAGGCAAGACCTCCAATTGCTAGTCCACAGTCTACAAGTCTGTACTGATTCATTCAAGGTTTTTTTTGGAAACCCAAAAATGTACAAAACAAGAATCTGCGCAACATGCGGCACAACCGCTGTTGTGTGCTTACGAAAGCTTGAAAAATACCCAGTATAAGACCAGATGCGAGAACTAAATGTAGACTGGAAAATTTCGCCTTTCATTTTCCGAAAACAGATTGTGCGGGTGCATACCCAACGTGCGATTCACTATCGAGTGACATGGTTCGACTTCGTACCCGTGAATTAAGGGGAACAGATTCGATTAACGAACAATATATTAATAAATTCAATTTACATAATTAACATATTATAGTCCTCTGAAATATACTCAATATTTAAACGCCCTAGTTACGAGAAAGTGGATTTATCAGTCGTGCCAGAATAGGACATCGATGGTGATCGATAGTTTTCGATTTCTTGTATGATCTGGTACCACATGCCTGTAATCTACGGGAAGGAACACCAAGTTCGTCATACAACACGAGCCAACGGACGCCATTATGTTGTGCAAGACGTCGTAGGAGTTTGTTCAGGTGGTAACGCAGCTGTAGTATTGTGGTGTCGGCACGATAAAGACAACAGAGATAAGGTAGTTATAAATTTTCAATAGTGCCAGATAACGATATTTCCGGGGAAAGTGACATACCCTAAAGCCATGTGAAACTGGATTAGGTTATGGTATGGTACACCGCACGCCGTGGCGCCATTTTCATCCTGGTGTAGGAATGCGCGCGGGGTGCGACGTTATTTTCCAGGTCGGTTTTCTAAATTTGTACTGTAAAAATGGTGACAAAAAGGAAACTGTGTGTGGCCATGCAGAATGATGATTTAACTAGCTGTGTTTGTTCAGGTAAATAACTACGAAATTGGCGGGAAATACCTCTTGTATTATGCTGCTGGCCCCTAAATAAAAAAAGGCTGAAAATATGCTGTGTTTGTTAGTTCAGGTCAATAACTACGAAATTTGTGGGTAATACCTCTTGTATTCTTATGCTGCTGGCCCCTAAATAAAAAAAGGCTGAAAATGTTACCCAAACTTGTTGAAGGTGTCTCCAGTTTTGCTGATTATACCACGATAAATGTGCTAGTGAAGTGACATCTACATCTATCCACAATACAGCTGTTATGTGGTGGAGGATTCAGGTCTTTTTGCCAGAAGAAAGAACCGGAAGGCAGCAGGTGAAAAACTCAGGAATTATCATCAGCTGCAGGCAAGTTGTAAATGTGTGTATTCCAGGTGCTTGTCAGAATACCTGGTAAACTAACTTAACATCCGCTTATGAGGTACACAAAGTAGTTTTGATGACAATGCATTATGATAGAAATCTTCTTTTGTTCCGTATGGTTTCTGTGATGGTATGGTTTTAAATGTTGGTTATGTAATTTTGAATGAAAACAAAGTTTCTTCACTGCACATTACATGTCTCACCCATCTTATTCTTCCTGATTCAGTCACAACAACAATTTGTGGCGAACAGAAATTATGAAATTCTTAGGTGTGTAATTATGTACTTCAATTCATTCTCAGCACTGTTTTCCAAAATGTGCTAAGTCTGTATTCTTTTCATGATGACCAAGTTTTGTGTGTCTGTGTCACCTGGTATAACATTGTAGAACTTTGCTTTTTGCCAGCACATTATTTGTGGTTTCATGTGATTCTCAAAAACAGTGATATTTCCCTAAGCAGCATTGACTGATTGGTCTTTGTAAAAGAGATATGCTGTGTCTTAATATTGGAGGAACTTACTTAGATTAATTTCTGGGTTAAAAAGGTGAATGGTACCGAAATTAATTTTGCTTTGTTATGAACTTCTTGAATGCAGTTTTGATTTGTTTATATCTTTAAAATGTACATGAATTCATTAGTCATGTTGGTATGTACTTTGATCCTGCCTGATATTGTGACTTTAAGCTTATACATAGCTGATATACTGTCCCATCATTATCTGATTTTTTTATCAGATGTGTAACAAAAGCAGAACATAATGATTAGTAACTGACACATCAGACCAGAATAAAAAATGATAATCTGATTCCTAGTACGCTGTGAAAATAGTTAACCTCATTAGAGAAAATGTTGCAAATAGCCTATCTTGATATACTTTCCAATAAATGGGGCTACTACATTTGGTTTTATTGCATTTGTTACAAGGACAGTAATTGGTTCTTTCCACTGTGGTGGCACAATAAGTAATTATCTTTATATCGTTCATGACTGCTTATAAGAAGCTTTTCGTTCTTATGGTGAGGGCTTACCAATGTCCTGCCGAGCCCTCAGGGCGAAAGACTACTGTTTGTCAGCATACAGGCAGTCCTGAAAACTGTAACATAGGATGGAGCAACAACAAACAGCAGCTGAGCTACTGAGCCTAACCATTGAGTATCTTGCTAGCTGTCAGTGAAAGCAGTGTTAATCCGAGTCAAGGCAAAATTTCAATTCCAATTCCAATTTCAATTTCAATTTTATTTAACATTCTGTAGAGCCATACCAGGCCTAACCTTTGCATATAGAACATGTCATTTAAAGGATACAATAATAAAAAGCAATAAAATTTGTTGAATCTTTGGTGACTAAAGTTTATCATAATTAAAGTCAACCAATGTGGCTGATTGCATTGTTAAAGGAGGACTGCCTGTATTTGCAATAGCGCCCTTATATGTGTATAGCCTAGGGTTACCACATGTCTGGGTTTTCCTGAACATGTCCTCTTTTTCAGGCTTCAGAATTGTGTCCGGGGGGGGGGGGGATTTTTTAGTTTTATGCAAGTGTCCAGTGTTTTGGCCTTTGTTGAGAGTCACAGTCAATTTTTCAGTGATTATTACGTACATTACAGCTCATAGTTTTCGTAGGCAACGTTTCAACTTCAGAACTTGTTTTCGGTCACTTCTGGTTGTCCCGAACGCAAGCTGGCATAGCCCAGTTCTGGGTGTTCATTTTGAAGTGTGTGCAGTGGATGACGAGTTGTGTGGTCTTTAGTTGGTGTGTTGCTTGTATCGCGTTTGTACAATGAGGGAAAGAAAATGTAAACTCACAGATGAACCAAAATGCAAGTATTCGGTGTCTCTGAAATGGTTGTGATGACTTGGTATGAATGCTTGGTATGTAAACCAGTAACTTAGGTGTCTGTGGCGAACAAGGGTGCCCTTGATCTTTGAGCTGATGTGGAATGCGAGAAGCGCACATCCTTTTTTTGACAAAAATTTGGAAACCCCTTTTGTTGCTTATATGTCCTTTTTTTATGGTCAGTAAGTGGGAAATGTCCTCTTTTCCTTTGATGGATATATGGTAATCCTAGTATAGCCTATGTCAAAATTTGTCAGTGGTCACAGACTTTTGTTTGGTGAACTGCGCAGGTATGTGGAAACCAGTTTTTGTGGCAATGGGTAATCCTTGTGCTTCCACTGCCTGATCACCTGTTTTGTTTCCAGGCACAGTGGTGATCTTAAATATTCTCTATACACTATCCTGGGGGCTCCCAAGCAATTTGTTCCTCTCAGTAGATGGGAATTGAGGTTCTGATGATGGTGTATGAAGCTCATGGTCTTCTTGGATGTGACACTGTAGTCTGGTTGATGAGTACAAACATTTCAGAGAAACACACTGCTTCCACCTTCAGGATATCTACCGTGAATATAAAGGCGGCAGGTTTTTCTGAAGTGGTGATACTCTCCACCAAGTTACATGACTTATCCCAGAAGAGCATAATTTTCAGTGCAGATTTTCTGACTAAAATTTTGTATGCAAACACTGTTACCTCCCTTCTTTCATTCTCTTCAACTTATCACTTCAGTAATATGTGCTGAAGATTACAAATTATCAGGCTCCTCATTGCAGTTTCGTTCATTTATTATTTTTATGTCTATTTATTAGTCTCTTCAGTGTCATGTTCTTAACAACACTCAATCTTTGGTATTCCATTATAGTGAGAAATCCAGGGTTACACTTTACAAGACAATGCCAAATCATAATTTTGTGTATTTTTCATTATTAGATACTTATGAGGAAACTCCTGCACACACACACACAAATGGACGTTATTTTATTCTGATACCCTGACTGTACATAAGATACTGTAAAACATATTGATGGTGAATGTTCCTATGTAAGTCTTATATTGGTGGTTAGTTACAGATGAATACAGTATCTGTTGTGAATAGTTTTTAGTGTTACAGAGTAAACAGCACAACCAACAACAATCATAATAATGCCAAGTTTAGGCTTACTGTTAGCATGAATTTTTATTTTGAAAGTGCTCAGTCAGTATTATACATTTGATTTCAAATGTTCTGACTTTGTTTTCTGTCATTTGGAAACCCCACAAGAATAAAATAGTATCACTCAAATTACTGGTCATATTTGCAACTTGAATGCAATTGATGTGGCCAGTACTACCAAATCTGCCTACAAATCATCATTTGTAATTATATTCTGAAATGTACTTTCTTCGTCTTGAGAACTCTGCTTTGACAGTGAGTGGATAATGTTGAGATGGAAATAGCAAATATCTCGTTAAATGTAGCATTGTACTGCCAAAAGATGGTAGTTCAGACATCCATATATTCCACCCATTTACAGTGCAGTTTTGATCACAGTTTTATTTCCTGATACCATAAAGCCTTATTTTCATATAATCCAAATGTACATGTTCTTACCTGGAAATATTAATGCATCCAACAGAAATTAATATTAATGTTGAAGTTAAATAGTACATAATTAGTAAGTTGGGTTCAGCAAATTACGGTACTTTCAGAACTGGCTTGTCCTGAAACAGAAACGCTTTCCTAAAGCATATCCTTCACACGATTGAAGCCCAGACATCAGTACATAACATGTTTGTTGACACTTGAGATGATTTAATTATTATATTATAAGTGTATTAATAATGAAAAGTACTTACGTTGCAGATATAGAATTATAACAATAGTGTTGAACGTTTAAGGGATGTATAGTGCAACATAGTACCTGTTACAAGCTTCATTGTGTGTGTGTGTGTGTGTGTATGTCACTTGTGGTTACAAAGAAGCTGCTGCTAATCAGCTGTTTCTTTCACCTGGTAGACAGATCACGTGACGTGCTGGAATGCAGAATATTGGCGTAGTCAAGCGAGTTGTAAAACTTTACGTAGTTTGACAAAGTTTCATGGATGGCAGGTCAGTGCCGCGGTATCTCATCCGTGGTTGTGTTTCGCAAGAGGGAAGTGATAATTAAATTTGATAATCCGTGCTTGAAGCGTGTTGAACTGTTATTCGTGACAGGGGAATCTTGTGTTACCGCCAACCCTCGTGTGTGGATTAAATATTGTACACACGTAGAAAAGTCAGATCAGTTCTAGTGAAATCCTAGAAATGATTAAGTGAAAAATAGTGCGGTGTGTGCTGGCATGACTGTTAACAAGCTGGATAGTAACATTTGAAGTTCTGTGAGTTTGGAGGCATGGACACGTGCAAGAGACAATTCTGTGTACTTTCCAAATGTTGAAAAGGTATCTTTTTCATACACGTAGAGCTACCATATGTACGTTATTGTGCAACATTATGGTAATTCATGTAATTTGGTTACGCGTCAGCATGGATGTAAATCACGTGGAAGGATGCTGACAGCAAACCTACGTACTGAAGAAGGTGTCGTATGTTAACATGCTGACAACCCAAGTGTAGTAGAAGTAGGAGTAGTCCTAAAGTTTTTGTGCATTCAGTAGAACCTTCATAGGGCTAGGTTAAAGGTGTGTAAGGGGTCATTAGGCCTAATATAAATATAGTGATTCACACAAGTACAGTAATTTTTACCAATATAAATACCTGTGCATAGCTGTTTCTGATGGGGAGGAGATTTATTTCTTCTCCATAATGTCTTACACTGGTTTGGGGGTCCACCGAGCTTCCTATTCAGTGAGAACTTTTTGCTCTTTCTCCAGTATTAAAGCAGCTGGAGCTTGATACTGACCTGTCACTTCCATCTAGTGCAGCAGTTATTGAGTGGAGGCATATGTCAATTCTCCCTTCGTACTTTTATGAAATGTATAGGGTCAGCTGTATCTTAACATTTCTGACGTTTATGTCTGCAGTAGGTAGACCTTAAGTTGTAAGCATCACTAGGTAACTGCTAATTTTGTTTTCTGACATGAAAGTTAAGTGAGCCTGGTTTCTGGTAGCAGAGTTACATTCATTTATGAAATCGTAAAGCGCATATTCATTACAAAGTGACTGATGTTTTTATGAGTATTATAAGACATTTGTTTGAGTACTTGTCAAACTTGCCACCCTGATGTGCCGACCGTCTAGAAATTTTGAGAGCCTTAACCTCCTGGAGCCCAGAGGGCCTG
Source organism: Coptotermes formosanus (assembly GCA_013340265.1). Taxonomy (NCBI): domain Eukaryota; kingdom Metazoa; phylum Arthropoda; class Insecta; order Blattodea; family Rhinotermitidae; genus Coptotermes; species Coptotermes formosanus. The sequence goes on from BLKM01000627.1 coordinate 266,165, forward strand.
TTCAGGCCTGTGTAGGGATAGCTTTACTTTTACTTGTATTTAATACACCATCTTTTGCAAAGTTGTAATTTATGCTTTATGTCATACAGGGTCTTTATTTTATCTGACAACTTATCATGTATCACAGCTTGCTGCCACTGTGCCATGCGGGTGGGTGGTTAGCTGACTAGAATACATTAATGTGATAAAACAAGTCAACAGGATGTGGCAGCCAGTAGTTGTGAGACAAAATTATGACTCTATATGATTAATGCACGACTGTGTATTTGTAGGTGAAGTTACATTCATGATGGCTGAAAGCGACAAAAAGTCGATAGAATCAAGTAAAGCTCAGTGTGCTGAACATTTGACTTCACCACAGCATACTGTAACATCTATGCCACCACCTTCATCAGTAAGTATTTCATTTCACTGTTCTGTTTAGGCACATGCGCAAAATTGCGAAAAGCAACTATTAGCTTTCTCATGTTTTTCTGTCGACGTGGAACAACTTGGCTACCATTGGAAGGATTTTCATGAAATCTGATATTTGAGTTTTTTCGATAATGTGTCAAGAAAATCCAAGTTTCATTAAAATTCGATGAGAGTAATGGTTACGTTACATGAAGACGTATGTACATTTATGATCTCACCAAATTTTTAGAATGAGAAATGTTCCAAACAAAAGTCATAGAGGAAATCAAAATATACATTGTATGCTCAATAACTGTTTACCAAAAATTGTGCCGTTTATGAGATAATGTGGAAAAATATGGTAGAGCCAGACAGGCCACAGATGACAATACAATACAACGCACGTGGTTTGCGTGCTGGGTAACTAACGCCACAGACACACTCAGAATTTTTAATACTTATTACTTTTCCATGCCGACAGTGGTTATGTCACATGCCTCAACATTCTGTTATATGTACATAGCCTGTCATGTTGTATGGATGCATGAGCCTCTTCACAGGCAATGTATGTGAGATGTGCATGGTGATATTCATTGTGTCCTTCCCGATTGGCAGAGTGCTGTACCTCGACCAGCGTCTACACATGTGGCACCCCATTCTTTAATCACCCCCCTTACACCTGTGACTGGTGACCCTGGCTTGGTTCCAACGCTTCAGTAAGTAGTGCATTGTGTAACAGAATCAATTACGATACTGGTTGTAAGCAGTTTCTTAATAATGGGCTAGTAAAGAAGCACCAGTTTCCTGTGTGTCTTATTGTATGGTGCAAATGATGATGAGATCATCAGCATGTCTAAACAAGTTTATTTATGTTGTATAATAATAATTTATGTTTGTATGTCTGGTAAGATTGAAGAGATGTCATGATTCTTTCCATTGTACATTAACAGTTAAGAACAGAGAGCATTTGAAATCAGGGCTGTGTAGTCAGTACACAAAAGTCCCACTCCGACTCCTCAATTTTTAAAACTCTGACTCCTTCATAAAAGCTCAATATGTATTAATAAGGGTAAACCTACAAGACATTTCATCACCACCATGTAAATTATTAGGCTACTTTTTAGACTTATAATGTATATTTAAGTATAAGTGTAATGGTTATTGCAGCTGTCAGGGCTGTGGAGTTGGAGTACCTAGTTAAGATTTTAGATTTAGGTCAGAGTCAGTACATTTTTGTGGACTCTGACTCCACCCAAAATTCTTTCTGACTCCACAGCCCTGTTTGCAATAATTTAAATTATCAGAAATATGCCATTTGTCAGGTCAGTACACAATATGAGAAGTAATACAGTTGGCTTGGTGAGTGCCGCTGTGCAAGAAACTAATTATTTGCAGTGACAAAGTGTTTTGTTTTTGAAGGGGAACAGTAAAGAAGAGTCAGTGCTCATGAAACAGAAACTTTTCCCGTTGGACTGATGCCAGAATGTAATATGTGGGCAGGCAGAAATTAAGCTACATGAACCTTGCAGAGAACTTGAGGACATGCCATGATGAGGGACCTGTTTCATGTGTGAACTGTAATAAAGGAACTTAAAATTGGTACTGTAATTTCATGTTGTTTAGGAATGTGGTCTCAACTGTGAACTTGGCTTGCCCTTTGGATCTGATGAAGATAAATTTTCGTACTCGAAATTCAGAGTACAATCCGTCTAGGTTCTCGGGTATTGTGATGAGGATACGAGAACCACATACTACTGCCCTTTTGTTCAGGTCAGGTAAAATGGTTATCACTGGAGCCAGGAACGAAGCTGACTCGCGACTAGCGGCTCGGAAATATGCTCGCATCATACAGAAGCTGGGCTTTCCAGTAAGTTTTTGACAGAGGTCATGGGAAATTTTTTAATGCATTCATTACCAAGCTTGCTTTCAAATGCAGGACTGATGTACTGTGAAGTATGAAGAAAGGAATCATATTTTGCAAGTTTCAGAAACAGAAAGTACAAAAATTGTATGAAACTTCCTCACGCTAACAGCCCCTTGTTCTTGTAAACCCACAGTTTATTGAATTAATTTTCCAGAAAAAGTTAAATGGTGTGAATGAAAATTTTTTGTCCATTATGTAAGGTTCACGTGTTGTGGGATGTAATGCTGTGTTGTCAGGCGAGTGGTTCCTGGCATTTTGCATACATATTTAAGAGTCAAGCAGGCACTTGCAGATGGAGGCACTATGTTCCTTCAAAACCTGAGGAACCGCACTAGAATCATGGTTTTATCATAATTTATAACCATTATTTACTCTTATTTGTATTATAATTGTTAATATTAATTTACAGAACAATCAGAGTTTCATGTCAGTATATGCGTACTTCTACTTTATGTAGATTCATCTACATTCCAGATTTTATACTTCAGTACGCTGTTCAAGATACCAAGGCTGACCACAGTGTGCTATTATAATTTTAGAAATTTCATTGTGTACTTCATGTTTTATACTTACTGATTGATGCATGGTCTCCCTGACAGTGATTTTTTAAAGATTGAAACATGTTGGAGATGTAAGGTTTTAATTATAGAATTACACACTGACATTTTGCATTTTGTCAGTTAGAATAAGATAGTTTATCAAGCAGTGCTGAGAATGAGTAGTAGTAATAATGTTAAACCTGTCAAGTAAGTTATTCTCATTTGATTTTGGCAGCATGTGGGTTGATTCAAGCACACTGGGCTATCCATTAACCTTTTAAAACCTAGCAGTAACTTTACCTACCACCAGGTTTAACATTAAAAAATTCTACGTGATGCCCACATTGTGTTTATGTGTTTTGTACAGATCTCAGAACAAACACGGAATTTTGTGTTGTAAAACAGTAAGAGATTTGTTTTTATAACCCAAGTGGAGAGTGTTTACAGCGCGGTACGCACTGAGTCCTTATATAAAACAGATATGCTTCATTTCTAGAGGGTTAATATTTTTAAACTCATATTTAATGTTGATTTTGTCTTTAGTCTTACATATTCGTGAAGCATTTTGTAACATGCCACCTTTTTATGGTTTGGAGTTGCTAGCTCTTTGAACAGCTCATAAGCTGCAGAAACATTCCTTGTCAGCTGTTATGAACAGAAAAATTTGGAGAACTAGATGGAAGGATTGTAGAGGTACTTAAAGTGTAAAAGAAAGATGTTGTGTGTCTGGTAGTGCACTTCGGTCTTTGTCAAATATGTAAAATAATTTTTCCGTTGTCAATCAAACTGTTGATTCCATTACATAGTATTTGTGTGTGTATTAGTTGTTTCTCTGGGAGAGTTAATGTTAAAGTATTTAGCTTTGAAGAAGTATGAAGGAGCATTATATCATTTCTGAGTGCTGTAAATATTCCTTTGTTTTCAGGTAAAGTTTTTGGAATTCAAAGTTCAAAACATTGTTGGAACATGTGATTTAAGGTTCCCCATACGAGTGGAAAATCTGAACCAGATGCATGGACAGTTTAGCAGGTGTGTGTTTATTGGTTGGAAAGTTTTGCTGCTGGAAAAGGGCACGGTATCTACTGTGTAGAAGTGTGGATGGGGGCCAGATTTGGTGTGAATGCTTTGGAGAACTGATATTTCTCCTGCTGGTGCCAGGAATTGAATCAGAATTCCTCGATTGCCACCAGTTGCTCTACTGATTATTCTCATTCCCTGGAGATAAGAGAGGTGCATACAAAATGTTAGTCTGACAACCAGAAGTGCAACTTGGTATATATTGGTATTGATGGAAGCATAATATGAAGATGGCTATGGTGGTATGAGAGTGGAGAATAAAATAATGAAATTAGTATGTCTTTGTTTATAATAACATATTTGGCAGAACCTAGCATAAAACAATATAAGCAGGGTTTGTGCAACAATTAAGGATAGATTTACTCATATCGAAAAGCAGAATTTTTTTGCAGGTATTAACTAAAGGAATTCTATGTGACACTGTCGTGTATTGAAACATGAATGGGGTGTAGAGAAATATCTTGAGGTCTGCAGAAGGAGCAAGAGGAATAGCATAATACGGCTGAAAGAAGGGATTAGGAAACTATGAGGAATAAGGAAGGGATTTGAGAAGAGAAGATGCTTTTATATTTAGGGTGTGCAGACATCAAATGTATAGAATTAAAATGTTCACAAATGAAAAATTGGAGAGATATACTCATGCATTAATTTGTTCAGTGTGAGCAAAGATGTTGCCTATTTCCATGCTTTAACCTGTGCATATGTAATGGAGATGATATATATTTAAAACTAGGTGTGACTGGGAAAGTGAATCAGTACAGCAGTACCCAGTTACGAGGTTGCAGGAAAATAGAATAGGTGTTGTATCCCAGAGAAGGGCCAGTTCCCGT
>BLKM01000627.1:286884-401884 GCA_013340265.1 Coptotermes formosanus
CCCCCCCCCCCCCCCCCCCCCCCCCCCCCCCCCCCCCCCCCCCCCCCCCCCCCCCCCCCCCCCCCCCCCCCCCCCCCCCCCCCCCACGACACTCGCGCTCTTTAATGCAGGATGTTGGAAATTACCTGCGCGAAGTTAATTTATATTAGCAGTTACCACAGGTTGAAGATAGCCTTTCGAAAATGAAGAGTGATTGTAGAGTGTTCACAGAAAGAATATATATATTTTTTTGTTTTGCTTTTCTCTACCCGATCTCATTAGAATATGTAACAAAATTGTCCCTAACGGTAAAACAGTTATTTTCAATGCAACTTCCAAGGACGGTGACATGTAACGTTGCTGTGTAGGTGAATGCGTGCAAGATATTATTGAAGATTCATTCTTTGTAAAGACTAGACGTTAAATTAAGCAGTCCCATTACAGGCCTGGACAGGCCCTTAGGGTTCCAGGAAGTTGAAGCTCCCAGATTTCTAGACAGTCGGCACATGAAGGTGGTAAGGTTGTCAGCCCTACGCACCGGCCGCGTTTACCCCCCAGGAAAGATTCCTGGTACTCATTTCTGTTAGAGGCTGAGTCGATCCCAGGGCCATAGTGCGACGGAAAGGATTATCGGGAATCGAACCCGCGACCTTCCGGTTTGTAGCGCAGTGCCTCAACCAACTGCGCCACCGCGGCCCCAAGACTAGACGTAGACGTGAGAACAGGTCTATTCAGATACCAGAATAATTACTTGTTTCGTGATATGATCGCTCTTCTTCTCAGTGTCGGAATATATTACTTAGTACTCATACGTAACTAAAGAAACAAGGCTTAGTATTAACAATGTAAAATATCCTTACGTAATTATGAATAGATACGTGATTGAAGAGTTGAATGGCACCCAACATCTTTACCGTAATCCTTGCATCTCGCTTTGATATTGTGGCTACTGTGCATGTTGGCGTAGTTACGGGGTGAACTTCATAACGATCTTGGATACTTGTTGTTGGATTCGTGGTGGAAAACAGAAAACAGACAGTTGTTACTTTCTTATATAAATAGATGAATTTCTTGAAAGTAGGACTGAATACTGCAGAATTATCTATGTCATAGATCACTAGGCAGCGACGATGTCGTCCGCTCTACGGGGAGAAGTTGCACGTTAAAAGAGTTCTGTGTAAAATGTGATGATTTAATTGTTATTGGCTGTAATGGCGGTGAAATGTGAAAATGTTAATTAAATTTTAGTCTTAATTTATTCAGGAAATTTCTTGGCTAGAAGAATCAGAAGGCAGCTTTAACCATGAAGCGGGTCAGTTTTTAATGCTTGGCATCAGTTCGATCTTTGGAATCAAAACGAAGAAGCAAAGCGATCTTTTGAGGAAAAGAAGAAAAATTAATAATATTGGAAGAGGAAGGAAAATATTCTTTTAAATCATCCCTTATTGCTCTTCCTTCTTGTTTTACCTGCGAAATAATGTACTTTTATCAACTGTTGCCTTGTTGGGTTACAAGAGAATGCTACAGAATTGCTAGTGTCCCGGTGGTGTCTGATGCTGCGTAGGCTGTAAAGTCATAACTGAAAGCACTCGCATGTTAATGTTGTTTTAAAACTTGTAGTTATATACGGTGTAAATAATGCAAAGTTCACTCTAGTCTTCTTTGAGTAAACCTTTCTGGGATCATGTGATTCAGTTTTGTTGCTAGCAGCCAGTATAAATTACATTTTATTCGTCATCCAATCAAGGATTTGTATTCAGGAGTGGTAGCCAATTTTACATGTTACGTTAAACGTATGGGGTAGAAGTTGTCCCGTACACTACAGGAAGGCGCAGAAGCGGAGCAGAGGTTTAACGCCACCCAGTCTCGACCTCGGCCCTAGATAGAGGTGAATGTTTAAGGTCACGCCCCGGCAGCTTTTTTCAAGAGAGAGAAAATCATAACCATTGAATAAGAAGTTGGGGTGGCGCCAGCGTCTGTGGAGAGGATTTGGGTGTGAGACCTCCTCCCAGCGAAACCCTGTCCTTCCAGTCTGTGAACTAGTCCCTACAGCGACGACGACACTATCCGGGCCCGACATTTGGACTGTTGTTACCCCGGATTTTGATCTTAATTATTTTGCGATATGACACCACATTTCAAAATGTTGTCCTGCGAAATAAGGGATGTGTAATTTTACCTTAGATATGTTTTTTAAATCCCTTTATCTGCTTGTGGAAAAAATGTTCAGTTATTTTTGGTTTTTTCATGCCGTTAGACGCCATCTGATTTTTAACCGCCAACACACCATTGCACAGCCCGAAACATACGGAAACCTTGCTGTGATATGCACATATGTATAATTTGTGTGTGTGTGAGTGTGTGTGTGTGTGTGTGTGTGTGTGTGTGTGTGTATGTATGTGGGTGTGTCACGTAGTTGGAAAACCGCATAGAATAATTAGTTTTTCTAGGCTGACCTTCACTAGTAACGAACCAACCATCCACTGAAAATGTTTTAGCGATTCTTTTCTAATTTCAAGTCACATTTAAATGTCCGTATTATAATAAATATTGTCTTCCAAGGGACGTCGATTTGTGACGGATCATAAAAACGTGTTTCTATTGAAACTGACACGACATCATATAAAAGAAGTTAAACCTGTTTTCGTAACCGTTTAAAAGCCACTTGTTAAATATGTATACAAAGTTAAAACACTAAAAACTTCGAATTTTTCCCACACAAATGTATTTTTGTGTTCCTTGCGATTTTCATAAGGTCGAGTGATTATTGTCCCTACAGTGCATCAACAGGTCGGTTTTAGTAACTGGAGCATATTTTGTTTTGTGTGATGCAGGAAGCGTACTTTTAAACACTCTTTTTACATGAATTTTATGGTTCAAAGGGACGAGTTTAATTTGAACTACATAATTAAAATCTTCACACTTTGCTAACACCATCCCTTGTTACTAATTTGGCTACATCAAAGACCATGTACACATATATGCATAGTAGAGTTGAAAAATGTGTATAACAATTTAGGTAAAAGACTTGCCAGAAAGGGACAACTGGGAAGGCATATGAGTAGGTGGGGATAATATTAAAATGTATCTTTTAAAACAGTGAGTGAGTTTACGAACTAAATTCAGATGGCTTATAACAGGACCCAAATGCTGCTACTGTACGTGATAACAAGTTTTCGTGTTTCATAAAAATGGGGAATTTCTTTATCAGCTGGAATAAGGTTTTTCAAGAAGCGATTTGCTGCCCATAACTAATTATACTACACGTAGTTTACACTGATTTTAGGGTAATGTGTTCTGTGTTAAAATCTTCAAGAACTTATGTTAATGTTAAGGAAAAAAATTGTTATGCAAATGTCAGCGGGAATACGCAACAGTTGAAACCTGGAGGCTGGTTATGGTTCACAGAGAGCGTATATGTCGTTCTATGATAAAAAATTCCAAGTGACCTTTAACATTTGATGATGAGTTGGTTGCGTTGGAGACGGCTGATGCCGTCCATTCCTCTGTCTTGCTGTAGGGGGGAGGCAGCAACCGCAGTTTTCTTTAAATTGTGTTGTCGTTTTTACAGCTGGTGAGAAGCCAATAGTAGTGTGTCAGCGGAGAGCAGAACATAACAACTGCTTGACTTTGCCACGTAAAGAATTGTCAGATATATTCAGATCTCTTTTTGACACCATCGCATTGCTCGACAATGCTATATCGCGAATTCGTTTTTGTGGTGACGGCCACCGCAGCAGATGTTACGGACGCACCGGACGCAGTGCCACTTTGTCCACCACAAATCCCACATGGACTGATCCAGGATCGAACCCGGGCCTCCGCGGTGGGAGGCCGGCGGCTAACCGCCTGAGCCATGGCACGGTGTACCGCAGATGTTACTATTCTATATAAGAGGGTAGGGAATATACGTGTAACGAAACGTTGTGGGGCGAACGCGTAGCTAGTCGGGCGCGCAAACCCGGGCTGTTACGGCCACTGTAGGGTATTCCTGTTACAACTTTTGCGGCAACAATGACTTTTGTTTTTACTGTTGACCTGCCTATGTCGCTGTCAACAACGGAAACATAACAGTGTATTCCTCTTACATTGTTGTACCGCGTGTCATTATCAGCGATTCTTTTATGTTGATTTTATGACGTTGGCAACAAACACACTTATGTCTCCGTATGGAGTTCCCGATTTTACACAAATTTGGATTTTCTGGACAGAGTTTTATAGAAATCCTAGATATAAAATTTTACAGAAATCCGTCCAGTGGGAGACGATCTCATACCTCCGGACAGGTGGACGGACGGGCGGACGCACATGATGTAGATAGTAGGCGATCTTGGAGAGAATGCATAAGAAACAGTAGAAATACTATATTGTATTATTCTTGGTAGTGACACCCAATAGTTTGATTCATGTGTACCAACGTTTTAGGAAAATATTACGGCCTTTGTGTTCTACCCTGAATATATTCTAAATTTAAGTACAGGGTGCATAATATATTTAAGCCCGAAGGATGAAAATTGATAAGGGGATGATGACGGAAATATTTACATAATTTTTATTCCTTACGAAGTGTTATTAATGTATTAAAATCAAGGACGATGAGGTAGGCAGGGTATGTAGCGCGCGTCTGTGATCTATACAAGAAACCTAAGGTAAAGGTTCACCCTAAACAGGCCCTGAGGGCCCAAGAGGGGGAGTAGAGGTATAGCTCTACCCTTTAGTGAGCCTCGGCACGAGAAGGGGATGGGGTGGCTAGCCCCACGCCCCGGCCGCTTTACCCCTGGGAAAGATACCCAATACCCATTGTACAAGAGGCTGGGTGGGCCCCAGGGCCGGTCTGGACGGCTGCTGGAAATCTCGCCCCCACCGGGGTTCGATCCCCGGACCGTCCAGCCCGTAGCGAGTCGCTATACCGACTGAGCTATCGCGGCCCATTATACAAGAAACCTGAAAGGAGAATACCGATTGGATAACAAAGTCGTGGTGTGGGTGTAAGGTCACAGTGAGTGATTTGGTTGCAGGGTGAGGCGCTGTGGACTGGATGTAAGAAGCTCAGTATATGGGTCATTCTTGGGCTGTTGTGAACACGGTAATGAACTTTCGAGTTACATAAAGCAAGCGACAGTGCTTGTCCAGTTTTGCGAGAACACCAGTCTCCTGTTTCTTCCTCCCCTGAGATTCAAATGTTGACGGGCAAATTCACTCTGCCTTCATCCCTTAACGAGGTAAAAGAATAACACTATGAATATTTAATAGAAGAAAAATGGAATTATTTATGACTACCCAGACGGTATCGTTTGTATGATTTGTTACATAAAATCTGCGTTTGTAATAAATGAACTCATAGGTTAGTATGGTAGGAGAACTCGCAAATTTGTGCAAACTTTTTCACATTTATTCTTCAGCCTCTCCTGCTCCACATTCCCCCCTCTGTCAGCCAGTTCTTGATTCCTGTGCTTATTTTTTCTTTTAACCCTGTCGATAACAATGGTAATTATATATACCGTCCATTTTAACACTAAATATCTCTCCATTTTCCCTTTCAGTTTATGTGTGTGTTTATGCGATCCTCATAACGAAGAAGATTAATTTGCCTTTGTAATGGAAAGTCATGATGTTTTCTCCGCGGTAGGAACTGAACTTTTATACCCGAAATATCGTTTGTAGAAACTTCGCGGTTGACAGAATTAAATAACCTTCACAGAATGACGTTCATTACACACATAGCAGACACAGGGATCGAATTTTAGTACGTTCGACTGTGTTTTTTGAGCTAACCAGAAATTATAACCTGTTTGCGCTAGTGGATTGAAGTACCGTAAAGCAGGATTTGCTAACACTTTGCTGCCTAAACTGACATTGAATTTTGCTGTTCGGCCTCCATGTGTCACTCGTTGATTAGAACTGACGGACCACCACATTAATCCGCAATGCATAGTGATTGATGTCCGCACAGAGGCGACCGTTGTGCTGGCTTAATGCACTTTTGTCACGCACGTTGGCTAAACCGCTTTCAAGTTATGATTTCAGTTAGTTTATCGTATGGATTAACATTTTTGGAGATCTATCACTACTTTATAAACACAGAATACGCGTCTATAATATGCCGCTCCAAATAGGATTTGACATATTGATGTTAAGAGCCCGTATAATTGGAAACTGCGAGATGGATTTTAAAAAATGGGTCTGTTTTATTGTAGACAAGGATTTCGGAGAAAAACTCGTAAAGCTATTCTCCCATTTCAAACATTCTTGTTTTTACAAATTTATTCTGACTCAGTGAGTGTAATGACTAGGCCATGGGCTGGACGACCGAAAGCGGGAGGTCCTACTCCCTACACGGACGACCGAAAGCGAGAAGTCCTACTCCCTGCAGGGACGACCGAAAACGGGAATTCTAGTCCCTGCAGGGACGACCGAAAGCGGAAAGGTCTACTCCCTGCAGGGACGACCGAAAGCGGGAGATTCTACTCCCTGCAGGGACGAAAAACTTTTTTCCAGATCACGTAGACTGGTTTAGCGGCCTACTCTGCCTCCTGTTCAATGTGTGTTGCGGAGATAAGCGGGGTGGAGCGTGAAGCTGACCTGTCACCACCACATAGTGCCGAGGTTAATACTGCGTGGAGCTTCCTTCATAACATTTACAGGGATAACATATTTTTCTCGTGTATTGTTTTTTGTAAGTAACTACATATTTAAGTCCGCAACTTGTCTTACGTTGAATCTGGCAGATAGAACCTCATGTATCGCAATGTTGCCATGTTTGTACCTGCCGAATTACCAACAATATTTAATACATAATTGTTTTCCAGTGTAGCAACAGCCCCTAGTGGGCCACGGCCTCCTCATTATCGAATATTTACGGTCACACTCAGTTTGACACATCACACTCGGTAGGACTCCTCTGGGCGAGGGATCAGCCTGACGCAGGTACCTCTACGTGACAACACGCAACACTCAAAAGAGATAGACATCCATGACCTCGGCGGGACTCGAACCCGCAATCCCCGCCAGCGAACGGCGGCAGATCCACGCCTTAGACCGCGCGGCCGCTGGGATCGGCAAATACATAATATTTAATTGACAAACATCTCAGGGTCATTATTAAAGTGGTTTGAATTTATTTAGCGAAAATAATGTTTACTTAACGAAACTGTCGGTATGTCAGACTATATACAGCGGAATGGACTGTTATTGTGTGTGACAGACGTCCTCCTGTCCTAACGTAACGTTATCGCTGTATAACCCTTTCGTTTCAGACGATTAACCAACAGTCAATGCTATCGGTCAACTGAAGCACAAGCGACTTGTGATTTTCTCAGCTGTGTCTAAAAATTAATGCCTTTGGTAGAGAGATACAAAACTTTCGGAGGAACCTCTTGTCTCAGTGTTCAGGGCACCCAGAGTTCACGTAATTTGGTACATGAGTACCGACGTTTCGGAGGAAGTTGTCTCACTTTTTACGGCGCCATGGCTCAATGTTATTTGGTAGACGGGTACCGACATGTCGGAGTAACCTCTTGCCTCTAACGTTCCCGATACCGTGACTACGAGTAGTTTGGTATATAAGTACGACGTTTCGGAGAAACCTGCTGTCTGAATGCTTATAGTACCCCGAATCCGCGTTATTTTGTATATACGCTCCGACGTTTAGAAGGAACCTGCTTCCTTGGTGTTTACTGTGCCCCGATTCCACGTAGTTTGTAGATAAGTACCGACGTTTCGGACGAACGTTACGCGTCAACGATCATGGTATCCTCACTGTGCCTTGTATTGCAGATAGATACCAGCATTTTGTATGTAGTGTAACGACAACAAAAAGTTCTCCCTGAAGATGACCCAGCAGGGTCGAAACATGTAGGAGTGTGTTACAATTGATGATAAAACTCTCTTTGTGCATTTGTTGGTGATTAGTGTTTTTGTATAATATAGTGCACGGACATGGAACACATTAAATTTTGTATGAAGTTGCTGCCCCCTGCTTGAGGTATACACTTTTAGAGAAAACATTATGGCGCCATCTTTACAGTTCCCTGAAGATGGAGGCAGGAACGAACTTCGTCAAATTGCGTTAGGGGTTGAACAGCCAAATGCTGTGTTTGGCGGTGACGTGAGAACAGCGTGGCTGTTACGGTGTCCACTGCTCGGTGCACGTGGTGGAAGGAGAAAGGGGGGACTTCGACTGGGCAAAACATTCAGGTATATCAGTCAGTGGTATTTCTGCGGGTGAAGAAGAATGACAGATACCAGAGCACGTTACCAAGAGAAACACTTCGTTTATTGGAACGTATAATCATCAGGTTAGTGTCTGTTAATTAAACGATATTGTTCTGAGGCAAATGAAATATGTTTACTTGCAGGTAGCAAACTCTTCATCTTGTGAAGCCCGCCTGTAAGCTGCACGCTTGTCTGTGTGCGTCTGTTTATTTATAGCATATTCCATAGAGCAGAAGTTTGAGAAGCTGATAGCTGTTAACTTTGTCAAGAAATTGTAGGCCTCTTTAAAAAAACTTAAAAGGATATTTTGGTGTTTACAACAGTCCGCACCTCTTCTCTCTCCGTCTCTATACACACACACACACACACACACACACACACACACACACACACACACACACACACAAGCGTGCGGCTGTATCTGTGGCTGTACATGTTTTATGTCATATTGACATATTTTTCAAGATAATATATTCTTAAAAGCTATTTTCGAAATCGATATAATTTTTTAGAGTAATAGAATTTTTTGGGGAAATTTTGTGATTTTCGGTATTTTGACCCATATTTCCTTTTCCAAAACTCACATTTGTGTGTTTTGCCCTTCTTCTTTATTACATCGTTATTACTGTAGTTTTTAATATTAAAACACGACGTGTTTAAACAAACTGCCCTGTACTGCTCGGGTGGGTGAATTTGTAAACAACTACGTTGTGTTTGCATAAAGGAGAAACTGTACGTGTCACTAACCTCTCCAGACTTCAAGTTCAGCTATTCCTCACAGTAAACACATGGCGCAGATCCTAGTGGCCGCGCGGTCTAAGGCGTAGGTCTGCGGCCGAGCGCTTGCTGGGATCGTGGGTTCGAATCCCACCGGGGCATGGATGTTTGTCTCTTGTGAGTGTTTGTGTTGTCAGGTAGAGGTCTCTGTGCGACGGGCCGATCCCTCGTCCAGAGGAGTCCTACCGACTGTGGTGTGTGTCTTGAGTGTGATAAAGTGAAAATAAACAACCTGGACACCTACTGTGAGTAGGTAGAAGAGGGAAGGACTACGAAACGAAACACAGGGCTTCTCCCTCACTAAGACGAGTCGGTTAACTCTGTTTGGGAACATAATCGCTTTTTGTTGCAATAATGATACAAAACACGTAAATAGGCGGTGTGGGCAGAGCAGTGGGTTTTCTTAATGTTAGAACAGGTAATGCATATAGTAATTAACGTTAATTAAAGGTTTTGTTTCGTAGTCCTTCCCTCTTCTACCTAGTCACTGTATTTGTCGAGGTTGTTTATTTTTCACTTCATCACACTGAGACACACACCACGGTCAGTAGGACTCCTCTGGATGAGGGATGGGTCCGTCGCAGAGACCTCTACCTGACAACACAAACACTGTACAACAGACACTCATCTATGCCTACGGTGGGATTCGAACCCTGCTGCATACGTATGGCTTTTAAAGTATCGATTTTTCGCGAAAATCGGAATTGCTGAATTGTATTTCGTAGTGAGTGTCTGTCTAGAATTTTATTTAAATCGGTTAAGAAATATGGAAATTACGAGTAGAAATTTATTTACGCCCCTAAGCAGTGTAATGACTGTCATTCCACCGATTTTTACAAAACTCACGCTTGCTCGACAACTTCCTATACTGAATTTCATGAAAATCCAGTTAACCGTTTAGTCGCTGATAACAGGCCACACACTTACAGATAGGAAGACACGGCCTCCACATAAGGTAGCAGTGGCAAATTGTGATCAGGGCGGCAGGTGTAACGGCAGGGCACACGATGCGGTATTGTACGTTTCCGCCACGCCCTGACTTCCTTATCAGGATTTCCCACTGTAATAACATTCCGTTCTTACTTCGTAAGGAATCCCGAAAATGAAATAGTTTCTGTCTGATGCACTTTCACGTAAGTAATACGGTTTGTGAGGTAGCAGGTTTCTTCTAGGCTTTGATACTTAGCTGCTGCAACACAGTACACAGCATTATATGATTTTAATATTAAACATCGGGGTTGGTGTGTAGATAACACGATTATATTTTATATTATTTATTTCCGTGCGTATGATATATATATAACAAAACAGATCCAACTTATGCACAATATTGTCTATTTCTTTATCTTTTATTTATCTTTTCCCCGACATGTTTCGGCAAGTAACTATTCTGTTATCAAGGGGGCTATATAAAAATTACGTAAGATGTGCATGAATTTGACTACAAAAATGTTTGAACGTTTTTAACAAGTTTTAATATTTTTTAGTCACGTTCATGCATATCTTACGTAATTTTGATATAGCCCCCTTGATAATGGCATAGTTACTTGCCGAAACATGTCGGGGAAAAGGTAAATAAAAGAAATAAATTGGCAATATTATGCATAAGTTGGATCTGTTTTGTTACAAGAGTATGTGTTTATACTTATTAACCCTTTAAAGACGAAGCGTATGTTTTATATAAGGACTCAGTGCGTACCGCGCAGTAAACACTCTCCACTTCGGTTATAAAAACCAGTCTCTTAATGTTTTATAAGGCAAAAGTTGCTGTTTGTTCTGAGATCCATACGAAACACATAAACGCAATGTGGGCACCACTTAGAATTTTTTAATGTTAAACCTGGCGGCACGTCAAGTTACCGCTAGGCTTTAAAAGTACCAACCCTTAACTTCATTAAAAACGAGTACAGGCAACCAGGTTTTGGCTCAGGGAGGTATCATCCGGCGGTACAGAAGCCGCAAATTAAGACATATATATATAATTTTTAATTTGTGGCTTCTGTACGGCCCGATGATATCTCCCTGAACCAAAACCCGGTTGCCTGTACTCGTTTTTAATGAAGTTAAGTGTTAGTCGTGGTTAAGTGATTACTAAGTATAAACACAACGTTGCTTTCCGGGAGATGCAAGTGTTCATTTTCCATTTATTCATAACTGTAAACAGTAAATTCGAATATATATTTAGGGGAGTAGGGGGCCGCAGTGGCGCAGTTGGTTGAGGCACTGCGCTACAAGCCGGCAGGTCGCGAGTTCGATTCAGTGGATTTTTTCATTTGCATAATCCTGTCGGTCGCACTATGGCCCTGAGGTCGACTCAGCCTCTAACAGAAATGAGTACCAGGAATATTGCCTGGAGTGTAAAGACGGCCGGTGAGTAGGGCTGACAACCTTACCACCTTCATGTGCCGATTGTTTAGAACTCGGGGAGCCTCGACTTCCTGGAACCCTCTGGGCCTGTCCAGGCCTGTAATGGGACTGCTTTACCTTTATTTAGGGAAGTATCCCTTGATGGTGGTGTTTTATGCGGGGACTTTCAGGAATATGTAAATGATGGTTTACCACGACGAGAACATGTATCAAACAAAATCAAACGATACACAACGTGATGCATAAACAGGTTGTGCGTAGGAGGGGCTGTGCAGACTGTGCGATTATAAACCCATTGCCATCTGGTATATATATGTAACTTATTGGGGCTGTCTAATGGCAGTAGAGGTTGTTACGGTGCCCCGGCTGGCTGGCTGGCTGGCTGGCTGGCTGACGCAGTGCAGGCTATGAGAATGTCTCATAGATTTTTTTTTCTGTGAGCATCGACTAAAGTACCATTTGCGTGCACCAGCATATACATGTACTTACAGAGACGCTGCGTAGGCGTGCACTGAATCCCCCACCCCACCCCCACCCAGACACACACACGCGCTCACACACACACACACACACACACAACACACACACACACACACACACACACACACACACACACACACACACACACACACACACACACACACACACACACTGTGTACGATCGTGGCTGCGGTTTGTTTGTAGAGCACTCACTATGCAGTGTTCTGCGTTAATGCTGGGTGTCACTAACTGCTTATCGTTACTCAGGAGTAAAGTTTTGACCTTGGGTGTGTGGTTGGGTTTCCGTTTTCTCCAGGCGAAGCTCGTACAGAAAACGTATAGATCGTGTCGCAGACATGTCTCTGTCACTTTCTATTGATCGCCATTTCGTAGGAGTTCAGTTTATAGCAATCCCAACGTCATATCTATGCACAGCTCTAACCAGATGGAACATAGCAGAAAATTGTGTCTCGCGTAATCAGATTAACTCGCCCTCACAAGACACTACTGCACTTCAGTGCTGTGTTTTTTCACCGGCATTCATCGGTTACTGTTCGTAAATATCGAACGGTATGATTTCCCTCTGCAAAACAACTACAAAGTTGTCAGACGTATTCATGGATAACCAAGGATACATTTACCGCCTGCTATAATATCACCAATAACCTAGCGTGGTGGCTGAAACAGTAGAATTGTGATCTGTATTCAGTGGCTGTCATGTTCCTAGCTGGTCCACGAAGCCGACTGCTATGATTTTGTGGGATTCCTTATTCCTTGTCAGACGACAGGCTGCTGTTATGTATGCAAAGCTCATTATCAGTTTGTTGCTATAGTTTGGTTGTGTATAATCGTGCGTTTGGGCAGCTTGCCTGTGTCTCTACTCTTCGAACGAATAAAATCCCTCTCTTTAGTTAAATATTTTGGTCTTATCTGTCCTTGGTAAATTTCATATCCTCTAAGCTACTCAGAAAGAGACGGTTTTGCAAATTGTGGTCTTTCGTTTGTGCATGTGGTTAATTGGCCAGCCGTGTCAAACGTGTCACAATCCTGCAGTTCCCTGCCCTATTCGGATTTGCCCAAATATATTCTGCCTGTACGACGGAGTCGAAGAAATTAAATGCAGGGTTCAAAAGATTACCGAAATGAGGAAAATTCAGATGCACGCGCATAAACGCGGGAGGTTACTCACTTAACAACTGCGGAAGGTGGCAACACTGTATAAAAGTTTAATGTCCGAAAATGTATGTATTCTAAGTGATGGGTGAGGGGGGGCTCTAAGTTTTCGCCGTCACATAACCTTATTTTTCCCCACAAGAAGTTTTGCGCAAGGAGTTCTTTTCCCAGCAGACCGTACTTACCGCCCCTAACTCTAGCGTTCGTCGAGGGGTCACTGTATTATTATTATTATTATTATTATTATTATTATTATTCAAATTACAATTAAAGTAACCTACCAATATTTAAATAAGCCATAATTTTGAAATTTTGCCAGAATGAACTTGTAGTTTATTTAACCATGGTGTCGCCAACCCAAATTGTATGGCGTCGAAAGATTGGATACTCCTGTGTGCCAAATCATGAAGTGTACGAAAGGAAGCACTCTTGGCCTAATTTAGCGGAAAACTCTGGAATTTTTCTAAAACAACAAATAAAAACGAAGAAAGTTTTCGGTCAGATTGACTGGGCGCCCGGAAATGCGCACCTGCGTAACGTCACTGACTGTCGAGTTTGCGTTTGACCTTGGCAATGGCTTGCGCTGGGGAGAGCCGACCTTCCCTTGTTTGTGACCATTAACAAACCACCCACGCTATGCCGGTCTACTGTATTCTCTTGAGTAAGGGTCAGTACTTCAGGGTTATGGGAACCGACAACGTTTTGCCTCAGTAGGTGAAACTGTAATGGCGTCTTCAGCGATAAATATACGTTCATCGAAATTTTACCAGCGGGTGTCGTTCTCTTAATTTTCATCAACGACTCGCTTGCTGGAGCCTGCAAATGAGAATTTTCAGACAATCTGTATGATAAATACTATCGCGTGTTACAGAGGATTACTGGATTGGTTAGGTTTTTTTTATGTATTGACACACGTGTTTCATATACACTCACAGTTTATTAAGACACATATGACATTGTTCCAATTAAAGTTTAATGAAAACATATACACAAACCAATGTTAAGGAATAAGAAAAAGACACATTTTTATTTTTTATACTTTCTTGAGTTTTTTTGTGTATGAAAATATAGTATGTACAATATCGTTATAAAATATATTAAGCAAGGATATGTACATGATGAGAATTTCAGTATAGAGACAAGAATATTTTACAGAACTTATTAAGTTTTAAATAATGAAAACAGATTCAAGTGATAGTACAGGAAAGTAGCAGCCGATAGAACAGGCTAGTTACATTAACTCATATTCAGCAAATAATGTTTCTTTGCTTTTATATTCTTCCCATTTCGAACACATTACAGGTCGTCTGGTGATAATTGTAAAGAAAGCACCATCATATTTAGCACCTGTTTTAGCTTTCTGGTAATTCGGTGCTTAGTATTAGGCCCTCATGACGTAGGTGGTTGCTTTTCATGCATGTGAAGCCATATGATGGTTTTGTGTACCTGCATTTTAATACGAATTCATATACACTGCTTAAATCCGGCTGGATGAAAATACTTTTAGAATTCTTTGACGACAAACAGACACATGTTAGTGGTTCCATTAATGTCTAAACATATATTCACAGACACACATTACAAAAAGAAACTTCTTTTTATTTTTTACCAACTTTTATATTTTATTTATATGGGTATTATCATAGAACATATGTTCAAATTATGTTTTCTAATTTCAAATTTTTCTGTACAAAATACAACACCTGTCTACGATAACATTACAATCTTTATACCCAGAATTTAACCATTTAAATGAAGGTACAATTATTATCATTGTCTACAATTTGAGCTTGCGGGTTTTCAGTTCAGGAATCAATGGAAGAAGCAAGGTGTTGCAAAATATATTCGGAATTTGATTGTCCTCTGCTTGCCATTGTAAGAAGTAATAAAACCGCAGTTAGTCAAAAAACACTAATGCTTGTGTGTGTAAGTTGAATTTACTTGCAATATTATTTGATTTGACCGCCATAAACAGTTTTTACACAGTGTATTGTGTTTTTTAATCAATTTTATTTTCTTGTGAAATAATTTTGCTGAGATTTTAGACGCACATCTCTCAAGTGAAAAAAGATAAGATTTAGACTCACTTTTAACGCTAAATCAAGTTACGAATCAGTGAATTCAAGATCAAGGATTACGTGTCAATCCTTGATCATACAGTGAGTTTTTAGACGGCGCAGACGCCAGGCGAACTAGGCGTTAAGGGTCGCCGCTACATCACGGTATGACCGCCCGACACTACCGCGTGTGTCTGCGCTTTCAGTAAAATCACTGTACAATAACTGGCATAATTGCATACCCAAAGGACATTCAAATTCAGAACTTTATTCCACAATCATTTCTATTCCATTTTTCATCAGATTGCAGACGTCACATCAACTGACATTTAGTCTCGTCTTTCAGAACACATTCCAAGTGATTCTGCCTTACAAAATTAAGCCTTACCGATGTTTTAAGTCGAAATAGAAAGTAGGCATTAGTACTTCTTATATAAATACTAATTAACATTTATTTTTCTGACACTTCAGGATGTAATTTTTGATATTAATATTAATAAAATATCGAAAAACACATAGGCCATTTTAGTAGGATAACATGTTTACAAATGAATACTAGAAGCTTTACACTCGTATTATCATGCGTTATCATATGCAACTGTTATTGAAATTCCTTGCAAGTCCGTTGATAATTTATGTTCCTTATTGAAATGTCGCGACGTGATTCATTTCAGTATTTTAATATAAAATATACAATTCCGGTTATTTTATGAACAATCAGCCTTAAGGATGTCAGTAAAAATAACCAATATCTGTTTGACCAAACGTTACTATCGAATGGTTGACATTCATGCTTCTTATTCGGAAGTTCCGGTTTCGATCCTCGACCACGAGAAACCGGAAACCATGACTCAGATATTTCTTCCGTTTCATCAGTCCTTTGGCAATAAATCAGCTATATTCCTAAATTACCCCAATTTAGGCCATAGGCGCTTCCGTCAACGTCTTGCGCATTTCATTATCTGCTAAGAATGTATGTTATTCGACGCTATGTAAAGCTAAAATTGTCTCTGTTTGCGCCATGAAGGCAAGTGGAGGGACACAGGTCTAGATCAACTCATTCTTACCACAGGCACTCGACGTAGGTTAATAATCATGTTAACATACGGGTACTTTACCACTGGGGAAACATCCCACTGTTTGCGTCGTATATGGGGCTGGGTGGGCCCCACAGACGGTCTGGATGCTTCGGAAAACGGAAAAATCTCTTGCTGCTACCGAGAATTGAAAATTGAAGCACGCTATTAAGCTCAGAAAATAGAAGCGTCTTAAAATAGACAAAGGTACTTCGGATTGCTGGTTTTGCGCATTGTTTGTTTGTGCGTAAGAAATTGTGTTGTTATATTTGTTAATCAAAATTTAAACCGTTTGTGTAAAAAATTTTCGAAAACCGAATAAAAAGGAACCTAAAGTTAAAAGTATTATGATCTTTTGAAACGCGACACTCTGTACCAAACTACACGGCGTCACATTATAAAAGACCTTAATACTACCTTCCGTGAGAACACTGTATCTTAAGTGTAACTAAGTGTTTTGAGATAGGAGGCAGATACAAAAACCTTTTATTAGAGTGGTAACGTGTTATAATTTTAAGACTGTTAGTGCCGCAGTTTGTTAACAAAATGCGAAATGTTTTCGGTTGTATTTTTCAACCTTGTTATTAACAAATCATTACTATTATCACAACAGTGTTGAAGGCAGCATAAAGCGGTCGGTATAGCGACTAGGCTACCAGCTAGACAAACCAAATTTGGATTTCGCCAGGACTGCCCTTCGGGTCTAGCCAGACTGTTATTCAGTGGGTTGCGGGAGGGAAGGGGGTAAAACGGCCGGAGCATGAAGTTGGATACTGACCTCTGTCTAATGCCGAGGTTAAGAATTAGCGTAGATTACGTATACTCCCGTATAAACCTTTATGGCCTGAACGGAAGGCAACTTTAATTTTACCTTTACCTTTATTATTACACTGTTTCCGTATAAACTATTACTTGAGACCAAAGTGCATGCGAGATATTTATATTTATTTAGCAATTCAATAACAGTAGTGTTTTTTACTAAAGGAACTATCATACATATTTAGTTTACTTCCTGCAGTGACCTTATTTGTGGGCCTTAAGAACAATGCCACCTTAGTTATTGATAACACCACTACTGCTAAAGCTCAATTAATGTTTCTTGGATTCATATAATTAAACTTAGAAGTATTCAACCACGGAAAATACACAGCTCATGTACATGACACACACATTCATACACAATACAAGCCTACATGTACTCTAACATGATTCTATACTCACAAATGTATAATGAAATATGCTTTTTGAGCTGTACATACATAATTTATCATAGATTATACTCCATTTTGTTTTATTCTCTATGTATGTCGCAAAGAACAGAGGGACACAACCATGTCTTAGACGAAATACAGACTGACGAGAAATTTCGTTATAGACAGAAAATAATTCAACTTGTTTCATTTATGAATTTGTATTTAAAACGTATTCATAATGACGAAGTACGTACTGATTGACTTCGTACTTCTTCAGTCAATTCCATCTATGTTTACCGGAGACATATACCACTAATATTAACTAAAGCTGCTGCTTTAAACTAACTTCCTTTCTTGACACAGCACTCTTAAATTCGCCACAAAATTATGTAAGTGTATTTTATTTCCACGGAATAACTTATGGGACGATAATTTCAAACTTTTAACTTGGGTGTAAGGTACACAGCTAGTGGCATCATTACATCCTGTTTGCTAAACATGTATTACATTATTTTATTCACATAAAAGCAGCGTGGCGAATGAAGGGGAGATTTTAAACCATATCTTTGGAATGTTAAATGTTTGAAACAATTCTTATAAAAAGTTTTCGAAGTGTATTTACAAGTAAATGAAGTAAAAATATGCCAAATACATTGAACCCACAAATACATGAATGTCAAATGCCGTAAATGTAGAGCTAGTAGGGCATGTGGAAATAACTCCTTTGGTAAAATTAAAACTGCAGGTGTGGGGTTTACAACCTGACATGACGGGGGTTTTCCGATAAATCATAAATAAAACAAACGTTTGTATATTAATATTAATTAATCATAAATAAAGCATAAGAATTTGTATATTAATATTAATTAATAATAAATCAACAAGCATTTGTATATTAATATTAATTAATCATAATAAAACGGAAGCATTTTGTATATTAATAATAAATAAAACAAGCATTTGTATATTAATATTAATTAATCATAAATAAAACGGAAGCATTTGTATATTAATAATAAATAAAACAAACATTTGTATATTAATATTAATTAATCAAATAAAACAAGCATTTGCATATTAATATTAATTAATCATAAATAAAACAGAAGCATTTGTATATTAATATTAATTAATAATAAATAAACAGTTGTATATTAATATTAATTAATCATAAAGCAGGAGCATTTGTGTATTAATATTAATTAATCACAAATAAAACAAGCATTTTTATATTAATATTAATTAGACTTGTATTAAACACTAATCATAAAAATTGTATATTACCGTTATTTTGCTACTACTATTACTCAACTTCAGTCTTTTAAATTATGATTTTCATATGTGATAAACATACGCTGACATTTCTCATAATGTAAATTTGGAAGGTAAGTGCAAGTACATAAATCTGTCATAACAATCTTTAAATGAAATATTTGAAAGCAACTTACGAAACTATCCGTCACCCTATTTAAGACAGACATGGTTGTTCGCTTATGTGTATGCTACTCACACAGTCCATAGTTCTCTGCAGTATCACAGGTACTTTGTCTGCTAAACTTGGGGTAACTGGAATGTAATTAAACACTTCGTCTTATAAATATTACCGTCTGTACTGAGTATACATGAAGCTGAATTTTGGAAATTATCCAAAAAATGTTTGATTATTGCAACTAGATCGAAATTATGAAGGTAGGATGAGATGTGTTCAAATGACACCCCGTCGGAGATTCTATGCCCCTTGTAGTAGGCATCCCATTGACACAAACGCCGATGTTTTCCTTCCACAAAGAATTGTTTCGGCGGGATAGCAATATTCGGTAGCAAGGATACGTACCACAGTTCTTTGGTCCGCGATACGAATTAGTTTCTTTTGAACAGTACTCATAAAACTTTATCCTTGGTCTCCTAACCGAAATATTTGGCGAAAGGCCAGCTTTATTATTCTATTTTTTGAGTCGAAATTGCTAAGTGTGTACTTACGAGTCTGGTTAGTTTAAAAAGAAGTTGAACAGTGTGCCTTTGTATGCGTCATTATGGTATAAAAGTGGGAATATTTTTAATAATCAGATGTGCTTCTCAACTTACTGAAGTTTCATAAGCTTTAAATTATTTTGTAACGGAAAATGAAAATAGTGACACTTCTATAAAATAAAGAAACTAGATTCGTAAGAATCAAACATTAGTGAAATTCAAGTCACATTTGATGTTCTTACAGCGGGGTTTCTGAAGAATGAATTCTTCTCTGATGCTATGCTGCGAATCATTCACCCAGCGACACAGCGTAATATCCAAGAAGAATGGAACGTTAGGATTAAAGTCAGTCGTTTAACATTAAAGCTCTTAGTTTCTTAGTGAAAATTAAAGGCACTGATGCCAAAGGAGTGACAAAAATTTAAAGTTACGCTGTTTCGTGTTACGTAATTATTTCCATTAAGATAAATGTCTTTCAAGTCAAGGACGTCTGTAACGAAGGTGCTGAGAGAGAGATCGTGACCTAAGTTGGTTAAAATAAATTTAAATAACAAGTTTAACTTATGAATTATGCTACCAATGCGTATTTATTAGACTAATTGTCATTTTATTAGAAAATTAAAATTTACTTTAAGTGGTAGGGGTGAATCGAAGGCGTTCATTTCTGAACATTTATGAATAACACTAGATATTTTCATCATCCACAATTATGTCAGTCAAATTTGAGTTTTATTTTAACACGTCTTTATTGTTTATACTCGTAAAATATTGTGAATGACAAATAAAGTAGTTTTTAGAGAAACGACTTAAGGGAAATTTACATATTATTTTTTTGCATGTCTAAAAGTTGATGCTAATGTAATTTGCCCGAAATTAAGACGTCTGAATTTTCTGAATATACATGGACAAAACTGCACAGAAACAATTAATGGGCCACTCATTAAACTGCGAGTACAACGACAGAAAGCTAAACCCTTTATTACGTTACTAAACCATTTGGCGGAAAAGCCTTTACATATTTTGTAATGATAAGGTAATAGACGATCGCAAAACCGGTTTAAAATGCACAAATAACAAAGGGGCGTGCTATGAAGACGAGTTCGTAAGATGTGATTTGGGTGTAATTAGTTGATGGAATATTTTTATATTTAGTTTAATGGTACTACGAATGTGTCAATAAAAATCGAGTATATTTTTGAGAGTCACTCCCATATTGTCAGTGTTTGGCGCATTTGCTGCGGAAAGATACGCTAGTGTACGTTATAATTGAGATATGCCTCTCTGCTTGCCATTTCCTATAAGTAACGGCTCTGTAACTGCAAAACTTTTTTTTTTTCCTGAAGTTTAATATTGGGCACTGTCACTAAACTTTGTGAGTGATTCTCGTTTTGAGGATAGTCGAGTAAGAATAACGAACACGTACATGAAAAACTTTTGTTTTTTGCGTTTTCTCGAACGTAACTCTCTGAATGTCTTACTAGATCGAAGAATTTTAACCCTTTAAAGAAGAAGCGTATCTGTTTTATGTAAGGACTCCGTGCGTACCGCGCTGTAAACACGCTCCACGTCGGTTTTAGAAACAAAGCTCTTGACGCTGTGTAAGGCAAAAGTTGCTGATTGTTCTGAGACCCGCACAGAACAGATAAATGAAATGTCAGCACCGTGTAGAATTTTTTAATGTTAAACCTGGTGGTACGTAAAGTTACCGCTAGGCTTTAAAAGGTTAACAAGAGTTTTAGGCAGAACTGAAGAATGTTTTCAGCAAAGTTACACACAGCACTCAAGAATCTAACATCTATTATTTTACCAACACGTTCACTAAGATATTATACAGTAAGTCTTTAGACAGTTCCCGACATGTTTCGATGCATGTTACATCATCCTTAGGGGAGTTATATTAGAAGATGGGGAACAGCCGAAGCAGGCTTGCTTGCTTCGGCTGTTATCAGTAAAAAATTCCCTTTTGTTTAGATCTTGGCTGTTATATTTCGGCTTTTTACTAGAACCATCATCAGGATAGACCATTATAAAATACAAAAGTATAGCATTATACATTTATACTTTTGTATTTTATAATGTTTTACCCTGATGATGGCTTTAGTAAAAAACCAAAATTTGTAGCTTTTATCATAAAGAAAATTGAGTTTCCTTGCCAATAAATTTAGGTGGAGCGACAGAAAAGTAATTTTGGTTTCACGTTATTCAGTACAGCAGACTGTCAGAAACCAAAATTGTAGTTTTAACGGCAACGTCCGTTCCGTGCATTTAGAATCGTTGAGGGTATTATGTTTTTGTCCAATATTCAGATTGCCATATACTCCCGTTCAGACCTGCATATATAAATATTACACTGCAACATCGTCATTATTTCAGTTCGACAACAGTTAAGAAAAACATTAGCGTGTACTTAACAGTCATAGCTTTTAATAGCACTCGAATGTGCGTTGACAAGTCTACAGACGAACTTCTAATAAGACCTTTATGTACAAACATGTGAAGGGAAGTTTCGATCATTCCCAGCTGCCATTGGAAGAGTCTCGTGGATAATTGAAAATTGTGGAAAGTCTGATGTTTTTAGGCAAAATAATAGAATGGTTCTATGCCTAAGGAAATGGTTTACTTCTACGATAGAAAACATGCTCCTGGATTCATAATATGTCGGGTGGAAATTTAATATAAATAAATAAAATCTTATTGCATTAAATTATTCATACGCCGGATTTATTTACAGCAGGTTTTGTTATGTATTGGAAATTAATTTTGTTGCTCGTATTTTATAGGCTAGTAACAGAAGCATCTAAATGAATGTAATAGGTGGCCATTGCATTGCATTGCCTGTCACAACGTAAGACTAAAGTGCACTTATATTTGTGTATAAGTATCGTAATACAAATATACACACACGCACCTGAAATCAAGAAGTGAAATTGCAGAACTCATTGATTTTTATGAAAAAGGAACGACGCATAGAATATCTTTGTCATAGAAATTACGTGTTCACAATTTGTTTTCTCTATAATCAGTTTAACGGAACGCATAAAGATGCATCTTATATATACTAATACCAGTGATTACTTTTATTCAACTTTTTGTAATAAATCTAAAGTTTTACTTTTGTGTTGTGCGCACTTGGTCTGATATTAAGATACTGTAATTGTGTCACTGGCAGGTATGAATTTTAAACTGATGTAAATAAATCTGGCTGTGAGAAATATTTTGGTTGAACATCATACTTACTAAGGGAATTAAATGATGCACCTTATGTAAACATCGTATTACACACATGAAAAATATTTCGTTACTCATATTACTCCTACATATTAATAGGCTAACATGAATATTATAGGATTTATATATAATGTTTACTGACATGTTAAAGATCTTTTATTTTGTATTCTTAGAAATAGTTGTAAATTTTAGGGCCTATACCGTTCCTAGTGTAACGATATTCATATTCTATACAAATTCAGTCTCAAACGCCTGGGAGTTCATGCTCAGGCGTGGAAAGAATGAAGGTTATATATTGTTGATTCGTGTTCTTAAATATTTTACATAAACAGTGTCGATGTTTTAAATGGCATAAAGTGACTGAAATGTCCACCAAGTATTCTGAAATATGTACAAATTATTTCGTGCATTTTAAGTGTCTTCTTGTATATAGCAGTAAGTAGTTTGTCTTTGGATATGAAATCCAACTCTTATGTCACTGGCAATTAAACCGAATAAGACTTCGGCTACTTCTAGGTAACATAACCTTGCCTGAGTTGAACTATTCTGTATTTCTGCTATTCATAACTTTCTACGTTTCTTCTTGTTTCCTTTAAAGGTATTTCATTTCCCAAGATACAGTTTTGGTACACCTGATGTTTATAAAAGCAATTCGCTTATAATTTGGCGTCGTATCACGATGTAAGCGTATGTAATTACGGACTAATATATGACGTAATGTATTATGTATTTTGTAGACGCATAATGCTACAGTTGTGACAATATTAAGTTAACAAATAAAATGTTAAGGTAACAAAAACACTAATCACCCAGAAATGCACAAAGAGAGTTTTATTATCAATTGTAACTCACTCCTACATATTTCGACCCTGCTGGGTCATCATCTTCAGGAGAATTTTTTGTTGTCGTTACACTGAGGTTGTACTTTATAGTTGAGTGAGATTGTGCTGTTGTCCCGGCTTGCACTGCAGCGCAGGCCCGGACCGCAGAGAGTTCACGCCTCCAAAAACAACGCAGTACACAGTCAACAGCACATTCTCGCTCAACTGTAAAGTGAAACCTTAGTGTAACGGTAACAAAAAGTTCTCCCTGAAGATGACCCAGCAGGGTCGAAAGATGTAGGAGTGTGTTACGATTGATGATGAAACTCTCTTTGTGCATTTGTTGGTGATTAGTGTTTTTGTATAATATAGTGCACGGACATGGAACACGTTAAATATGTTAAGGTAAATTTTAATTTGTTAAGTTTGCATTTAAGGAAAATATGCGTTTTGTTGTTAGACGCTACTAGAGAAATATTGTTAACATGTTTGCAGTAATTTATTGCAAATAACAAATTGTAATAAACTAAATGCAGTAACTCTTAGGATTGCGGTCCTTTTTGAGAAATTCATTTGTATATACAGTTCTTGCAGTCGCTACATGATGACGAAATTTGCATAAACAGGCTTTGTGTGTTGGGGTGTGGCTTGTGCCTCCAGGTACTTAATTTGACCATGCCCGATATTGTACAGTTAGGGGTCCATATGTTAGACGTGAACTGTTATAGGGCATAGCGCCAAGGGGGGGCTTAGCAGTATAGGGTGGGCTTCAAACCCACATACGCAAAATGCTGAAGTTGGTACACACAAGTGAAGGAAGTAATAGATAATTAAAATCATAAATATTTAATAAAATATTAAAACTGAAATATTAAATATATGAGTGCCCAGCAGGCAGAAGTAACAGATATCGTAACGTTATCCGTACTGGAATGGCTGGTCTCGAACTGGAGCTGGAAGGTCAGAAAACTGTATCCGGACCACCAGGACCCTTTGATTAATTGTGTAGGCTTCCGTTCCACGAGTGAATTCTGTTTCTGGTCTTAAATGTAGAAGGTTTGTTGTGAATTGTAATGTGTAATGTGCTCAGGCGTTTTATTTGTGTTTTCAAATTAGACAAGAAGTCGATATTAATAAGCTTCATAAAAGGACAGAGAAAAGCATGTAGGTTGGTGAACCGTAACGATAATCGACTTTCGGCTTCCATGAAAGTGGAATGTTTTTCGACTGTTAAGTCCTCAGAAATGGTTGTTTTCATTGGTCGATTGTTTAGTTAATAAACTGTAACACTTTCATTTGTAAACATCAGTTTTTATTGTTGTCCGCACGTACATAACGGCGTTCCTGAACAGCAGTATTTAATAAACCTCTTTGATTTTCAATAAAAATGCGGAAAAAGAGTGACACATAAAAGCAACGTGAATCGGGTTTAAAGAAAGACGCGACTTCATTACATCCGCTTAGCGACAAAATCCTTCCTCCATATTTCTGTGGTCGGATTGGTTTATTGAAACGTATTTCATTGCCCTCTTTCTGTGATAGTAACTCTGACAGTACAGTTTTATTGTGGCAGAATTTATTGCTGCCGTTACTAACAAGTAAGCAGCGTGCTAAACCAATCATAAGTGCATGTAATCCTGCAATACGACTTTGAGAGTTGTGGAAAATGACACTTTTGTGCCTCGAGCCCAGACAAGTGCGTCACTGCAGATCGCAACGTTGAAAGACAAATTTAGTTTCCAACACCTCTGACGTCATTGTGTGGGCGCTGTAAAAGCCGGCGTTGGGGGCGGGGGAGGGGGGTGGAGGAGGTGGAGGGGCTTAGCTCTTTGTGAATGGAGGGAGATGAGCTTCCCAGTCACGTAGAGGCATGAAACGTGCAAATACCGCGGTTTTGTTTTCTGCCAGACCACTTTAATTTGTCGTTATAATGAGCCACAAAAATTTATTTGGTCTGAATTGGGTTTATATTAGAGAAAGTAATAGAAATAATTTCAGGGGAAGTTGTTAGTTGTTTTTGTGTCTTATCGTCTGTGCCACTGTTACATGAGGTTCGTATATACAGTCACTAGGCAACTGATTTTTTCCCCCTGCAATGTATTCTGCATTAAAGAATATTCCTGAACATTGCTATAATTTCAAATTCTATTTATTTAAGACTGGATTTGAAGTTCTTATGGCAGTGGGTATTAAAACTATCGTGTTCCGGAATGCAACGCTGTGTAGTTGGGTGCATATACTCTTTGGCGGATATTTTGCTTTTTTTACCCTGAAAATAGAGACAGTAGGTCCCTCCGAAACGTTAGTATCCACCTATGAAACTACACGGCGTCACATTCTAGAAGACTCCAATGTTAGTGGATCATAAGCTAAACAGAAACCCCACCTATACTTATTAGATGCATAAAAGAACATAAAATGTTTGGAAGAAAAGTGTGGAGACTGTTTAAATATACTTCTTAAGGTTAGTGCACTGTTTTTGACTCTCGCGGTTTTTTCAGGTATTTAAACAAAGGGGACGAAGGTACAGAATTTTCACGCTGTGCCTATATGTGCTAATTTATTATAATAGTCGCAAAATATACACGTGTTCTTTAAAAAAAATGAGGGGGAGAAATGCAAGTCAGGCTAAGATCTTTGTTCTTGTGTTGCGTAATTGAAATGTATTAATGTACAATAATCGTTGATCCTGTATAACAATTCTTATATTTAATATCCGTCTTTAATAATATCGGAAATTATATGAACGTTTGAATAGACCTTCTGTTTGAGTGAAACCTCAAATATTCTTTGTCAGTTAGAATTTTAATAAAATCCTCGTTTGACCCTGGCGTAACAATCATCCATAAACCAGCGAAATTTTGTTACAAGTCACTGGCTTTATGTTATATTTCGTATTTTCAGTGAAATTGTAATTGTATGGAACTTGTACCAAATTAAATCTGCCAGTGGAAGGTAAGAAATTTACATTCTATTTTCTGCATCATACTTACTGTTCGAAAACGGTTTTTGTTATAGCTTTGATTTGATAAACCTTTCTTTCTGGTTTAACAATTTTCATTACATAAAACAAGACCACAACATGATTTAAATAACACAAAAAGATTGTTAGTGTAATTTCCCAACTACAGGCATACTAGTGCAGTTTTACGCTAGTATAGTACACGCCTTACAGATCGAGCAATTACGGCTTGGATTTATCGAGATATTCATAGTATGTTCTTCTGTAGATACACCTTCTCTTTCGTCCTCTTTCTCCTGTAATTTCTTTGATCAATTTCACATTTATAATCATTTACACAAGTAATATTACCACACAGTGTATAATAGTGGACTGACTGTACACAAAATATGACAATGGAAGAGTGGGGAAGTTGGGGCAATTGGGCCTGTACAGTTTTTATATTCTCCATTTTAGCAGATTTAATTGGCGCCAATTATAAATGGCAACTCTTTAGACTGTCATCTGGAGCAAGAAACTAGGCAGTGCAATCAATATAAAGTAATTTTACTTGATTTACCAAACTTCTCGAGATACGAGGAGATGCAAACAGTAGAGAAGTGAGGGTCATTATTTGCTTGATTTAAAATCATATAGTTACGTGACGTGAAATGCCTGATGTCTAAATTTGAAATCAGACTTGTGGGCAGAGGAGTAATGCATACAAATCCAGACACATTTTGGATTTAAAATGTTAAAGTTTTTCTTCCAGAGGTTTATAAGAGATTACATATATTTACTTCAAGATTTATGTTTATTATATGATTTTCCTTGTGACAGTTGATAAACCTAACACGTTTAAGAATGACTGTCATGTTATGAAGTTTCTTCCGGACGGCGATAGTCACCTCCCGTACTGAACGTGTTAGTTTTATTGGTTTGGTTTTTATAAACGCCGCAATAAATTTCATCTAGGCTTCTTTAATCTTCCCTATGCTACACTGGCAGATTAGTGTGGTCTTACGGATGAAATTTATTGCGGTATTTTATGCACTTAATGTACAAAAACGACACGTGAATAATTTAAATTAAGGAAGATAAAGACAAAGTTTGGAGTTATAGGTACAGAATGAAACAAAAAAAATATATATATATATCCATTGAATTTTCCTCAGCCGATCAGCATTTGAAAATGGACTTCGTGTATTATTTTTTTCGCAAACAGAGAGATAATCTCCGAAATGTTGGATACGAAATCAATTTTCAATGACTGCTCGCCTGAACGACAGCTCATTTGCATTTAGTTGCCGTGAAGGTTCCCAATCAGAAATGTATATTTGGCCTACCATTTTTAAATATACAGAGTGTCGCAAAAGTCACTTGGCACTGCCTTCTGTTCTTAAACGTTGAGTGTCAAGTGACTTTTTCACCATTCTGTATACAAGAGTCAGAAGTTTAATTTTTGTATTAATCTTAAATTTCGCTAAACTTTTCGAGTTGTTGAAATTAGAATATAACAGGGTTACTTCTTATTTGAAGTCTAGTGTCCTCAATCTCGCATCCTCTTGCCTTCTACCAACATTTCTGAGCAACTCCGGTTCATCCGAGGTCTTAGTACTGTCTGTCCAAGGTTACGAGACGGTTGGTAACGGTGACACTAGACCTTGCACTAACCTTGAACTAACAGGTCACAGGATTGTACTCAGCACCATCGTCTTCATCTCAACCAGTTTTGTCCGGTGGTTGTGACGGTCTATATTTATGCCGCCATTTTCTTTAGACCGCTTAGCTCTTCCACCAGCGATTCCTCGTTACTCACAAACCGTTTCTGGGGTCGAGAATGGCCGTCATCTTCCGTTTCCTATGTAGAAAAAGAAACAAAATTCTGTAGAAACGTATAGTGCTGATCGCATGAATGCATGGAGGTGTGCTTCAGCTTCGCCTTGCGTCTCATCATGGCGCAGTATTTGCATAAGTACGGGGACGACTTTACGTTCTTAGGCGCTTTCGAAAAATTGCAAAAAACGATTGTTAGCTTTGTCATGTCCGTCCGTCCGTCCGTCCGCATAGAACAACTCGACTACCGCTGGATGGAATTTCATGAAATTTGATATTCGAATAGTTTTCGAAAATCTGTTGTGAATGTTCAAGTTCTATTAAAATCTGACAAGAATAAATGCTACTTTACGTGAAGAGGTATGTACATTTATGACAGTATCTCACTGACGTCTTTTTAGAATGAGAGCTATTTCAGCTATAAAATAGAAATATATATTTTATGTTCAGTACATTTTTTCTCGAAAATCTTGCCGTTTTGTGAGATAGTGTGGAAATCTGCCAGGGAGGCCACAGATGACATCATAATACGGCGCATGCGCTTTGCGTGCCGGATAACTAAGGCTACAGACACGCACTCAGTATATGTAATACTTCTTGCTTTTCCACGGAAACAGTGGTTACACTAAGGGTGCTCACTTTGTCCTTTTCCTAATAATGGAGCACAGGTGGAATGAAATTGACAGGGGAAAACCGAAGAACTTGGGGAATAACCTGTCCCAGTGCCACTTTGTTCTCCACAAATCCCACATGGACTGACCGGGGATCGAACCCGGGCCTCCGCGGTGGGAGGCCGGCGGCTAACCGCCTCAGCCATGGCACGGCCCTTCCTTGCTGTTACGTTTGTACGCACATTGCATGTCTTGTGTAACTTGCAGTAGGTGCAGTATTATATAAATAGAATTCACTGTAGGTAGTCAAACTGTAGAGGCTCGTGACTTCTGTTTTTGTAGGTAATTATCATGGTTTGCCTTTGGAGATGAAAGGTGAGAGAAATACAGAAATAATTTGTGTAATAACACCATCAGGTGGTGGGATTATTTGGGGCTTATGGTAGGTGAAAAGAATAGTATGGGAATGGAGCGTTGGTGGAATGATACTGACAGGAAAACCGCCGTAATCGGAGGGAAACTTTTCCAGTGTCACTTTGTCTGATTCAAATCTCACACGGACTGCCCGGTAATCGAACCCCGGCCTCTGCAGTAAGAGGCCGAGGACTAACCGCCTGATCCGGGGTACGGTCTGGGGACAAAACACGTCTAATTGTGTAAGAGAGGAATTATGTCATAGGATATCGGAACTGCAGGTTGAATTTCGTGCTAGAGGATACGGTGGGCCTAGACAGCTCAGTCGTTATAGCGACTCGCTACGGGCTGGACGGTCCGGGGATCAAATCCCGGTGGGGTCGAGATTTTCCGCACCCGTCCAGACCGGCCCTGGGGCCCACCCAGCCTTCTGTACAATGCGTACCGGGTCTCTTTCCCGGGGGTTAAGCGGCCGGGGCGTGGTGTTGACCACCCACCGCCATCTAGCGCCGAAGTTAAAGAAAGAGTGTAGTTATACCTCTGATACCTCTCTGGACCTTTATGGCCTGTTCTAGGGTGAATTTTACCTTTAGCTTTAGTAGAGGAAATAATGATGAGAAGACAGTAAAATGGCGGACGTTTCACGAGAGGAAATGTCATGCAGACAGCACGAGGCGTCAGGTTAATTAGCAGTAGATGTACAATGCAGTGATAAAGCGATGTACACCTGAGACCCCCATCAACGCCAGTTGTAATTAACGTTTATATAACCAGAGTATATGACCGAGGGTTTATATTATAGTTTCACTGCCTTAAACGAATTACGTTCGTAGGATGAAACTGCATGAAACAAATCCGACTAGCCTACGGTAAACAACACATTGTTTCAAACTCTATGTATATTTCATTCCATTTAATCTGCTTGCTGGTACAGCTCAATACCCAGACCGCAGCGCCTCTATATCCTGAACGCATATTATCGTCAGCTGGTGAAAGGGGTTAACCAACCCCCTTAGTGAACGTGTCGGTGTGCTAGGAGGGAGGGTAGCTATTTTCATGAATGAGCCAAACCGTCATCCCGCGGGATCCTGAGGGCTGGGTATTTTTGGCAGTTTGCCCGATTCGTTATTTCTGACGTCATTGCAGGCAGAGCGGGTGTGGTTGCGTAGGTAGTTCGAGGTTTTATGAATGGAGTGAGTCTAGCCTTTTATCGAGCTGGGGTATGGGGGTATCGAACTCAGTACAGTGCCTGGGAAATCTCTCTCCTCCCACATACACTGACGTCTCTCCTTCTGTGTGTCTCTCTCTCTCTCGCTCTCTCTCTGTCCTTTTTCCCAGGGACATTTCTCCCATTCACAGTAGCTGCGCCCACGTATGGTTTAAGCCTCTCCAATTTCGACACTTCTTCTCCGCCGGTTCTGCAGATATTAAGGATTCTAATATCCCACGTACATTCCTTCTCCACCATTCGTTAACTAATTTTCCTCTCGACTGGCGTAAATTGTTTTTTTTTTTTTGAAAAAAAGGAAGGGAGTCAACAAAATTAAGTTCAATCAGTCAGACCAAGCGAAACCTAATGTAGCGTCGTATTCTGTTTTATGCGTGTAAAAGTTACATGTAACCCGGATTCGGCTACGGACTGGACAGTCCGGTGTTCGAGTCCTAGCAGAGGCAAGAGTTTTATCCAGTCTCCAGCACTTCCAAACCGACTCTGGGGTCCTCGGGGCAGTGGGTACCGGAGAATTACTACCCGGGGATAAAGTGGCCGAAGAGCGAAGCTACCTCTATGTAGTGTCTAGGTTAAAAATGAGTGGAGTTGTACCTTCATCCCCATATATGCCTTTATGGCGTGTATAGGGACAAATTTTAGATACCCGGCTGGGCAGGGATTTTCAGTGGGGTCCCGAGTTTAAATTTTGATCCATAATATGTCACTCTTGAATGCTTTCCTTTGTAGTATTTCTCAGTCACTCCAGGCAAATGTCGGGGCGGGGGGGGGGCTATCTTAAATTAGTCCACGGCCATTTCGAGTTTATAATTTGCTAGTTAATAATCGCTCTATCACCTGACGCTACATATACAGGATGGCGCCACTCTGTATAATTCGAGCTACTGAGATGGTCGTTAAATGAACCACAAAGTAATTTCTGCAGCAGATCTTCACACGTATAATATTCTTTTAACATTTTAAAGCCTAGCGGTAACTTTACGTACGACCAGGTTTAACATTGAAAAATTCTACGTGGTGCCCACATTGCGTTTATGTGTTTTGTACGGATCTCAGAACAAACAGCAACTTTTGCCTTATAAAACATTAAGAGACTGGTTTTTATAACCGAAGTGGAGAGTGTTTACAGCGCGGTACGCACTGAGCCCTTATATAAGACACATACGCTTCGTTTTTAAAGGGATAATTATTGGACTTGGGTGCGAGGTATGATGGGTCACCCCACTTAATCACAATGTTGCCTTATTCTGGAGAATAAATAGTGGATACTGCTTCTTTATTTCCGCATGTAGTTCAACATAAATTCCATTCCGACCCATTCCCCAACAGCTACTTATCAAATCTTACAAATACACGATATGACGTAATGTCTATCGAAACTTGAACTTGTCAAGAGAAAAGGAATATTTTTCTCGTCTCAGGTTTCTTTATTGCAATCTTGTCCTCATTTCCTTTCTTTTATAGCTTTCTGTCCTTTATTCTTTTTTTCAGTGCACCCTCCTTTGACTTCTGAGGTCAGACCTACAATTTCTTTATTTCAACCTCCCTCTGGTCGCATTCTTTATGCTTGTGTCTTGATATGGTACCAGCGACTGCAATTTAGAGATATGAATTTTGTTATATGGTACTGATTGTTACGTTGTTACGTGTCAGTCATGAATCTACAGGTCTATAGTGTGTTTTACAGTAGCCGATCCTGATGGCTGTGTGGTCTAAGGCGTAGGTCTGTAGAAGCTTGCTTGCTGGGATCGCGGGTTCGAATCCCGCTGAGGGCATGGATGTTCTTGTGTTGTGTGTTGTGTAGGTAGCGGCCTCTGCGACGGGCTGATCACTCGTTCAGAGGGGTCCTACTGTGAGTGTGATCTAGAAACCTCAAAAAGTAGGCGGCCCAGTCCCGATTTGGGCTATTGCACCGCTGAGAGAAGAGTGTTTTAGATTCTCACACACAAAACGTACGGGACTGTACTGGCGTAGTATTTTAATCTGAAATCATTCATGCATCTGCCTGAACCAAATTTAGTCAGCCTGAAGAAAGAGGCAGTACCTTCCTCCGAAACGTCGGAACAGACTGCTTATACCACACGGTGTAAAAATCGAAAACACTATCATCGTTTAAAAGACCCTCCCCCCCACCCTGAACGTCTGAAAATTCTATTAGGGTCTGTTACTGACTTAATGTCACTTGACTTCCAAGACTCCGAGGAAATATTCCCACCTTAATTGCCGTAACTCTGGTCTTCGTTTCATTTCATAGTCTTCACCTCTTCTACCTACTCACAGCAGGTGTCGAGGTTGTTTTCATTTTCACTTGATCACACTCAGACACACACCACATTCGGAAGGACTCCTCTGGACGAGGGATCGGCCCGTCGCAGAGATCTCTACCTGACAACACAAACACTGTACAAGACAAACATCCATCCCCCCGGTGGGATTCGAATCCACGATCCCAGCAAGCTCTCGGCCGCAGACCTACGCCTTAGACCGCGCGGCCACTGGGATCGGCAACTCTGCTATTCACCACGCTAATATCTGCA
Organism: Coptotermes formosanus; assembly: GCA_013340265.1. NCBI lineage: Eukaryota > Metazoa > Arthropoda > Insecta > Blattodea > Rhinotermitidae > Coptotermes > Coptotermes formosanus. The sequence goes on from BLKM01000627.1 coordinate 319,788, forward strand.
AGTGGCTGCAAGAGCAGCTTCCCGTCACATATCGCGGGGAAAGGACATTTTTGTCTTCTCTAAAATGGCCAGACCGTCTCTGCGGGCTATCCAGCCTCCTGTAAAATGCGTACCATGGTTCTTTCCTGTGGTAATGTAGCCGGGTCCAGAAGTTGACCGCTGACATCAATCTAGTGACGAGGTTAGGAATGAGTGGAGCTTTATCTCCACTTTCCTTATAAGCCTTAATCACCTGGACGAGTACAATTTTACGTTTATCTAATACATCAAGCTGTATGATGTTTATACTTTACGCCCTGGAATTACAGTGTTGCTACAAAACATGAAACCATGTGTGCTTTTTCAGTATTCTGTTTCCATCTTGGTCTGTGCGGGCTGTGGTTTGCAGAGTTTGAATTTATGTGCAGTAAATGCAGCGCATACGTGTGCGGCGTGAACAAACAAAAAGGGGGAATCACTGTTATTCTCTTTATATATTTCGAGTTCGTATGAAAAACCTCTCTACTTCGTAGAAATTGTATTTTCTGCTCCAATTTGGACGTGGTCCATTGAAATGTGTTTATATTCCAGTCATGATAATTAACTCTTTGGGTTCCATATATTTTGGCATTCGGTGACTAAACATGTCCGATGTAATTTGCTATAATTTCACAACTATTTGCCTGAGTACGATGTTGGACTGGCATTTTACTCTTGTAATGTCGGTTTTTTTTGCGACAGACGACTGAAGTTCGGATACATTTATATGCACACGTTTGTAACTACCGTGGTAAATTTATGCGGACACTTTTTACTACCATGTTCAATTTTTGTGGACATTTGTATCTACTATGGGAAATTCTAAACGATGTCATTCCGTTTTATTCTATATATCAGGAATTAAGTCGAAATCCTACCAAACACAACTAAATTCTGTTTATTATACAGAACTGCATGTTTCGAGTTATTTTATTTCTTCCTTATTATGTTTAAACACAAATTGTGAGCCTGAGGATAACCTTAAATAGGTCGAAACACGTAGTTCTGTATAATAAATGGAATTTAGTTGTGTTTGGACGGATTTCGACGTGATTTCTACTATGGTAAATTTATGTGGACACTTGTAACTGCTATGGTAAATTTATGTGGACACTTGTAACTGCTATGGTAAATTTATGTGGACACTTGTAACTGCTATGGTAAATTTATGTGGACACTTGTAACTGCTATGTTATATTTATGTGGACACTTGTAACTGCTATGTTATATTTATGTGGACACTTGTAACTGCTATGTTATATTTATGTGGACACTTGTAACTGCTATGTTATATTTATGTGGACACGTGTAGCTACCATAGTGATTTTATATGAACGCATTTGTAACTACCACAATCGTTTTGGGTGGACAATGTAACTAGAACTGTAATTTTATGTGGGCACGTGTAACCAGCGTACACAATTTTTGTGGACACATGTGGAACAACCGTCGTCAATTTCAGGTCATTTTCATATTTCTTGAGTCTGATATTGCGAAAGTAAGTCCTGAATTGGCATTTAGCTTCGAATTACAAGTTTTAAACTTTGTGTTTCTGAAGTATCCTATCTTCCGGGACGTGACGCTGCTTCAAGTGTGTGTTTGGTTCCAGACGTTTCGAGACGACTTAGTAACCGTATGTCCAAGAATCGAAATTTATCATATCTTCGATACCGAAACACTTAAACATGAAATCACTGCGTTGTCTCGAAACGTCGGTAATGAAACACGCATTGATGCAACGTCACATCCCAGAATATGGGTCACCTCCCCCACACGGCTGCGAGAACCCAAACACTAGGAAGTGATACTTATACATGGCGCTCCTGTCTGCATATTTATTTTTCGTCTCTGTAATGTGCAAGATGTGTGCAAATCACATTGGTTACTGATATTTCTACCACCGGCTGTAACATCGAGACTGCGTTTTGCGCGCGCACTATTTTTGTGGCCGATCCCAGTGGCCGCGCGGTCTAAGGCGTAGGTCTGCAGCCGAGCGCTTGCTGGGATCGTGGGTTCGAATCCCACCGGGGGCATGTACGTTTTCTCTTGTACAATGTTTGTGTTGTCAGGTAGAGGTCTCTGCGACGGGCCGATCCCTCGTCCAGAGGAGTCCTACCGACTGTGGTGTGTGTCTGAGTGTGATCAAGTGCAAATAAACAACCTCGACGCCTACTGTGAGTAGGTAGAAGAGGTAAGGACTACAAAACGAAATGAAACGAAACTGTTTTTATGTGTTTCTTATGGTTCCCTCAAATGACTGCGCCTGTTTTCCTGAACTGCGTTAACCACTTGTTCCTTGTAATGGCGAACATGCTTATTTGCTTTCAGATAATGTCTTTGTTTGTAATAATGACTTAGATACACAAGAAATTCGTGTTTTGAAGGGTCCAGGGAGTAACGCGAGGGTTTAGAACTAAATTTGCCACTATTTTTAAAAGAGTTAAAGGCCGAATATAATTTTGCTGTCGGTTTATGTGAGTGTGAAACTTTGTTTCTCACATTAAGGGAATAATATCGTATGGGAGTGTGGTTGATAGTGTAGGGTGCTGAGGAAGATATTTTGGCCTAAGTTGGAGGAAATAACAAGATAATTATGACAAATAATTAGGAAATGCATGATATTCACTCCTAATCAAATACGGTTCAGGGGATAAAATCAAGAAAGATATGACGGGCGGGTGTGTGGTGCTCATGGGGGAGACGAGAATTGAATGCAGAGTTTCAGAGGGGGAATTTGCAGGAAATAGACCACTTGGAAGTTATGGCAGTGAATTGGTGGATATGACAATGGATCTTAAAGACGTAGAATGGGAAGACGTGGGCTGAATTTACCTGGCTCTAGTGGCAGTCTCTAGTGAACACGGTAATGAAATCTGAACTCATAGAATATTTGGACTTCTGCCATCATATGTTTTTAAACATAAGACACTATGTTTTGGGGACAGGATCGGTTTCCATCTTCAGGCTGTCTACTTCCCAAAAAACTGTCACTATTTACACTGTAGTTGAACCCGGATTAACTTCAACTTAGCCCTTTAAAGGCGAAGTGTATCTGTTTTATATAAGGACTCAGTGCGTACTGCGCTGTAAACTCTCTACACTTCGGTTATAAAAACCAGTCTCTTAATGTTTTATAAGGCAAAAGTTGCTGTTTGTTCTGAGATCCGTACAAAACACATAAACGCAATGTGGGCACCACGTAGAATTTTTTAATGTTAAAGCTGGTCGTATGCAAAGTTACCGCTAGGCTTTAAAAGGTTGTTAAGTACATCATATTCTAATCACAGTCTCGAAAACATTGTTATGCAAACTGTTATTGGCATATGTCATATTTAATAATGTATCGTGAATCCGGTTTGGATTACGGTATGAGTACTTATCATGTACACGTGAAGTAAGCCTGAAGACAGGTACTGTTCCTTCCCTGACAGGTATTGTATTATGTTTAAATATCTATGATGGAAAAAAGTCCGAAAAGTCTATGAGTTCAAATGTCATACAGCATCGTCAGAACGCTACAGAGTAGTAATGAATCGTTGGGTTCCATACGATGCGGGAAATTGCTTTATAAGCTGAGAAACTTACAGCTGCACGAAGCACTCTGCTCCATAAAGTTAGTTAAACTAGTTAGTTAGTTAGTTAGCTAGCTAGCTAGCTAGTTAGTTAGTTAGTTAGTTAGTTAGTTAGTTAGTTAGTTAGCTAGCTAGCTAGCTAGCTAGCTAGCTAGACCAAGTTGATGAAGACTTAACTCGGCTGGGAAAATAATTTATGAGAATTTTGCCTAGGAGACGTTTTCTGTTAACGAGCTGTATGGACTATAATGAAAGAGGTGGTAAGTTATGAATGTGGTTGCTTTGAAACTAGGTCATGGGGATGACAGTTTCACTGAAACGGTTTAGTGTTTTTTCTAACGATGGGGGAGTCCTTCCGGCCAAGCTTTAATAAACACTGCCCTCAGTACGCGGTTTGTGTGATGTTGCTGCTAGCTGCAGGTTTATTTTCAGTATCTGTGGAGACGTTATTACTGCAGTTTATGGTTTCCGTGCTGTATACACGAGCTTATTTGTCTGATATCAAAGGAAATTTGCTGTGTACTTTGAGTTGAAGAAAACCCGTATGATCAGCTCATTTAGAAAAGGCTCCATGTTTGCTGAAATTATTGTAATTCTAAGCAATTTGTTGAGAGAAATTTGTGCCAATTTGCATCAAGCAGAAGCCTCGGATACGTGTGTGTGTGTGTGTGTGTGTGTGTGTGTGTTGTGTGTGTGTGTGTGTGTGTGTGTGTGTGTGGGTGGGGGAGAAAATTTTTGGGGTAGTATTATATTTATCAATTATATACAAATATATATAAATTATATATAGATGTAATATAAATATATAAAATTAAATATAATATATATTTATCAATTCGTCAGTCGCAGGGAACGTCAGTTATGGGCTAAATAAATTTTGCAGATGATGATCAGCCTTTAATTGGACTAAAATTAATGAATGTTACGTTTTCAAAAGGGATTATAAATTGACGTTAGGAATTACATTTAAAATACAGAGAATGGTCTGTCTGTAAGACTTTTAACTTTAGCCCGAGTAATTATTAATATTAAAAAATTAAAGCATAAACATGTCTCCGTACAGATTGGTATCGCTGATATAAATTTCAGATTCTTTGAATTTCATTGTATTGACTTTTGGTATAGTGTAGACTGCACATATATCAGTGTACTATGCTTTATGTTTCTTCCAGTCTGCCGGGCTCTGTTCTCGTCTACAAAGCTGCTTGTTTTCACAAAACCAAGCCTTTTTGAAACACAGATCATGCACGTATATAACATCAATTTGAATAGCTGAAGTATAAAATAATAACAGTTATAAGTCTGTACTTGTATTTTTTCGTAACTCCGACTTTTATGTTATGGCGACGCTGAACTAAACAGACCCGTAAAATTATTTTAATAGACAATGGCAAATGGTTGCTGATACATGCGATGTAATTAAAAATGTAAGCGTGGGGTACGTGTGCCGAAGTGAATGGCCATTACTTGGTCGCGATCGATTGGTTGGTTTCGTTGACGTCATTCTTTCCCCTACTTTGATAAGCTATAACGTATTTATGGGTCAAATTATGATTGTTGATTGTTGTCGGATTTTTGTTTCTGCATTTGCTGGATGTTTGTTTATTTATGGAATGCTTAACGGCATTTTCAGTGGTTCAGATGGTCAAGCATCGAGTTTTGGGGCCATTAATAATGAATACGAAAGGATGTGAAAGTATCGATCCTCTCCTAATTTGAAATACTGACGCGTAATTTGTCTGGAGGGGCTGTAGAATAACCACAACAAACGTACTATTTTCGACTCATGAGATTGTCTCTGTCCGGGCAGTGGTGGCCTCAGGGGTGTGTTAGACCGTCAACTGCTTATGGGCGTTTGATGATGCATTCCAGTTAAAACACACTTGGCTAAGGTCCGGTTGTGTCTTTTGAGTTCGAGTTAATTTTTTTATTTTCTGTTGTGTTTTTATGGCTGCAGGTGCGCATAAATATCACTCCAGATTTGTTATAAACTGAACACCTAATAAATGGAGACGGATGGAAAGTGATAGATTCAGTGATAAGAACTTACCCTTTTCACAGGATCTGTATGCTTTTCTTGTTAAAGTTAGGTAAAGCAATCCCTATACAGGCCTGGACAGGCCCTTCGGTTCCCAGGAGGCTGAGGCTCCCCGATTTCTAGACAATCGGCACATGAAGGTGGTAAGGTTGTCAGCCCTACGCACCGGCCGCCTTTATCCGCCAAGAAATATTCCTGGTAGTCATTTCTGTTAGAGGCTGAGTCGACCCCAGGGCCATAGTGCGACCGAAAGGATTATGTCAATGAAGAATTCCAATGACGCCATCGAGAATCGAACCCGCGACCTTCCGGTTTGTGACGGAATTCTCTTGTTGAGGTTACTCCGCAGATAAGAGGCCATACCCTACACAGTGTGTGTGTGTGTGTGTGTGTGTGTGTGTGTGTGTGTGTGTGTAAGACTAAATATCTACAAACGAAAGCAGATTTTGTGAATTTAAAATTGTCCATACCGTGTACGTAGCCTACTTATTATAATCACGTATTATCACCAACTCGTACACAGTTGTGTGTGTGAGTTGATGATAATATATGTGATTATAATAGGTTTTATGGGTTTTAATGGGCACTCCTTATTTAAAATTAGCCTTTTAAAAATTGTGGTGGCTGTAGAAATCTAGTTTCAGAAAACGTTAGAGTACTTGTCTGTCATCCAAAGATCAAAACTGTGAAGCTTGCGGTAACGTAGAAAAAATCATCTGTATTTATTAAATTAACATGGCTAAGATTAGGCTGACCGCCTCACATTAAGTAATAAGCAAACTTGGATCTTCATACTGTGGTCGCCAGAATGATGACGAGTTGTTTCTCTGCTAGATGTGTAACAGCGTTCTGCTGGAGAACTGTGCAACCTCGCTATTGAAGGAATTCTGCGAATGACAGAAGTATATCCTCCGAAACAATTACCAGACTACACCGTGTCATATCCCTGAACCCAACAATATGACTCTTTCATACAGTGAAAATTTGAAGCCTTACACAACGTGACAAAATTACTTTTCAGCAATTTCTTATAAATCCCGTTTAAGCCCATCCCGAGTTTCAAGTATTCATGGGCTTGAATCTGCAAAGTTTTGTCAACTGCAGTGTTTGGTTTTATGCTTCCGCGGTTGTCTTTCTTACAACAAGGAAGTTGTCGGTTGCTTCCGAACCAAAGGGTCGACATTTACGAAGGACCGTAATGGCGTCGGAATTAATGTTTCAAACTTCCACATTATTACAATGTACAAACTCTTCAAGTCCCTGAAGGAAATCAGTCACGACCAACCTTGTTTTCATAGTAGAGTTTCTTTTTCAAGTTTCTGAAGCGATGGATGTACACTTGACTAGCATTTATAAATAAAGGTTAGTCGTGACTGATTTCATTCAAGGAACTGAAGATTTTTTACATTGTATACGTACACCAACGGGGATGTTCAATATTAAATTCCACATTATTATTTCTTCGATTCTTTTTTTGTGACAGATATTTTATGGGCCGTAACGTACTTCGGGTAAATTATCGTGTTTTGAATTTAGTGACGAAACGGTCAACATTAGTTTCCGCGGTTCACCTAACCCATAAGGCCTTGATCTTGTTATTTGCAATTTGAGAAACCAAATCCGAGCAGTTGGCAAAAGACTGCGCACTTAAATGTTCAACTGTAAAGGTAGTGAAGTACGTACCTTTGGCAGGCCTTTCATCATGCCCAGGAGATGTTTGATTGTGTCGTACACAGATGAACCATGATGGGCGTTGGGTCGACTGTGGGTCAGCATCTTATCTACAGGCTGTTCTGTGAGCGGGATTCGAGCTGGCGCCGGTGGCCTTAGCAGTGCCACCTCTTTTTGACCTCTTCTTGACTCGGATTCAGTAGGTGAGGTGCTTGTCCCTTTATCAGGTGATGATGTGACTGCAGAGGTGGTGGGAATAGGGGTGCTTGTTGTGAAGTGGACTGGGAATTTGTCAGTAGGTGTGGTTTTGACTTTCCGTGCTCTGTCTGCATTGTGTTCCTCATGATGTATTTTAGCAATTTTTGGGCCAGATGCGGATGCGGTGATTCCATTTCCCTTCCTATCCGAAAAGTTGATGTTACCTTTCGGAATCCATGGTCCATATTTACTTGATTCTTGCTTTTTGTTATAAGACCGGATGCTTTGGTACAAGGGCTCATTGCTTCTCTTGTAAGACATGCTGGTACCCCAGTTGTTTTCAAACCAGGGGCCATTCTCAGTTGGGAACCAAATGGGCTCGTAATAATCAGGCCTGTACGCGTTAACCATTTCAGAACTGTGTGTGTACCATGTTTGGTCTTGGTCATTTTGCTTGCTTGGTATGGTAGAGTGCCATTTGTTTTGACCGTTTCCAGAATGATCTTCGAATTCTCCGCTACGATTCTTTTTCACTAAAGACTTCAATTCTCTGACATCTTCGTCTTCCAATTCTTCCTCATTGTTCTCATAGTTGTCAGTTCTACTTGTGTCATACACCCAGCTATCCTGATTTCCATCTTCTGTTACAGAGTATGAAGAATAAGGAGGATGTCTCTGAACATGACCACTGTTAGCATCATTGTACATCTGACTCATGATCAAGTTTTGAAGAAATGCTGCATTTATATCAGCCATATTGTCCCCTTGTGTTTGTCTCTGTGAATCGCTACCGCCCTCAAACCATGTCTCTTGACCAATAGGCAGCGTTTCTTCTCGCTGTTCCCTTTCCTCCTCTTGCTGTATTTCTTCCTGAAGATCATATACTGGATCCCTTGTTTCGTCATATCCGTAGTAACCATACCCCATCCTCTGACGACCATCTGCATAGTAATACGGCGATAGTGGTTGATAGGCTGAGTATTTCATGTTCCCGTTAGTGACACTGGTGCCTGTTGGATAGTATGGGTAATTACCAAACGTGCTTGGCTCCTGGGCATAGTAGTAGTAGTCATTATCGGGGTAATCCTGAGTGTAAGGATAGCTGACAACAGAATCCGCAGCGTAGTAGTTAGGAGCTGAAGAAATGCCAAGTCCGTAGTGAGTTTGGGAGTGTTGGTACGGTTGTAAAGGTGGTGGGGCGGGGAATCCCCAAGTGGATACTCGATGTGGCAGACCTGTTGAGCGGCCGTAACTTTTCGTTCCGAAGACGGGATAGGCGACAAGAGCGTCAGGAATGAAGATGAAGATTAGGGCGAGGGAAAAGATATTAAGCACGAATGAAGAACTGGAGTCCGTCGTGCAGGAGAACAGCATCTGTAGGGGAAATAGAAGAGGACTTTCTCATGGGGCTACGCCACCTGCTTGTTGTACAGAATGCAGCGAACTGCTTTCTGTGAGGTGCATCTGAACGTTTTTAGTATCTGATTTATCTTTCTGAAAACGTATATGAACGTAAACAATATTCAAGACCCAGTTTCCACAGCACAGAAAAATTAATTTGCTACCATTACAAAGACCGACTGGTTAATACTATTTAGGAAAATAATCCCTGTTTATTCTCGCTACGGGCTGGACGGTCCTGGGATTAAATTCCAGTGGGGGTGAGATTTTTCGCACCCGTCCAGACCGAACCTGGCCCACTCAGCCTCCTGTACAATGAGTAGCGGTCTCTTTCCCGGGTAGGTGAGCGACGTTAACCACCCACCCTTATCTAGCGCAGCAGTGAAAGAAAGGGTATAGCTGTATCTCTACTCCCTGTCTGGGCCTTCGTTCCCTGTTGTAGGGTGTCCTTTACCTTTACTGTTACTTTAATCCCTGTTAAGTAAGAATTACATGAAACTTTAAATGTATCATGTTAGAGGAACGCATATTTCGAGGGTTAAAGTAAGTGATGCGTGTAGTAACCACTGTGCTTCGAAGGACTGATTTGCGCTTACATGTCTGACATGATGGAATATTGAAAATGTAATATTTGTTTTCTTTGTTATCAAATCCCTCGTACTGTATAAAATCCTAAGGTTTGTTTTTGTGCTGCCAACTGCGCACTACTTGTCTTAAGGCAACTAAGAACACTCAAGGTCATAATCTTACGTATCCTGAATTTTAAGTAAATTTCTGTGTTATCAATTACCTACACTTAAGCACGTTAAGTGTTTCCTTGCCTCAGGTTTTCCAAAGAAAATTGCATGTCTTTTATGACGTCTACCTTAAGTGCTACTTCTGTGCTCCATCTGATCGTTCGATTGATCAGCTTATAATATTCGGTTGGCAGTACAAATAATGGCATATCTCATTATGTAATATCCGGTGAAGAGTACCAATTATGACATACCCCAATTACTTTTCTTAAGTACCCTAGAGCTAAAACTAAAAAAAAATTGTACATAAAATCTTCACGGGCTGATAGCCCTGTCAGTTGTATACAAACCTCCGACGTTTCAGAGACCCATTCAATCTCCATTCTGAGGGAACAGTGATCACTGTTCCCTGAGGATGGAGACTGAGTGGGTCTCTGAAACGTCGGAGGTTTTTATACAACTGACATGGCTATCAGCCCGTGAAGATTTTATACAATTTAGTCGCTGTGAGAGCCTGTAGACATAACTAAACAGATGTTTACGTCAGTGTGTGTGACATTCACCATCGTGTAAGATACATAAAAGCAGTCCCATTACAGGCCTGGACAGGCCTTTAGCGTTCCAGGAGGTCGAGGCTGCCAGATTTCTAGACAATCGGCACATGAAGGTGGTAGGTTGTCAGCCCTAGGCACCGGATAAGATACCTAGCTTTCCACAGATTTCTCTTTATTATTTCCGTTTAAAAGTCTACATTTTTTCAATTATTTAGATTTGTTTTGTGAATGTTTTCCTTTAACTATAACAAACTGCAATTTGAATACGTACGTACTGTATATACCAAACATCGCAGTGGCTTCTGCATTAGGGCAGTATTGGGTTCAAATATCGACCTGGAGACGTGCTATGCGAACTAAATTTCTACGTTATTTCCTCATTTACTGTCGACATAGCTATATCTTACCCTAATTACGGAGGAAGTGGTTTTCTCTAAATCTTCTGGTATTCGTAGAGAGAACTACACGGCCTTATATCGTAGACAAATGGTATAAAATATCACGGTTTATTCCAGGTAGATTGACATGAAAGCAACAAATTAATATCAAAATTAAAATGCAAATAACTATATAAAGGCTACGGAGACGTAGATGACTACCTGCGATTTGGCAGAAATTTAACCATCGTTTCAGAGGCACCTACTTGCCACATTCTCAAGGTAGAAAAATGGAACATTCCTTCTTACACGAAGATATAGACAGTGGATTTCCCACAAATTACGTAAATTCTACCAGAATAGACTGCGTCACATTTTAGAAGACAGTCCGCTTTACATTGAGCGCCTGGAGAACATTAAATCTGCCACAAGAGTGTTTGTTTTATTTTACTTTACAATTGTAACTTAAGACAGTGTGATTGGGGATAAGAGGGAGGAAATAAACAGAGAAGCTGAGGCTTGTGTCGCCGGGTGTGCGCGATGTTAGGTCGATACGTGACCTACTTCAACAAGTTCCAACCCCCAGCACATTTGCATAGGGCGAGCAAAGGGCCTTTGTGTCCGTAGGGAGGCGTTTAGAGCAATACAGCTGTTTTACGTATCTCTAACAGTGTTCTGTCATTGTCGTTATGCAATTGGGTGATAACCTGTCTCACTTCTGTCACATATTTATTCTGTTCTTTTATCTAATTTACTTCTGAAGAATGAAAAGAAAAACGTTCTTTTGAGATAGTCATGCTGTTTGTCCCAGTGTGGCTCATTTCAAATTTTTGCCCAATTTTTGACCGATTTTCAAGGACGTTTGTGTGAGATTTGTGCCGTTAGATTGTACCTTCACACCATAAATTTTCGCAACACTCAGACCAACAAAATGCACAATATTTTTCCTTAGATATTTATATTATGATATCACTTAGAATATTCTTACATGTTTCGATCCAAAAGGGATCATCATCAGGAATCCAACCAAATCAGTACTACAAAAAAAACTAAAGTAGCATATTTTTACACAATAGAAATGGTGTAAAAAGTCAAATATCTAAAAGTAGGCAGTTTTTTGTAGTATAGGTGTATAAGTTTATTGGATCTTGGTATACCGTGTCTCGGAGGCAACCTACATATTTAACGAAGGATAACGCAGCACCAGACATTTTAATTTACTACTAGCGATAACATGATGGATGCGCAAATGTGTGACGTTGAAATGACACTTTTAGTTTTGACATGGTCTACGGTAATTGATGTTGGAAAAATACGTCCTATACCTTCTGTTAGGGTAATATTTTTGTAGAATGCGAAAATAACAGAAGGCGGTAGTGCTTTCTGTATGTTGGCAATAACTAATTACGCTTTAGAGCTAGGCATGTGAAATATAATACGGGGATTGAGCGATGAGAATTCTGCGTTTTATTTGTGAACCACTGTTTGTAAGTCAAGAATTACAAACATGGCGACGATGCAGAAATTTGAACATATGTTAGACAAATGTAACTTGGAGAATCTGTATTTAAAGACAAAAACAAGTTATTCAGAGAAATAAATTAATATAATATCAATTCGAATTGATATGTAGAATCAGAGATGTGTGCAGTAAAGCAGCAGGTGTTTTGCTGTGCTCGGAAGTGCTTCTGCTTTCATATGGTGTTCGTATCTGGATAAAACTAAATAACGAGAATGTGTTCGCTCAGTGACTTTGTTGCTGTAAGTAATTAACACACAGTACAAAAGAGGCGTGATGTTAACATTTATGAGGGTAATATGTAAGTTTATGTTGCTGCATATCCCCAGTATTTTAAGCAGGGCTGTGGAGTCGGTACACAAATACTCCGACTCCGAGTCCTCCATAAAAGCTCAGTATGTATTAATAACGGTAAACCTATAAGACATTTCATCGCCACCACGTGAATCATCAGGCTACTTTTTTGACTTATAACCTACATTTAAGTGTAAGTCTAATGGTTACTGTAGCTATCAGGGCTTTGGAGTTGGCGTATCTAGTTAAGATTTTAGACTGAGGTAGGAGTCGGAGTCGGTACATTTTTACCGACTCCGACTCCACAAAAAAATTCATTCCGACTCCGACTCCACGACTCCGACTCCACCTAAAATTCCTTCCGACTCCGACTCCACGACTCCGACTCCACCTAAAATTCCTTCCGACTCCGACTCCACCTAAAATGCCTTCCGACTCCACGACTCCGACTCCGACTGCACCTAAAATTCCTTCCGACTCGGACTCCACCTAAAATTCCTTCCGACTCCGACTCCACCTAAAATTCCTTCCGACTTCGACTCCACGACTCCGGCTCCACCTAAAATTCCTTCCGACCCCCGACTCCACCTAAAATTCCTTCCGACTCCGACTCCACGACTCCGACTCCACCTAAAATTCCTTCCGACTCCGACTCCACCTAAAATGCCTTCCGACTCCGACTCCACCTAAAATTCCTTCCGACTTCGACTCCACGACTCCGACTCCACCTAAAATTCCTTCCGACCCCCGACTCCACAACTCCGACTCGACAGCCCAGATTCTGAGACTCACTCATAATCTTTTAAATGTCTTACTTATGGTTTATTAATTAAGTCCGTGGATAAGAGTCCTTCTTGGAAGGTACTAGATAGCCAGCTAGTCAAAAAAATTCCCGCGTTTTAAGGAACCCGAAGACTTATTACCGTGTTCACACGAGTCCGACACTTGTCCACGTCATCAGCCAGATGCATCCGTTCAGTCACTTGCAGCCTAGTTTTAAACGTGTATTTTAATATTGTTCGCCCAACTAAGTGCAAATATTTCAATTCCTTCCACTCCTTCAGGTTTTCATAAGATATATTTTTTTACATATCATAGGCTGCCTATTGTGTGGCGGAATATCATAGCCCGCCGTTCGATTCCCTGCAGAAGCAACAGGATTTACTTTCCTGCAAAACGTTCGGACCCACTGTGGATTGCACGCACTTCCTATGTGAGGCTACCGAGTGCTCCTTCACCGGCAGTAATGCAGCCGGCATGTGAATCTGACCACTTATCTCCATCTAATACCAAGGTGAGAAATGCGTGGAGCTATACCTCCACTTCACATATATGCCTTAATGACATGCACAGGTTCAGCCTTACTCTTTGTGGCTATTTATGTATATGTAAAAATAATATAACTGTTATGTCAGACAGGCTTAAGACGTGCCTATCGCAGGCGGAAGAGTAAGAAGTATTGCAGCGTTTACGTAATTATCTTATCTGTGTGTGTGTGTGTGTGTGTGTGTGTGTGTATGTGTGTGTGTGTGTGTGTGTGGGAGAAGAAACGCGTGTGGGGACCTGAATGTAAAGAATAATTTTGAAAAACCTTGTCGTAGATGATTGTATAATACAAAATTGATCATAAAGAAGGGGTTTTGGCGTATGGAGTGAAATCGTCTGCTTCAAGATGTTGTCCACTTTTGGGCATTTCTGAGTACAAGAATGCAAAATGATTCTATAAGAGGCCAGAAATATCATGGCTAGCTTACGTACTTAAAAAACGACCCTTTGGCCTGAAGGTATACTCATATTTAAAATTCTGATAAACACGCGCAAATAACCAGTTTTAAATTGAAAATTATTTTAGTGTAACTGCAGTACTCCAGACTGTAGCCATCCAGTTAAACATTGGTATAATGTTAAATGATCGAAGCAGCTGAGCAATATAGCGCTAATTGTCAAAGAGACGACAGTTGAAGTTATGCGAAACACTGTAATGAAGCGCCACCTGTATGTGCTGAGCATTAATGAGGTGTATCATTCATAATGGGGTGATTGTTAAATGATCATATATTTTGCAGACAGAACTGTAAATACTGTTGGCACTGATACAGACAGCTTTATAAAGTACTCAACTACGAACAGGTTTCTCCAATTATTTATTCGAGGATAGTATCCGAAACGTCGAATTCTTAGAATTTTTTAATAAGATAGTGAATAAGATCAACCCAAGTTCTGTGACTATAGTAAAATAATTATTAGTGTTATTAATACTATTACATTAATAAATTTTTAATTAAAGCCAAAAATATAAAAGTAAGTTACGGTGAGACCTGTTACAGTTAACAACGCTGCCACTTGCCGTGGTTATATATCGACGATTGGTAGTATCATTGTACAGGGGGCGACCGAAGTACATATGCATGGAGAGAAACCTGTCCCAGTGCTACTAATTTGCAGGAACGTTCTATTCTTATTTCATACGTGATGATTTGCGACGATGAATTTTGATAGGGAAACGTGCTTTTAGTATTGTCGTGCTGTGGAGCAATTAGCCATGTCTTAATCCTTGAAAATGCAGTGGTAACCATACGTACCACCAACCTCATTTTTCAGAAACTGTAACTTAGTGCATTTACATATTTCATGTGAATATCAGATTTAATGGTTCCGTACACAGTGAAAGTCTTCGGTCATTGCAATGGAGAAGCAGTTTTTTAGTTGGTGCTAACATCTGATATATTTACTGATATTTATGAATTCCATAATTAAAGAGGTAAATCAAATCCTTCATAAATAAATTTAACTAGAGTCGGACCCGGTTATAAAGACACCGATTTATACGACACCTCGTCTATAGCGTCAGATGTTCTGTGATACGAATTAATTCCTCATTATTAATCATAACAGTATACTCCTCGGTTATAACGACACCCGTTTATAACGAAACAAAATATTCAGTCACTTTCATGATATTATAACAGAGTTCGACTCTATTTCCTAATTTATCAAATAACGTCACCTGTTTTATCGCCATTTTTGTGTGACGTTGTGTACGGATATGACGGTACTTGCAATAACAGTACAAACCGCACTTTAAGTCAGTTTAATATTGTGATAAATTGAGTGATTGTAAAATTATTTTTCTGTAATATGTATTATGAACACTGAACCAGGAGGCAATTATTTTACGTACTATTTGAGGTAATAGTACCAACATTTTGTGTTCTTTCTGTTATAAAACAACGTAATACTTCTTGTAATGCCTTTTCCATAAGTAGGTCCTAAATGCTGTAAGCAAAGTACAGAAAACAGCTGACATTATGCAAGGTCTTCAATGTAGCTTATGATTATTAATACTGATATTTTGCTTTGTTGTACCCCAGTAATCATTCTTAATACTATAACTTCAAAAACAACTTGGAAATTACTTCTACATATATACGTAATATAGACGTATACAGTAAGCACTGCGCTTTAACGAGTTATGCGACAACAGTGAGGCTGAGTGTCCCAGTTTCCGCACTCTCACGCCTGTGGCAGTTTCCTGTTAACAAAGTATGACCCAATGTTCAGTACTCACTTTAAACTCCAAGCTGGATTCACAACCAACTGGCCGTCTCCACAAAATTGGTGAATAACACTGGCAGTCAAAACTTCAGATTTTTATTAAAACAATTTTTTTTCTGTGGGCTTCAAGTTTCCTTCCCCTCAGATACTTAAAAATTTCCAGTTGGGTCAAAGACCTGCGGCTGATTCAGTAGACGGTCGTAGTCTGGACTGTGTTGCAGAAAATCGCGTTCCAGGCGCATGGGTCGCTTCTATTTATAAGCCCTACTCATACGCCCCTCCTATCCCCTCCACCTGGAGTTTTAACCCCCCCCCTCGCTTCCCCCTTTCATCCTACACCCACACGTTCTGAATGAAACCGTAAACGAACGGAGGGGGGGTGCAGACGTAAAGGACGTCCAAGAGCCGCGCAAACTGCGGCAAAAGTTGTATAATCAAGTATTCCATTTCCTATTGGTAGACAGCTTTGTAACCTAGTTTGTGATTGGTTGTTGCAGCGGCAGTTGAGCTTTTAAACCTGTTCTATTGATCTTGGACGCGGGATTCCCCTCTTACCTCGCCGACACATCACACTTTGCGCGGGACGAGAATAGCCACGGGAATATATGGGGGGGCCTTGTTTCCGGGTGTTCCATTTGGCTCCTCCCGGAATATTTGGTGATCCTTTTCTGTGTCCCACGCTTCTTCCATTCACATCTCTGGCATTGATCCCTGCGGCCCACGCTTGTCTGAACTTGGCGGGCCTCCGACTGCCAAATTTAGTTCAGTAAACATATGGCACGAACGTATATGGATTTATGTACCTCTCGCGTGCAGAATGTCTTTCCAAATCGCCAGTATACAATTTTCCTAGATTTCCGAAGTAATGGTAATGTACTTGATGTCGTTTAAATGTCTAATCACGCCACAGCATCGAATAGGGTAAGTGTAGGAAATTTAAGGTTTCACGGAGTTGTTACTGGAAATTACATGTTCTATTCTCTTTGTACTGATTAAGCATGAAGATGAAGGCACCAAGACCTGTCGAAACCACGGGAACTGTATCCCAAACGCCACAGCGTCACATGCCCAAAACTGGGAATCTTCAACATTATTTAATGATGTGTAATAGAGAACTATTATCTCTATAATCTCTATTATACATCATTATTTACAGTTAAATATCCTCTTATTACTTCTAACGCGCCCCTTATCATTTTACAGAACCGATATACATACGAAATAACCAACACAATATCGGACGTAATACAATACAAGATAAGAAGCTGGAATACCTGGCACACGTCATTCTGTGCCGCAGAACATACCAGCGGAAAACCCATAATACAGCCGATGGATGCAATTTAATACACAGCATAAAGCCCTCACACGGTCACTAACTGCTCATGGTTCTAAGGCCATCAACTTCCGTATATCCAATTATATTACTTTTAACCTATTTTATTCATATCCTTTAAATATACATTCATGTATATTTTTAACCGGCTTTGTAAAAGTGAAGGCCTCCACTTACATGATATATAGAGTTTGTTATCAATTATGAAGTGAAAACCTGATGATGGCCTTGCATACGGACCGAAACCGGCAGTTTAACCTCTGGATTGAATAAAGTGAGGTGAAACACAATGTTGGCTGTTCGACTGTTTTTATACATAATTGTTTCATATACGCCAACGGGGATGTCCAATATCATAATTAACGGAAAATATGATTCACATTCGGGTATATTGTATTCTTTTCATATAACTTTCTTTTATACGTCTTACTTATGAGGCAAATTTGCTATGAAATTTAATGTGTTCCATATCCGTGCACTATATTATACAAAAAGACTAATCACCAACAAATGCACAAAGAGAGTTTTATCATCAATTGTAACACACTCCTACATGTTTCGACCCTGCTGGGCCGAAACATGTAGGAGTGTGTTACAATTGATGATAAAATTCTCTTTGTGCATTTGTTGGTGATTAGTGTTTTTGCTGTGAAATATTTGACATGATTGAGACAAATCGTTGACAAAACAGGCAAAATATTTTACAGGATTACTGACAAACTGTAATAAGTAAAGCACTCATCTTGATCTTAATTACCCGCAGAGAAATCATTTTATTCACTTTGTGCAAGAAATGAATAAGAATGCAATATAATTTTTGTCGTTTTACGTAGCAAGTTTCAATAGCGCAGATTACTTGCTGAGAAAAATATCCAAGACATATACATACTTTCACTTCTAAGAGATTCCCATTGCCCTCCAAGTAACGTTAATCGTCAGATAGCGTTCACTTGTACTTTCTTTCAGCTACAAGAGATTCTAAATATCTGACAGGTGGCGGTAATAGACGTCCTCAAAATGTGCATACTTTCACCTATCAGATACTTCCCATTGACTGTTGTTCTCTTCCACCAGTAAAACTTGTCTGATCGCTGTTTTTTCTTATTGTTTTTTTGTGAAATAAGGTTACTGGGTAATCTGTAATAATGTCACGTATTACGTGCAATTAATGCCTCGTAATATGGCTGATATATTGCCCCTTGTCAACTGCAACCACCTAGAAATCGAACCTACAGTTTTTGCAAGGTACAAAATACAAGCGTTACTCCTGTGCTTTTGCCACTGTGAACAGCTGGATGCGTGCAACTGCTGGCCCTGTGTTTTCGTTTGTTTTACTGAAACGTCGGATTTACAGCATGAGAAATTTTGTTTATCACACATTCCATAACGCCTACAGACTTATTACAAGATTTTATAAGCGTTTTCATCTGTATTTCTCGCACGCGTAGTAAGAGGGCTGCAGCGATGAGTTTACGGACTCTAATTTGGAAGGTGCTGGATTAGAATCTCGGCTCGGGTGCCGACAAGTCTGACTGACATTTTCAGTAGCTTTTCTAATGGCTCCAGACAAATGCCCGGTTAGTACGCTGAAGTTGGCTAAGATAGCTTCTTGATTCTATATGCCTGACTTTCTTCTGTTTGTTGTAATCCTTGCCTATTTTTGGGCACTTCAATTAATTTTCTGTTAGGCGCATACGACCGCTGATGGTGACGCGCCTCTAAACCCATAACCATGTTATTATAAGCTATATATAGTGTGAGGTACTGATAAAATCGTTTTAAAGAAGCTAAAAATAAGCAGGAAAACTCTCTACTGCTGCTCTGCACTGCTCATGTATATTGACTGTTTCAATTTGATAGCAAAACGAAATGTGTCATGTCGCCAATTGTTAGAAAATTGGGCTCCGTGTTCTGAGGGACTGCACCCTGTTAGCTGCCCTTATCCACATATTTTCTACAGCACCCAAATTTCACATCAGGGACACTAAGCTCTAAATACTTGCTTACGTTAGGTAAACGTGCTTTCGTGTACTCTTCAGCGGACCATTTACAAATTGGCAGTTAACCAACTGGCAATCCTGCTTAGTGTTCAGAAAGTCTTTTAATTTAGAATTGTCAGAAGGAGGAGTACATCAAGGAATTTAAACAAAATTGTAACATCATAGGTCTACTGATTATATAATTTCGTTTAAATTGAAATGGGTGTGCAGTGTGAATGTGAAATCTTTCAAAGGATATAATGAAGTTTTTCATAGAATAAACAGAAGTTTTTCGGAGGACTTGCAGATGTTTTTCATAGGCTATACAGAAGTTTTTCGGAGGACTTGCAGATGTTTTTCATAGGCTATACAGAAACTTTTCAAAAGGTACAGAAATATGTTTCACAGGATGTGCAGGAGCGCTTTTAAGGAAACGCTGAACTTTTTTCACAAGAGTACGCAGAAAATTTCAAAGGATATACGGATATTTTTCAAAGCATATACTGAGACTTTTGAAATGTTTTACACAAGTTGTCTGCTTCCCTTAACTGCTCAACACAAATGCTAGGATAGTGCCACGAACTGGGCAAGCCTTTTCAAAATTATCGGTCTCAGTTTTATAATTCGACGCTGTATAACACAAGCCTTTCCAAAAGCCCTTGAGTAATGGAAGAGTGAATCGCTCAGGCCAGTGGGCTTCACATTATTGCTGAATATCCGTATTACTCATATTAGGCGTTCCTCGTAAAAACTCCGAACTCAGAACTTCCTCAATATGGCAGCAAGTTCTTACCTCCCCCATTCCTCCTCACTTGTCAGTGGGATATAATTGATGGGTCTCTTGAACTCTGTAAATTGATCTTGGATGCGGGGTTCTGCACAGGACGGTCACATGTTCAAGAACTACACGTATGTGCAAAGGATTTGTATATACGAAAATATATTTTGAGTTGCCAAATGATAAATCGTTGTTTGTTTTCATGTGAAAATATTGCCAGACACTATAACGCACTTCCGACTGCTTCAAACACGGGCATCTTCCTTGCGTTGAAGCACCTAGCATTAAGAAGAGATAATGTTGCGTTATGGGTCGTTACTTCCAGTGGCGCCACCTTCACGAAATAAAATTTTTCCTTTTCTTTTGCACACGAATCGTGTTTCTTGCATAATGTGATAGTTGAATTCATAACTTATTCTTCAATCACTGAAAAAAAAAATTCCTCCGAGCCACAACCAAGAGATTTTTTACCCTGTCTCTCTTTTCTAAGCATAGGCTACAGACCGGTTCTGAAACTGATGATGCCCACCCGACTCCCTATCCAAAATACAGGGGGACTTTTCACTATGGGGGAAAGGCGGCTACGACATAGAGCCTACTACTTGTTTCTGTCTAATGTCGATATTAGAGACGCGTGGAGCAACACCTCCATTTCCCTGTTCTTAACCTTTATCCTGCTAATGTGGAATATATGGTGAGCTGCTAATAATGCCAGCACCACTAATGTATAATATTTGGTGACCTACATTTGGCAACGCTGAAAGGAACCTCTTTGTCTCTCTCTCTCTGCACAATGTCTCAACACTGAATCAGTCGTGAAAGACGTTGGTAGCCGAGTAAGTGTGTGCACACAGATATGACATAGAACGCCTTTCACGATTGATTCAGTGTTGAGACATTGTGCAGAGAGAGAGAGAGAGAGAGAGAGACAAAGAGGTTCCTTTCAGCGTTGCCAAATGTAGGTCACCAAATATTACACATTAGTGGTGCTGGCATTATTAGCAGCTCACAATATATTCCACATTAGCAGGATAAAGGTTAATTGTATTGTGGTTCTAAAGTGCAGGGACATCTTTACATTTTACATTAATTCCATAGATCAGATTTCTTATTGGAACGTAAATTGTAGAGGTTTAACTGACCATTTCGTGATTTCTTACGTTAATTATCTGCGTTACTGGAAGGCGACGTTGTGGATTTTAAACATAGCGGGTGAGGTAGTTCAAATGTGGTGTGAAATTAACATTGTAGTAAATTGGACACAAAAAGAAAGAAATTAACAGTAATAATGTAATAACATTCAAATGAATAGATCATTTCGGTGGGTACGCATGTTGAATGGGTCATCCGACTGAAGATCGACGACCATACTCTGAGAACGTCTGTTGTAGTGCACCTATTCACCTTCACTAGACCATCAAATCTGACGTGGGATTTCTGTACTACAAAATAAAAAATGGGACAGTACAGGTTCAAGCTGTTTTAATGCGTTGAACTTTTTTCTACACCTATTATTTTAACTTTAATCAGATCGAGAAGAATGAGATGGGCTGGGCATGTAGCACGTATGGGGAAAAGAGAGGTGCATGCAGGATTTTGGTGGGGAGGCCTGAGGGAATGCGACCACTTGGGAGACCCAGGCATAGATGGGAGGATAATATTAAAATGGATCTTCAAGAAGTGGGATGGAGCATGGACTGGATTGTGCTGGCTCAGGATAGGGACAGGTGGCGGGCTCTTGTGAATGCGGTAATGAACCTCCGGGTTGCATAAAATGCGGGGGAATTTCTTGACTAGCTGAGAAACTGTTAGCTTCTCAAGAAGGCCTATGCTCTATGGAGTTAATTAGCTAGTTAGTTATTGTTTTAACTTGACAGGTTACATAAAATTCTGCTTATCCAAACCGAGGTGTAAAACAATGTTTCGAAATTGAATTTAAGAAAATTGTATGCACTTATTACTTCAATAGAAATAAATTCGTCTGTAACTCCATTAATTCACGAATAGAGGAAAGAAGGATTAATAAGTGGAAGATTAAAATTGCGCATGCTTCATACATTATTTAGATAATTACAAAGAGCAACTTAGAAAAGGTTTATAGATTTTGTCTTGATGTTTTAATCGTGTTATTTTATGTCTCATACGGAGTTTTAAAAAACTAAAACATTCACCAGCAAAAATTGTAGAACATACCAAAAGCACAAATAATTAAGATTTTAGCTACGTTAAAGAAACCTTTTAAATGCTGTTCACAATTGTCAATAATAATGTAAAAGTGAGGTTTTACAGGAAATATATATGCAATAGTAACATATTTTACTTCCTTTTATATTCTTCTGTACATACTGATGATGGTCCTCTTGTGCCGAAACATGTAGCTTATTGCTAATAGGGTATTGCTATGCAGTAAATATAGTTTTGTTTGACGGTAATTTTATCAATTAATCTTCTACCAGTGAGGTGGTTATGTCGTTTTAATAACCTCTATATGACTGCAAATGTTCAATTCATTTTTCAGTTACCACAAGGAGTCGCGAGTTATTTCAAGCAAGGGCACACTGATGTTTGGAATTCTACACCTGGAGGGGCTGCTTGTGTTAAAAATTTGGCCACGTTCCACCGTTTTTATGGAATAAGTTGTGTTTTTTTTCATTTGCCGTTAGTTTAAAACTGCTAAAATAATACAGTTCTTGTTCGTATGTATTTCTGTCATTATTACTGTTGCGTTTCTACGAATTTCAGTCCGATTGCTCATGTGACATACGGAAAGAAGTTCTGTTTACATTACTGTGTTAACTGTCGACGTATTTTAAAGGTCAAACAGATTTTTCGACGTGACATTTAGAGGAAAGTTCCTATTTCGTGCAAACTTTGATTCAGCAGCAAAGCGAGTAAACGTGTAACACATAATTAGATACTTCTAGTTTCTCCGGCTGTGATTTTTGTATATAGCAGAGGTAGAATGTAAATAGTCTGTATTTAAAAATGTGTAACTTTTAAACGTATCCCTGAGGATGATCCCAATAGGGATCGAAACACGTTGGAACAAAGTACTGTCACGTAAGAAAATATTGAAGAATAACAGCGCATTAATTGGGATGAATTTGTACTTAATTAATTTGAACTTCTGAATGGACTTTTATGAAATCTGATTTTGATTCCTTTTAATTTTAATTAACCTTTTAAAGCGTATCGGTAACTTTACATGCGATCAGGTTTAACATTAAAAAATTCTACGTGGTGCCCACATTGCGTTTATATGTTTTGTACGGATCTCAGAACAAACAGCAACTTTTGCCTTATAAAACATTAAGAGACTGGTTTTTATAACCGAAGCGGAGAGTGTTTACAGCGCGGTACGCACTGAGTCCTTATATAAAACAGATACGCTTCGTCTTTAAAGGGTTAAAATCGGCCTTCAATAATGAATCGTATACATGAAACAGAGTAACAAAGTGAAGGGAAGTGGCAAAGAACATGTTTTATATATGATTAGCTAGAACAGACTGCATTCCATTGCGACGTAGCAGCAGCATTTAGTCAGATCTGGGTTATAGATGTGTAACAAAAGAGACTGTAGCTGGCTGCTGCACCGGACTGGCGTCGACACAGTGTGGGAGTCATGACGTCAGCCGACTTGACGCTCGCTTGTTTGTGCAGTTAATCACGGTACACGATCCATGCTGATGGCGACCAGCGAATTTCCCCGCATCCCTTCTACCATCATATTGTCACGCTTTTCTATTAATACTCAAAGGCATGTTTGCAATTCAGAACTACGGAAGAGTGGAATTCTATTACAATGACTGATTGAATCCCGGATTGTTTTGCGACTCTGTTTTAACCGAGTAGGCCATAGAGGTTTGAATGAAATAGAAGGTGAACTTGAAAAAAGCAAAACGATGCAATACGTAGCCTTGAAGTATCCGTCCCTAATCCTGGAAATGCAGAATAAAACAACTATTACGCACAGGTAGTTTATAGTCCGTAACTCGCATTAGATTCGAAATTTATGCCTCTGAAGAGAGGCATAGCTATGTTTCCTGGCGCCCGAGCCGAGTCTTGACAATGGACACCCCTAACAGAAATTGTGACGTTTAAAAAATCAGGTTTCTTTATTGCATTTCGTTCTATTTGGATCAATAATTTAAATTTCTTTCTTTTTTTAGATCAAAAATCTGTTTCTTCGAAATTTAAAATATCCGTTTCTCCGCAAATTTTGCTACCAGTTTTGCCGCTCCTTTGACTCAATTGCTCGAGGTTGACCCACCAACACCCCCCCCCTCCCTCCCTCAACTACGCCAGTGCTACGGGTTAGAAGTCTCATTTTTTTTTGCATGTAATTTTCTCACAAAATTCAAAGTAGTTTAGTATGGTGAGACATATCTTTGATTAACCCGCAAAAAGAAATTTCGAGGAGAACTCATGAAGTCCACATCCCTACTAGAAGAAATATACAAATGTCAGTGTCTTTGTGATTGCTACTGTAAGAGGGGAATTCAATTATTTATCATATGTCGTTAATCCGTTTACAATGAATATCGTAAAGTAAGTAGTAAAGTTGTCCCTGTAAACAACACGAAGGCTTTGGGGGTGGAGATAAGCTCCACTTATTCTTAACTGAGTCACTAGATGAAAGTAAGTGGTCAGCCTCACGCCCCGGTCACTTTATCTTTCGGGAAAATGACCCCGTTATCCACTAAATAGGAGGCTGGGTGGGTATCAGCCGTCTGCACTCTTTGGAGAAGGGGGGGGGGGAAATCCATTGACCTTGTCCGAATTTAAATCCCTTTCTATGCAGCCCGTAGCCTAATCACTGTACTGAGTGTGCTGTTGTGAATCCCCATTGAAAGTGACAAGTAAAATAAAATTTTATTTGGTTCTGGTGTGTCCGTCCGCTCACTTCTACGTTCCATAGTTTTGCTTATCCCCGTATCCTTAACAACGGCTTTTCAACGGATCATTGGACTGCCTGCCACCCAGGAAGAGAATTTTCTATAAGGCTTTTCCTTGTGTTCTGACAAAGACGATTGGCTGGATTTTCCTGTAACGATGGGTGTTCTCGAAGCCGAATTCTCTACGCCTACGTCCCACTTCGCAAATTCGCGCATCCACCATATTGCTAATACTTATTACTGGAAATTGAGAATGGGGAATTGCGGCAGGGCCAAAGCTCTGGTCTTCATACCAGGTTTCATGGAGGCCCATTCTTTTGTTTAAAAACTTAAAATGTAAAGCACACAACCAGAGAGCGTGATGACTGTGTAAGCTAAGGTTCTCTTTTCTGTTTAAAGAACAAAATTAATGTAAAAGCAGTCTATTTACTTTCGTTTGTAAGACATCGAATTAAGCAAAGTCTATGATATTTACAGTAAAAAATTTTTGTAAATAACCGTATATGTATGAAATCTGTTTTCCGAAAGATGTCTTTCTTGCAGGGAATACAGAATTAAATTGAATACGTAATTACGACGCATTATCTGATATTTACGTAGTAATAAGAATAAAGAAAACTGTAATTGTCTAACCCATGAAGCAGAATCTATCTTGACTGCATAACATTTGCTCAGCAAGTTAAGTAATCGCTGCAAGTCTCGGAAAGCGGAAGCTCGCCCCCGTGTGCACAACAGCCGGCACTGGTCTCTGTTCTCAGACAGATAAATGCACTCCGCAGTCTTGCATCCTATCCCTTTGAGACCCATTTCGTTTTCCTTCGCTGTAGGCGTAGGTCTGCATATATGTGCCACTTTAGGATTTCCCGTCTTTCTTCTATCCCATGCATGCCATACGCCCCGCCCTCTTACCTTCCTTGAAGTATTTAATGGAAGGTAATAAGCCCATTGTATTTAGATTTTGTCTTTATATGTTTTCGTTCAGCACTTGGAGTTCCTGAAATTTTTCCTGTTAAAAAAAGAGGAAACAATTAAAGGTGACCGATAAGAAAATATATGCAGAATATTTCAGCTTTGCACTGGAAGAACATGCATAAAGATGCAAATACAGTAAAATGGCGTGTGGAAAGAAAGAGAAGGTGGGACTGCGAGTGAAAAATTTTAAGAATTGAACACTGGAGGGGCATGAAGCAGGAAGGTGATTTAAGATTTAAGCATTCTAGGGTATGGGGACTAGATTACTTTTGATTTACCCTGAAGATGGAGGCAGCAATCTCCTCTGAAATGTCTATTACTGTCTACCGATTGATACGGCGCCACGTTTCAGAAAAATTGAATCTTTATCAACAGGGCTGTGATAAACTGAAGTTACGCAAAGGCGTAGAATTTATGTTAGTAGTAAATAACATATATTTGTCTATATTTAATGACAGTCGATCCCAGTGGCCACGCGGTCTAAAGTGTGGGTCTACGGCCGCTCGCTTGCTGGGATTGCTGGTTCGAATCCAGCCGGGGGCATGGATGTCTTTCTCTTGTGACTGTTGTTTGTTTTTATGTGAAGGTCTGTGCGTCGGGATGATCACTCATCCAGAGGAGTCGTGTCGATTGTGGTGTGTCTGAGTGTGATCGTGAAGCCTCGATAATGAGGATGCCCTGGCCCACTAGGGGCTGTCGAGCTATTGGAAAAAAATATTTGATGACACTGTCGTTACGTCAGAGTATATGCGTAAAATTTACTGCGTAGTTTATAAGGGATGTTTGATAAATAACCGGACTGTACGAATCCAAGACTATCCTGCACTGAGCAACGTGCTATTGTGAAGAGTCTATACAGAGCAGGCTGCTTATGACATGTGCCTATCGCGGCCAGTAGTGACCTCTGTCGGGCAGCACAAGAATGATTAACGTTACGTTAGACATAAGCAAACAATACATGTTGTCCGCTTAGTCATCCAACAACCGTTATATACTAAATACGGACTAACATTGACGGAGTCTGTCTTGGCCTTATATATAGTGCTACTATGTCATCTGTCCGGAGTGTATGCAGGCACTCTGGGATTTCTCGACCAGTACAGCTGGTTTCCGGGACGTGATGTGAATTGTGAATCTCGCTAATTAAAAACAAGCGAAGCGCAACACTTGATGTGTTCCACATGAGGAGGTTACTTGTCATTTTGTTTATGAATGTGTATATGGTAACCGTCACCTCAGAGGGCCTTTTTCAATTCTAGACCAGTCCATGTGTTATTTATTTTGGACATATTGGCACTGGGACGGGGTTGTCTTCTAGCACTTCGGTTGTCTCCTGTCACTATTACGCCATCAAAGCTCCACACTCATTATTCCATGATCGACACCATATGATCAACATATTTACAGCGGTATTACATTTCACAATTAAGAAAATTACACGCGTCTGCGCTCTGCAATATCTATTTTACGTAGACTTTTTGTACAATGTAAACGTCTTAAGTTTCCTGCAATTTTGTTTTAAGCTGATTTAACTCTGTGTGTGTGTGTGTGTGTGTGTGTGTGTGTCAGCCGTGATAGCTCAGTCAACATAGTGACTATGCTGCAAGCTGGACGAGCAGGAGCTGTGTTTCAATTCCCGACTAAGGCAAGAGATTTTGATTTCCTCCAAAGCATCAAAACTACCCTTGGTCCTACTCATCCCCCTCAAAGGGGTACCGCGGACTTCTTCCCCGGTGGTAAAACAGTCGATACGTAAAGCTGACCACCCGCCTTCATCTAGTGCTGACATAAAAACGCATAGACGTATTTTTGCGTGGTTTCAGGCGTCCACCGCGGTGTAAATAACATATTGGCTTTTCTGAGATGTTACGCAGCGTAGATCGGTAGTCAGTTAACGTCGTTTCGGGATAATCAATCGGTCCTGTCTTAAAGAAACTGCTTTACCTTTGAAGATGGAAGCGATAGGTTGTCCCGAAACGCCGATAACTGACTACCGATCTACGCTGCGTAACATCTCAGAAAAGAGGAGATCTGAACCCTAATTTTCCTTATGCTTGCGTGGCGCAATTGTTAGTTGCGTACCGGGGACAACTTTGGGGATTTTGCTGTGCATGAACCACGTCCAGAGCTAGAATTACCCTCAACGCTTAAGAGATGGGCTGCTAAGATGGAGAAAATGCCGCTCTTTGCATTCGGAAATGGGAGGCACTGTAATTTCCTATTCGGAATAAGAAATAAAATTCTAATATATGCGTCTAACATTTCTGAGAGGCCAGATTATTACAGGAAGTTAATCGGAAGGATGTCATGTTTTATGAACATTTCGTTCACCTCGATGGAAGCTGATGACGCCATCAACATGGTGGCCACAAATTTTTCCCATCCGAATTGAATACGCCACTAAACTTCTCGTTGTACAAGACAGCCTTTGCTGGCGCCGTCGGCACAGATGCAACGGAAATGGCGGGGTTATTACTAAATGGTGCGTGTTGCTTCTTAGTGGAGACCGCTGGTTTGTTAAACTCCAGGTACTTAATTTTGAAATAACGTAGAAAGGAGAGTGAACGCTAACGTTGAACCATCTGTGTTATGTAACTGACACATTTTATAAATTTGATTTGGTCTAACTTATGTTAAAGAGATAATATTTCGGAGGCTAATTCTGCTTCCATCATCAGGTAAAAGTGTGGAACCTACGGTCTTAAGATTTTCGCAACGACGAGTTTCTGTAACTAAAAATGAGTTTGAAATTATTCGATAACTGTCACTACTCACATCCCGTCTGCTCGCCCAACTTACAAAATTTAGGCTTAAAATTAACAACGTTTTTGTTAGATGTGACGCATGTCTGCAAACCGAAAGCAAATGTTTGCGTTACCATTTTATTGCTCGTTCACATACTGTATTAACTGCGATATTGAAACGCGTGGAATTCAACTCACGGCAGACTGGATGAGCGGCGAGCGCTGCGCTGCCTACCCGCACGCGAAACCGTTTGAGTGAAATAGTTACGCAGTTTTTCGGATAAAATAATGTTCAGTCTTTGTCAGTTTAAGAACTTCACTTCCTTACAAACCTGTAGACCCGTCCAAATTACTACTAAGCTACAGAAATGAGCTGTCTTACTTGATGTGACTCCGTACAGTTTTTAAATTGTTACCGACGTTTCAGATGAGCCAGATTATTATGTCACATCCCAGAGTAACGATATTTTCTTCCTTACGCTCATTGTTTTTATTAAGGTAAATGTGGCATGAACGTAAAGCTACTCTCTAGAACATTTCATTATGTTTGACTGCATTGCCATCTGCAGGGCTATAGCAGCATCATGGCCTATCAGAGTAATTAACAGGGAGATATGTCAGCACAGATCAACAGCCTGTAATTGTACGTCAGTCTTGCAGGTCATTGAGTTACAAATTGAGAAATTGCTTTGTTGAGTGAGAGGGAATAAACACATGTGCCTTTAGTTGCTTGAATGTCAGAGCAGCAAAATCGATTTGCTACTAAGTAAAGCTCTGGATGTGGTAACCTACAGCTATTCGTACATGTCACACCTAGTAATTTAATTTCTGTATAAATGTCAGGAGTTATAATAATTTTTGTTAGGCCGTACCATGGCTCAGGCGGTTAGCCGCCGGCCTCCCGCCACGGAGGCCCGGGTTCGATTCCTGGTCAGTCCATGTGGGATTTGTGGTGGACAAAGTGGCACTGGGATAGGTTTTTCCCCGAGTTCTTCGGTTTTCCCCTGTCAATTTCATTCCACCGGTGCTCCATTACTAGGAAAAGGACAAAAATAATAATCATCATCATCTTCATCGTAGGGTTGCACAATAAGCCTCATGGCTGCAGTGCGTCCTTAGCGTCTGCTGCGGGGCCCTTCACCACTAAAGAAAATTATGTTGGTATTCTGTCTGCAGCAGTACGGTAAATTAATGCCACATTTACTTAGTACCCCTTAGGAAAAGGAAATGTTTGATTAGAAACCAGTAGAATTTTTCAGGTCTTAGAATATACCGGATTGTATCGGAACGTAGAAACGTTAAGTCAATGTCAGCAGGATTTTTTTAGTATTTTTCCTTGACCTTAGTCCCGTTTATCCTGCCATTAAGTACACCATCTCTATGGCCGTGTTACCTCTAAATCGTTGTCAACAGGACACCAATACTAGATCTGTTTGGATCGGTGCTGCGGACATATCTTTGCGTGCTGAGGAACGTTATACGAATTATGTGACCACCTGAAACTTTCAGTCTTTTCTACCAAAAGTGCTTGGGCTTTAAGCCTTGTTGAAACCTGGTAAAAGACAATTTTTGTCAAACGTGCTGTCTCGCCATAGACATCGACAACATCAACCATGATGTTGAACACAATGCAGTTAGCCGAAACGTCGGCTTTGGCCAGACTCAGACAGGGATGATAGCTCGGTTGGGTGAATATTAGCTCATCATATCTGTCTTTCGTCTTGTTGACACGCAACAATTCCAGAATTACTGAAACGATTTCATGAAACTTCGTGTCCAGGAATAAACATCGACTTATGTTACACAAGTAGATTCAATTTTTTATGTTCAGAAAAACACAACTGATAAGAACTCAGTCAGCGTGATTTTGGGCTTCCGCCTTATATAGACGAGACCTGCGCTGTTCTGGGATATTACGCAGCGTTGAGTGGTAGTTCTGTACCGACGTTTCGGAACAACATATCTGTCCCATCTTGAAGGGTCAAAAAGTCCAAGAAAGACCCTCGAAGATGGGACTGATAGGTTACCCCCGAAACGTCGGTACATAACTATCACTCAGCGCTGCGTAATATCCCGGAAGAGTGCAGGCCTCAAGAATGTAGTAAACTCGCTATATTTTTACGACATGTTATGGCCTGTATAATTGGCCATCATCAGCCGGTAGTACAGTGTACGTAAAAGTGGAAATTATTTGAGGATGAGACCTCTCCTTTACAAATGTTAAATACGGTGACAATATTAAAATTATTATTCCAAAAAGTGGAATAATTTTGAGGATATATAATAGTCCTGCTTGTGGTGATGAGATATGAACAACCTGCACAGCTTTCGCCTCTTTTTTTTCCTACACCAAAGAAAACGTCAGCGTGTAAGGCACTTCTTATGTTATTTATTATATTTATATTTGTATTTATATTTCAAGACGATAACTAGTCATCAGCAAGAGCCAGGAGTTAAAATTGTTCCATTAAATGCGTTTGCCTTGTGATTTTCTTGGGGGCTACAGAAATATAAATCAAAATCCTGGTTGTGTCACTGCATTGCATATGTTTAACCTGCAGAGCTCTGTGTAGTCTACACGCCCGACAGAGGTGTCGGAGAAGTTGCCGCATTGGTACGGCGAATACCGTACATTAACTGCCCTGTACCTTCATTGAATACAAGCAGGTAATATGAGAATATAATAACTGTTTGAACAATAGTGGTTACAATATGTAACGTCTGCTTTCAGATTAACAAACTTTGCCCTGCCTTAGTGAATCTGTGCGTTTGGTACAACTCGGCCAATAAACGGCTCTGTCTAGTTTTGTATCGCAGACTTTTCTGTGTAAAGTAGGAGCTGAATTTTATCCAGTATTTATTTATATGAATTTAAACCTTAAAGAGGCTGAAATACACATTAATATTGGAACTCACCTCGTGAATAATTGTTCTGTTTCTATTAACCTTTTAAAGCCTAGCGGTAACTTTACATACCACCAGGTTTAACATTAAAAATTTCTACGTGGTGCCCACATTGCGTTTATGTGTTTTGTACGGATCTCAGAACAAACAGCAACTTTTGCCTTATAAAACATTAAGAGATTGGTTTTTATAACTGAAGTGGAGAGTGTTTACAGCGTGGTACGCACTGAGTCCTCATGTAAAACAGATACGCTTCGTCTTTAAAGGGTTAATAGAAGTTTTGCTACTGCTACTGAAATTTATTTTACCAGTTTTTCTTTAGAGTAATAGTGGAAATTACGGAAATTGAGTCCTGGGTTTTCTCTGTTTCTGAATTAACTGTACTTTGCGGCTTCGTTTAATGACTGTCAAAGATTTCTGCGGCTATTTTAAAATGAAGTTTTTTTTTTTACATAATTACAAGCTTAAAATTTTTGAAACCTTGTTTGCTTAATGTTTATTTATTTCCGGTACATATATGCTGTACGTATTAAATAACGAGCTTGCGCTATCATTAAACATCAGATTCATTGTAAAATTGAAACAAACCGACACTTTATTGTTAGGTGAGGTTAGTGGAAAAGAGTTCTTTAAAGAATTATCAAAAAGGGAGCTCAGCGGGTGCTTCGAGACGTGGAAAGCTTCTATGCAGCAGTGCTTTGCTTCCGATAGAAATTACTTCAAAGCAAACAAGATATAGATGCAGTAACGTCATTTATGGTGTACTTTACGGAAAACTGTCTCATTTAGCAGCCATACCTTGTGTGTTCCTGCAGACCTGGTAAAACCACAGAAATGCGAGTCTGAAGGCTTTCATATCTCCAAGGATGTACGGTGTTAGGTTCGTTGTGTCTTTACACGATTTCAAAGATCTCTTAGCTGTACTTTTGTCATGATTTTACCCTGAATTCTCATAACAAGGGAGTAATATTTCGTAGAACTATAAGGTAATGTCATTAATGTTGATGACATAAATTTATAAAGTAACCTACGTGGAAAATCAGATTAGGTCAGTGCCGGATACCCTTGAACTAATTGTCTGGGTCTTTCTTTTTTTGCCCACCAGCGTCCTTATGAAATGACAGCGACTTCCTCGACGAAGTTGACAGTTTTAGTTCAACGTCAAGAGACATAAAGATTGATGTTACTCCTACAAGCCTCCGTCTGCCCATATTCTTTTTGTGAAGTTCGTATAAAGATGTACAAAATAACGTAATGCATCACAACAGTTATCCTGAGTAACAGTTGGACAACGACACAAGTCGCTACTGGCTGAAGTAATGCCATATAGACCTGAAACTTATAAACATACTGAACAATTTTTGAGCTTTATTTGTTTCTTTTATGGGAATGAATCCTGAAATTTGTCCAAATAATAATTAAAATATTAGTTTCTACCGCAAAGAGCACTTTGCTTCTTCCTTACAGTCACCACCCGGGTGATGCAGTTAGAAATAACCGTATATCTTCTGATGATCATAAAACACCAATACAACTTGTTGGATAATGCACAGCATTTATTTTCAAGCATGTGGCATGCGCAATAACCGCTGTGCTTGAAAGTGTTGTGGAAGATATAGAGATAAAGAATGTTTTGAACGTGGGCATAGGGAAAACATTTGAATCTAAGTGGTAGAAATTAAGATCTTAATAATATAGAAGTTGATGTTGTTAGAGGATTCAAAATTTTTATTGTTTACCAAATATGAGACTTACTGAAGAATGCGGGATATTATGTAACGTAAATTTGAGAGATGAGAAATGCACACGAAATTTATGGCAGGAAACCTAAATGGTATACATTTTAATGTGTTCCATGTCCGTGCACTGTATCATACGAAATAATAAACACCAACTAATGCACCAGAAATGTATATAATCTTTATTCGTGAAAGTCTCCTACATGTTTCGACCCTGTTGGGCCATCTTTCATCATCCGGAGGATGATGAAACCTAGGGCACATTCACACTTAACTGTATAAACGCAACCATAGTGTATCCAGACTATTCTCCCTGAAGATGGCCCAACAGGGTCGAAACATGTAGGAGACTTTTACGAACAAAGATTATATATAGTTTAGTGCATTAGTTGGTGTTTTTTATTTCGGTTTACACTTTGTAATAGCAAATCATAGATATTCTAATAATATTAAAGGAGATTGTGAGAAAAGAGGATGGAAGACTGTGGAATGGCTTCACTTTGCCCAGGATGGAGTAATGTGGGGAAGGATATGCAAGGATAATTTAGAAATTCTAGACAATCGTAATTGTGATATCTATATAATGCAGACACAGAGAGAGATAAACAGACGGACAGACAGAAATATTTGTTGAGCCGAGGTGAATTTTCTCAGGTTCTATTTTGTCAGCCGGTTCTGTAGATGCAAGTGCGGCTGCAATTTCGAACTTCAGTTGCAGGTACCTCGAAAGGAAACTGCCGTTTCTTAGCATATATTTAGCTGTTCGCTGGAATATTTAACCACTTGGCTTTACGTGTCACAGGTTTCAGAAAAGCGTAGGATAGGAAAATGAATTAATTCCCTGGAGGAGTATAAATCACGAGAATTTAATAGTCGCTTAGCTGCTGTAGAATTTCCTGTCTTTTGTTTTACTCAAACTCTCATTATTGTTTTCAAAAATTCCTGCGACTGGATTTACATCATGAGACGCACCGAAGGAGACTTGTACTGCTGAAAACCTGCTGTCTGCTCTCACAAACCTTGCTAACGTGTTCTTGCCTTATGTCATCGAATACCGACCACTTTTCCCTATCTTGAGCTGTATGATTCGAGTATATTTTACTTTTTTCTTCTCATCTGCATCTACGTCTTCCAAGTTTTTCCATAATGGGCATTTCATTTAAGCATTTCCACTGAAATGCTTTCTGCATTTCCCACGATCTCAAACGTGATACAGGACCTACGCAACACATTTATTTTCAGCCGTCTAATACTAATATTTTATAACAGTAAAAATTATTAAGCCCCTCAGTGTGTGTTTTTCTGTAGCCTGCAACACTTCTTGTCCCTTTGATTCAAAATGTTTCCTCGACTTCTTTTTCCCAAATATTTTTTCAGGACCAGAGCCTAAATATTTTCCTCAATATCCTGTTCTAAAACATTTATTCTGCATCCTGTTATCGAATTTTCTCAGCATTCGTTTCTCAAACATTTTCCAGCGTCCTTTTCACATGTATATTTCTCTGAATGCTATTCTCAGATATTTCCATGTGCAGCCGTTTCTCGTATTTTTCTTGCATCCTGTTCTCAGATATTTGCCTCTGCATTCTATTCTCAGACTTTTCTCAGCATCTTTTCTCCAAACATGTCATTAGCAACTGTCACTAAATACTTTCCTCACCGTCCAGTTCTGAAATACTTCCTCAGAATCCTTTCGTAAATCATTTTTTCTGCGTCCTGTTCTCAAACATGTTCCCAGGATCGTTCCTCAAATATTGTCCTCAGCTTCTCTTTCTTATTTTCCTCTGTACTCTGTTCTCAAACTTTTCTCAAATTTATTTTCTCCAGAATTTCCCTCATCATTCCTTCCTTAAACATTTTCTCATTTAGTTTCCCCTGCATCTTGTTCTCAAACATCTCTTAGCGTAAACTCTGGTCTTAGTAGTAGAAGCCAAAAACATACAATTGCAGAAATTGTGTATTACAGCTATTTAATTTCAGATTTTGCACAGAGGTGATAAATGTACTATTCATTTTATATAGAACAGAATTTTACAGGATTTCCTGTCATTATATTGTACAGCCAAGTTGTTTTGTCTTACAGATATTACTAAGGATTTCTCCATAAATTTTAATGTCTGAATAAAGTTTTATGATTTGTAATGAACGTTTATATTTTCGTGCGGGTTTTATATTTAACGTAGATACAATAAAAGTTTATTTCCGTACGTTACAGCGAAAGAATCGTATTAGGGCGGGAATTATGTAGTAATTCATAAGGTAGTTGTTGGGGGAAGGAAACACCATTTTGTGAGGAACGCGTGGGTGTGAGCTGTATCTGGGCTCCGCAGACCCCGGGGCAGGAGCGTGAAGCGTTCTGCAGAAGAGCGGGGTCCCGACTTCTTGCTTATATGTCACTGGGATGCAAGACAGTTGACGAGCTGTTCTACTTTCTGCATTTATAAAACCAGATTACTGGAACAGTGACGTTGTCTGTGATACGACGCCATGTCAGTAAGTAAATATTTACTGGCGTTTCGGAAAAGATTTCTGTCTCCATCTTCAGGGTTTCAGCAATGAATTATACCGTGAATATGGGACGAATAGACTTCTGTAAAACGTCGGTAAATGTTTTTTAACTCTCATGGCTTTAGGTCCCTGGAGGCTTGACTCAGTGTGACTGTAATAACCTCAGATCTCATATTCAGAGCTGTTAAGTGCTGTCAGAGTTTATTGTTCGTAAGGGTTTAACCTTTTAAAGCCTAGCGGTAACTTTACGTACCACCAGGTTTAACATTAAAAAATTCTACGTGGTGCCCACATTGCGTTTATGCGTTTTGTACGGATGTCAGAACAAACAGCGAGTTTTGCCTTATAAAACATTAAGAGACTGGTTTTTATAACAGAAGTGGAGAGTGTTTACAGCGCGGTACGCAATGAGTCCTTATATAAAACAGATACGCTTCGTCTTTAAAGGGTTAATATTCAGAAATATAGGACAAGAATTGTATTTTTCTCAGTTATACAATTTTATAAAAAGTAAAATAAGGACTTAATTTATCATTTAAATTTTTTCGCTGCCGTACCCAGTATCAAGGCTATGAAATCATGAAATGCGAGATAAGTTGTGCTTGTAGCAAGCATGGTAAAATGTGTAGAGAAATAGGTGGAAGGGAAGGGAAACTTGGAAGACATAAATTGAGACCGAAGCCTAATATTAAACTGTAGTTTAAACATTTTAAAGTTCTTTCAAAATGAACATATAATTCACGAGTGAAAATCGACCATTGTCACCACAACCTGTATGCTTTACAATATGATATTTATCTAGCTGTACTTTCCTACTTCTGAACCATTATCACGGTAGCCATTTTTATGTAGAAAGTAGTAAAATTGTATTGCAGATGGTTTTATTGTAACTAAGGATTCTGAGTTGTACAGGTAGCATTCAGTGCTTCTTAATGTGCCAAATAAAATAAAAGGATATAAAAATATATTTATACATCACTTATTTTAATTCACTAACTCTTATAAAGTTCTGCGTCATTCTTTGACCTTATAGTTATCTATCTAAGGAACCCAACAGAGTAGGTGTTCCTCTCTTCTCCCCCTCTTCTTATCTGAGGACGGAAGCAGAACCAGCATCCGAAACGTCGTAATTTTAATTGTAGTTATTTTATTCTTCGGATGATGGAAGAAGTCCAAAAATCCATTGCTTCACAACTTTATAGTTCCTTATAAATTTTTGCATCGGTCTTTAACTGTACAGTTCCTGTAGCACAGTATTGTTATTTAATGTTGTAATACGGATTGGTGTATCATTTTCATTAATTTCTTCAGCAGTTCTTGAATATCTTGCGATCTTTCCTCATCGATGTAATTTATGCGTTTCATGTAATGACTGAAGCAGAGCTGTCGCACCTGTAATGTAAAGTGCCTTACATTATAGAAGGACGTGTTAATATTTCCTGTAAACAAATAATGTAATCACATAAAACTGTGAAATAGTGTTACTTAACACGGGAGTCTGTCGTAATAATTTGGAGTAAGTAACGTATTTCTTAAATTGCTACGTTATGATTTTAAATTCTTTCTAAATATTTACAAGAATCTTGTTTGCCAAGTTAATAGACCATTTTTGATACTTTTAAGAAGAATATGAGAACGATATATGGAAGTTAAGTTCGTACCACGCAGAAAACTGACTGCATCTCAATGACAAAATTTACGCCGTGTTGACTTGGCGTAACAAATCTTCGCCACACTGCTGTGAGAACGTTACATGTCATACTGTTTCTGCGTGATAAAGACCTACCGGTTAATTCTGTATAGGGAAGTAATCGCTACTTATTTTGAATATTACGGAAAATCTCCAAAAACATACTGTGTACAAAATGCAGATTTCTTTTTAATTTTAAAAAGGCGGTACATGCAGCAAACGCGCTACTTTAACCCTTTAAAGAGGAAGCGTATCTGTTTTATATAAGGACTCAGTGCGTACCGCGCTGTAAACACTCTCCACTTCGGTTATAAAAACCAGTCTCTTAATGTTTTATAAGGCAAAAGGCGCTGTTTGTTCTGAGATCCGTACAAAACACATAAATACTGCGTGAATACTACCTAGAATTTTTGAATGTTTCTCCTGATGGTACGTAAAGTTACCGCTAGGCTTTAAAAGGTTAAAGGTTAAACAAACCTGTTTATTAAATCCAGACCCTTAAGTTACATTTATTGCTTAAATATCAACATGACATACATTTTTTACAAGAACAAAATTATGCCCTCTCCTCCTCCAGTGGGCCCACTGTTATGTGATTTTTCTAGCAGTCAAGGATGTTCATTTGTGTCTTCCCAAAGAAGCTCCTCTCCAGTTTTGTTCCATATGTTTCCTTCCTTTCATGTGACATACTTCATAACCAGTTGTTTGCATGTCTGTCTGCTTTTTAGCCTTTTCCTTTTGCTTAGACAGTGTTAAGTCTTTAAATTTAGACAAGTAAATATAATTTCTTTTTATGTGTGGAACTACAGATATGGTACTCCTTTTTACGACGCTTGCTGTTTGTTCACTGAGGGGCTGTTTCTAGTAAGTTAAATTTTGCACTTGAAGACACAGTTTGCTAGCCGATAGGGAGAACAATTGTACTTGTGTCACATGACATGGAACATTGTGGCTCTACAGCTGTTCTTATCGTCGCCTGAAATGCATTGTAACACGTGCTCCTTTGTTTTAATGAACACATGAACATAAGGTAATGTGCAAACAGTGAGAGTAAACTGAGAGTGGTTCGATCTGTGACTCTACAGGGTGTATCTATATAACGGGTGATCCTTTAGGACTACACGGAAAACATAAAAGGCGAGGAACTGGGACGATGAAGGTAAAAATTCGTTGACAGAGAAATTTGTACAATTGATGAATTAATATTTATGTGTTCATTTCGTACCAAATTTCAATATGTCACATTACAATGAGTAGCAATTTTTTGCTTCCAGTGTGCCTGCTTTCTTATTCTTTGCCACAGTATACGGTAGCTACAGTTCTAAAAATAAATGACATTTAAATTAAGAAACTGGTATATAATAATTTAATCGAAAATTGTGGTATGTTTAAAGTAAAACCTGATGTTATTATCGGTTTTATTATGGCAGCTTCAAACCATTTGACGCATAAACTTTTTTTGAGATCCACATCTGAGCCATAAAAGACGCTGGTATGGCCATAAATTTGTACAAAAATTAAGAATATTTTTCTTAAATTTTTAATATATTACTTATACTCTGCAACCATTTCAAATTTATGAAGCCTATTGCCAGAATCATCTTTGCCCGTTATTACATTAAATAACCTGTATATTTCAACGCTGGGTACACGGTAACAGATATTCGATGTATGCACGGAATTTATTAAAAACTAGAGGTATTTATACGTGTTCCTTGCATTCTAAAGTCTTGGATACCTGAATTGCAAGATCAGTAATTTATCGCTCTGCAACTCTACGGAGCTTATCGGAAAAAATATCGCCCGACACTCACTGGTTCTAGTCCATTCCTTAACCCTCGTTAATGTCTGATTAGCTTAACAGATTGTCTTCGTCTGAAAGATGTTACCACATTTCTCACTCTGTTACCTTATATTAATATGCTCATATGGTCTACATAATCTACCTAAGCAGCAAACTACCTACCAATTCACCTATTGATCTACCTATATATCTCTCTGTCTCTTTTTACCTCTTTATACCTAAATTTATTTGATTTTATCTAACTGTATATGTACACAGGGACGAACTCGCTTATAACGTCACGCACTGTACCGAATATTTTGCCTTTATAAGCAAGTGTCGTTATGACCGAGGAGTCTAATGTTATGGTTTACAGTGACGAATTAATTAGTACCACAGAATATCTGACTGTATAAGCGAGCTGTCCTATAAACCGATGTCGTTATAACCGGGTTCGACTGTATATGTATATATATCCACATCGATATATATATCTATATATATGTGCGTCTATATATTTATACCTCTAATCTCTCCGCGTATCCGTCTCTTTCCTCTCTGTCTTTCCCTGTGCTTCTCTCTGTCTGGTCATTTAACACTTTTCCTCTCCTGCACCCTCTGAGTTACAATTTATGTGTACCTATACAGTGTTTTTGAAGCAGGTGTATAAGCTATTCTATGGTGTGCCTTGGACAAAGCAAATCTCTATTCAAGGATGAGGATTAGCTCATTGATTTGTACTGAAAGGAAGAAGTTTGTAATGCTGTTTTACCTGGTAAAGACAGCTTAATCCACTACCAAAGCTTCGTGTACCGGAGACAACAAAGTTCGACGTAGTTTTCTTGTAACGAGTAAGCCGTAGATACGTTTATATAATTGTCTGTCTATCTGTGTGTCGCTAAGGAGCAACGCGTCGCAGGTTTTTGCGTCTTGCTGCTTTCTGAATCTCGTTGTGCAGATGCTGTAACGGTCTCCATCGACAGAGCACTTGGTCGACTGCAGATATATTGTCCAGTGTAATACAAAAACAGAAAGAACATTCGCGTGTGATGCGACCGTTTCCGGGTCAGGATTTGAACCCACGATCCCGGTATTCGAGCCGAAGAAGACAGGGTCCACTTCAGACGTCTCATTGATTATGTTTTGGAATAAAATTTAAGTAATTTTTGTAAGACAAAATATTACCTCTTTCTTAGTAAACTATATGCCTTGTCATAAATATTACACATAAATTTGTCGGAGTTTTTTGTTGTTGTAAATAATAAATTGTTCACTGAAAGGTCCGACTTTTTTCATACGGCTGGAGTAAAGTGTCTTAAGAATTGCTGGTTGCTTGATGCAACGTCATAGGGACATCCAACTACAACTTTTTTTCTCCTGTCAGCCATTTCACCTGATTAGCATAACAACGGCAGTACACAAGCTATCAGTTGCTGTGTAGCGGCGCGCTTTGTATTTATCCTCAAAACTGTGACATAATGGAAACCTTTCATGTACATATCTGAAATCTGTGTACCAGAATCAAACTCCATAAACTCCATGGAGCAGAGGCCTTCTTGAGAAGCTAACAGTTTCTCAGCTAGTCAAGAAATTCCCCGCATTTTATGGTACCCGGAAGTTCATTACCGCATTCACAAGAGCCCGCCACCTGTTCCTATCCTGAGCCAGCTGAATCCAGTCCATGCCCCCATCCCACTTCTTGAAGATCCATTTTAATATTATCCTCCCATCTAAGCCTGGGTCTCCCAAGTGGTCGCCTTCGTACCAGAATCAGCATAATAAAAATCTCGTTCCGCTTTTTTTTGTTACCAAACGTCTTTCACCGGGATTATTGAGTCACTGAGGTCACAGTCCTTTGTCATTTTGTCACGTGATTAAAATTCACAGAAGTTTCATTTTGTCCAATGTGTAATTATTTGTTTTGTGTGATATTCAGAAAAAATAGCAGTTGTGTCTTTAAGTAGCATTAACCAGTTAGTCTCTGCAATCATGTCGCAGTTGGCTTTCTGTGTCATATGCATGTAAAGCTCGGTCCCTTAAAACAATGGAATAACGCGGGCTTAGAATGTTTGAGTGCAGATTATTGAGGGGAATATCTGGACCTAGGAGCGGGGAAGTAGCAGTGGAATGGAAGTAACTGCTTTGTGATGTGTATGTATTGTCAAGCATTATTACTGTGATAAATTGAAGGAGAAGGTAAGGGTGGGGCATGTACCGCTTTGTGTGGGAGAAGAGACATGCTTACTGGGTTTTGGTGGGGGAACTTCGGAGGAAAGAGACTACTCGAAATACCTAGACGTAGATGGTAGGATAATGCTGAAACGGTTTTTGAGGAAATAGGGTGGGAAGGTATGGACTGGACTCACCTCTGTTAGTATAGGGACAAGTGACGGGTTGTTGTGAGCAAGGTAATAAAACGTCGAGTTCCATAAGTTGACAACCTGAGGTTATGTCTTCTGCAGATAGACTCTGTTTTGTGGAGTCAATGTTTGTGAAAATGAACTTCGTATATTCCCAGCGAAGCACGCGTTGAGAGTGCCAACGGGAAATTGTGGAGGCAGAAACAAGGTTTTTGCCTTTCCCGATGGTCGTACGGTCTAAGGCATGGGGTCTTCGGCCGTTTGCTTGCTGGGATTGTGGGTTCCAGTCCCGCCGGAGGCATGGATGTCTTTCTCTTGTAAGTGTTGTGTTTACCGGGTGTAGGTCTCTGCGACAGGCCGATCGCTCGCCCAGAGGAGTCATACCGAATGTGCTGTGCCTGAGTGTGATCTCGAAACTTCAACAGTGAGCAGGCCTAGGTCCGAGTAGGTCTGTCGGTCTACGAAAAAAAAAAGAAACAAAGCTTTATTAAACCCTTTATATTCTTTTTGTAATTTACGTTTATGAACATTTTTAAGGCGGCGGAAATGAAGGAAGTGCAAACACGGACAGGACCGGCGTCATTACACGAACATGTCTGAGGATAATACTGACAAGGCTGATTTACTCGTATTTACGATTAAGTCTTAAGAAACAATTTTGTTTTGAAACTAAAACTTTGTCTTACTTTGCCTTTGTATTGTGTTGCGAACTTACATTCTGATGATTGACTCTTTATCCCTTTAAAGACGAAGCGTATCTGTTTTATATAAGGACTCAGTGCGTATCGCGCTGTAAACACTCTCCACTTCGGTTATAAAAACCAATCTCTTAATGTTTTATAAGGCAAAAGTTGCTGTTTGTTCTGAGATCCGTACAAAACACATAAACGCAATGTAGGCACCACGTAGAATTTTTTAATGTTAAACCTGGTGGTATGTAAAGTTACCGCTAGGCTTTAAAAGGTTAATCATTTGACGCATGAGGTGCAACAAAATGGTCATACTAACTACATGAAGCACAGTCCTTCTTTAGAAATCAATAATTCCTCCGGTATTCAAGCAAATTCCGCGCATTGTTGAATGTGTAAGCTGCAGAACCGTGCTCACATGAATCCACCACTTGTCCTTATTCTAAGCCAGAAAAATCCAGTCCGCTGCCCTAAAATTTCTCGAAGATCTATTTTAATATCATCCTAACATCTATACCTAGGTCTTCCGAGTGGTCTTCTTCCCTCAGCCTTCCCAAACAAAACGCTGCATGCACATGCTCCGCACATCTCATAATTCATTTGATGACCCGAATAATACGCCGTGTGTGCTACAAGTCGGACTATATAAGTATAGTACTTACTGTATTTGAAAAGTTTAAGATGTAGTTATATATGTATATCACCCGATTTAACGTCTCGTATGTTGATAACTTTGTACGAATTTATGTTGGGTCTTAACCTTTCAGTGATAATAAGCCGTAAGTCCTATCTGCTGCTGAGGACGGGGGGGGGGGCTGTTTAGTTTACTGTTATTAAATGCTTACAAGAACGTACGGTACACCGAAACCGGTAGCGTATGAAGAACTAAAGGCCCGTACAGTGCACCGAGGCTGGAATTGAATAATGCGAAGATACGATCATTATTTTTTCTAAGTACAGTAAAACACGTGTAATTATGTGGACGATGACCAAAGTTTTGGTGAAGATAAGAACACAGTATTTTGACGTTAGTTAGAAGAACGCCCTTCATAAAAATTTTGAAGTTCATACGAAATTATTTGTTTTTAACGCCATTCAGGATTATCGTATTTACTGTTTTCTAAGGGTAAGAATTCATTTGGGATTAAACTCAACTACGTACGAAGTGAGGGTTTTTTTATATATATATATATATGACGGAGGGTAAAGTGCCTAATTCTGTGCTGTTTGGGTCAAATGTAGCAATAAATTTTGTAACCGAGAGCTAAAACAATCATGTCGACCAATGAGAGTTTCTGTTATTTCTACATGCTTCTGCAATAAGGTCATGTGTGGGATGGAGCTGTATAGTACATGACTCAAGAAAACCTACGCAGTTTGTGCCGAAGAGAATTCTCGTGCGAGGTGCTACTAAACGGCCCTTTCAACTCCTGAACTCTTGACATTATAACTTGAATCACTGGAGAGACAACGCACGGTTCCTCCTTAGATGTCATGAAAACCGACCTTTAGTTATTGCTGGGTAGGATTTCCACAGTAATTCAGTATGAAGTATAAATTTTAATACAATGGATGAATGAGGACTGAGGGTGTTTGGCTGAGGGTGCTGAGAAAAATATTTGGGTCTAAGAAAGACAAGGTGACGGGGGCTGAAAGAGATTGCGTACCTTTGGCTGAGGTATGTGGCAAGAATGGGGAAGAGGAGACGTGCGTACAGGGGTTTGTTTCATTTCGTTTCGTAATCCTTCCCTCCTCTACCTACTTGTTCACAGCAGGTGTGGAGGGTTTCTATTTGCACTTGATCACACTCAAACATGCACCACAGTCGGTAGGACTCCTCTGGACGAGGGATCGGCCCGTCGCAGAGACCTCTACCTGACAACACAAACACTGTGCAAGAGACAAACATCCATGCCCCCGGTGGGATTCGAACCCACGATCCCAGCAAGCGCTCGGCCGCAGACCTACACCTTAGACCGTGCGGCCACTGGGGTCGGCCAGGGTTTTTTGCGGAGACGAAAAGGTCCCTCGGAAATACTAGGCCTAGATAGGATAATATTAAAATGAATATTTAAGGAATAGGAAGGGAGCGTGGACTGTATTTTTCTGGCTCAGGGTACGGACATATGGTGCGATCTTGTGAACGCGGTGGTGAATTTTCGTTTTCCATAAAATGCAGAGAATTTCTTGAATAGCTGAGGAGGTATTATGACATTCTCAAGGAGGATTCTGCTCCATGGATTTAGTTGATGAGGGGATAGACTGAGAGCAAGAATGTGCGGTTTGTACTTCGCATGATATTTGCAATATATATATAGGGACACAGTCAGTAGCTGAGACTACATTACGTCATACTGGATGGCAGTGAATAGTGTACTGACAGAACTGT
The DNA here is from genome assembly GCA_013340265.1 of Coptotermes formosanus. Lineage (NCBI taxonomy): Eukaryota > Metazoa > Arthropoda > Insecta > Blattodea > Rhinotermitidae > Coptotermes > Coptotermes formosanus. The sequence continues at coordinate 364,488 of BLKM01000627.1, forward strand.
GAAGGAACACGCTGCCTTCTTCTTACTGAAAGTACTGTCCCAGAGTTTGCCTGCGGGAACTGAGGAGTGCCAGGATGGTCATATTACGAGAGACAGAAGTTATACTGTGTGACCCACTTTACTTCGTAAGGGGCTGCCAAAGAGACGTGGTATGACAGTATTACATAGTATGCAACTAAAGACAGGGACTGTGGACTTTACAGTTTCCCTTAGCAGTGGTCTGCGCTGGGAAAAGCAGATCCTTCCTTATTTGTAACAAGTAACCGATGTATTCCAGTTAAAAAACATTGGGCTGAAGTGCAGTCGTGTTTTGTGCGTGTGAGATAATAAATTTTTTTTTTCTGTAGTCTCCTATGTAGTTGGAAGTGTGCAGAGATTTGACTGGAGGCTTATTATAAAAGAAACACCTAACAAATGGCGACCAGTGGAAAGAAGGCCATGGGGTGATGTTGACTCATGTTTTTGACAGGATATCCCGACGTTCGTCTCAAGTGTTAAGGGACTCTACCCACGCTGTAAGGGCAACTGCATTCTCTTGAGTAAAGGACTGTACTTGTTTCGCCTTTCAATGTTTACCTCTGTGCGCTCTACGGACCTTTATTCTTCACTTGCTGGAGATCTCGAGTGCACTATAGGATGGTGAATACAGTTAAGCGTACCGTAAATCTGAAAGCCGTCCAGATCGGCCCTGGAAGACCACAGTTGGTGATGCACCATCTTCAGATTTGGGCGGACAGTATAATTCTTCAGGGTACAACATTATTTTATTACGATTTTGTAAAGGCCTAGGTATAAGAATAAAATATTGATAGCATACACCAACGGGGATGCAAAACGTAAAAAAATAAGAATAAATAAGTTTTGGGAATTATCTAAAGAAGGTGGCAATGCGATAGTGACATTAGTTTATGCGTTTTGGCGTTATCGTGGCAATAAATATTAAAATTACCGTTGTGCAGGATGTGACGTCATATCTGGAGATCGGTCAGAAAATGCTTCTACTTGTTGGGTAATTTCATAATTAAAGAATTTACAGTGGCTGTGATTATATCAGGAGAATCTGTCGCCGAGCGATTATCATTTTTTTCTTGTGCTAAACCCAAATCTTAGCAGCCACAAATTTGGAGATGATCGCGAGATGGAAAGATCTGCGACACGATAGCAGTTAACAGAGCATACAGGCGGATATCAAGAACGACTGTATAAGACTGTCCCAGGGTGAGATAAATTCCACACTTGTGGAGGGCATTGACATGTTGGTGAGACCAGGAATTCGTTCAAAATTTTATTATAGGGACCATTTTGGAATTTCTTAACCGAAAACTAAGAGGATATCAAAAGACAAGTTTAAGTTTGGATCTTATGGAATAATAATTTTGATAATATATAGTTGGGTTATTTAAATTTCGGCTAGATGGACACATATGAGAATCGTGTCGAAATGCACAACATACTTTGGGTTCTTCCACCATACTGCTAATTATGTATAAACACATCAGCCGACGTAAACATACCGTAGGACATAAAAGGCACCCCCACACATCTTTTACAATTTATTATTCGCTTTCTTCTAATCATTTAGATGCTACGAGCATGTACTGATAGGTGCTGGTACCGTCAGTGGAGATAAAGCAAATAATTAGAGAAAGGCGTGTGTTCATATTATATGAACTCCAAAATTTACACTGCTTTCTGTAAATTTCGTTAAAGCGAGCCCTTTCTACTGATCGGTGTTCAGAGGAAGCCACAGTATTCTGAGAAATCCTTTCTCTAGTGAAGCAAGGAAGGAGAAATTTCCAAGAAGCGAGTATGATGATCCAATTACCTACTGGGTTCATAATGAAAAAGATAATTTTCGGAAAGCTAAATGAACGTGACCTACACAAATATCATCAGGTTATCTGTAATTAGTTTCCTCTTAATTGTGAGAAAAGGTCAACAGAATGTATTAGACTACACAGAAATAAAGTGAAGAACGAAGAGGTTGATTTATTGTATAAATTTGGAGCATTGGCTCCTGACGAAAATGCAGGGGCTATTTGGTTCTTTGGCCGAACCCGGAGGCCTCGCGGTCTAAGGCGTTGGTCTGCGATAATTTAGGCAGTTAGGTGTACCAATTACTTTAATTTTTCGACGCGTGTCCCGCGAACCAGCCCACAATAACGCTTGTGACCTTTTGTCATAGAATGTGTGGACGCTTTTGCTTTAATTAATTGGGTAAAGTTGCTCAGTATGAATTATTGCAAGGGGTCTCAAAATTTAACGGGGGCGAGTCTTACCGAAAGTAACTTTTGAACACAATTTGGCCATATTGTGTGGAGGCAGTAACACTTATTCGTGACACGTGACAGGATTTCTTGGACAGGGGTGTTTCTCTCAATGATCCACCTGTGAAATATATTACAGCACAGAAAAGGTAAACGAGACACAAATCCATGTTCCTAGCTTCGGAAACTCTGCCTCAATGTGTGAATTGTCCAGTACGCTATTTGCGAACGTTCTGCTTGATTGAGAGTGTGAATTGCAGGGTAGCCGGGGACATGACAACGAGGCATACTCTTCCGATCCCCGGCACGGGCAGATATATTTCTATGCTAAACTGAAAATCCCCACGGTGTTACTCTGCAGATTGCTATATTCGGGGATATGTCATGGAGTCTGGTATGTGTGCAGACGTTTCAGAAATACCTGCTGACAGCGTTATCACTGTTGATGTAATTTAATTCACTGTGCTAACGATAGGAGAAGTGTCAATTTCGGAGGGCTTGCCTATTGTCACATAATGTAACAACAATTAGCCTGTATATTTGTCTGCTGGCTACAACACTGGATTGAGAAGAATATTCGAAAAAATATATTTCTCGTATAAGTACCAAGAAATAGACCGAATATATGATGCATCAAGACGTAGTAGCATTTTCTTAGAGACTAAATGGTTGAACATGATGAGATAATTACATAATTAATAAAGGGATGTAAGAAAATGTAATAATATTTGAGTAGGATCTAAATGCATGACTGTGATCATATATTTCCATTATTGATAATACGATATAAATAGAGCCGAGATTTGTTTCGGAACAGAATGGTTGAACAACATCAGACATTTACGTTATTGGTAATTATTTATTGCCGATCCCAGTGGCCGCACGGTCTAAGGCGTGGGTCTGCGGTCAAGCTCTTGCTAGGATCGTGGGTTCGAATCCCACCGGGAGCATGGACATGTGTCTTGTACAGTGTTTGTGTTGTCAGGTAGAGGTCTCTGCGACGGGCCGATCTCTCGTCCAGAGGAGTCCTACCGACTGTGGTATGTGCTTGAGTGTGATCAAGTGAAACCATAAAAACCCTCGACACCTGCTGTGAACAAGTAGGTAGAAGAGGGAAGGACTAAGAAAGAAAGATAATGATTTATTTATTTATTTATTTAAAAACACTGTCAATTTTTTACATTATTTCAGACGTTTGGTGATTAAGTAAGAATCAGCACCGAAGTATGTGGAGAGACGTTTAGCTCAGCTTGACGTGTTGTCCTGTCATATGCCTGGAAATACTAGGAAAGTCAATAAATGTACTGGGAATGAGAGTCGATCTCCAATTCGGTATGTGAAAGCGAGATGTCATGAATATGAAGCAGATGTGACAAACATCATTTCGCGATGTCTGGTGGTGTTGATGACGAGGGTGATAAAAACAACAGTGTGGCGAATAATAACATAATAACAACAGAAAGATGAACAGTGCTCTGTGATGTACACATTAACCTTTTAAAGCCTAGCGGTAACTTTGCGCACGGCCAGGTTTAACATTAAAAAATTCTACGTGGTGGCCACATTGCGTTTATGTGTTTTGTACTGATCTCAGAACAAACAGCAACTTTTGCCTTATAAAACATTAAGAGACTGGTTTTTATAACCGAAGTGGAGAGTGTTTACAGCGCGGTACGGACTGAGTCCTTATATAAAACAGATTACGTTCCGTCCTTAAATGGTTAATGCTATATGCAAGTCTTGTGCGAAATGCGGGTAAATTAGGCGGTTCTGTGCTTCAGTTATAATTCTAGGAACGAATTTCGCTCGAAATGAATTTAAGTAAACAAAGATAACACTGTCGGAGCGAACGAGATAATTGGTTTATATTTTATGTGAGCCGCAAAACAGTAATAACTGGGACAGTAGTATCGTTTTTCAAAGCGGGTTATGCAAATCGTCAGGTTTTTACATAAATATTGTTTGTTGACAGATTTAGGACTATGTAACAGGTCCTGTAATGGTGAAGGGCGGACGTAGTCTACCCTATGAATCAAGCACCTGTCCCCTGCATACTAACCTTTTAAAGGCTAGCGGTAACTTTACATACCACCAGGTTTAACATTAAAAAATTCTACGTGGTGCCCACATTGCGTTTATGTGTTTTGTACGGATCTCAGAACAAACAGCAACTTTTGCCTTATAAAACATTAAGAGATTGGTTTTTATAACCGAAGTGGAGAATGTTTACAGCGCGGTACGCACTGAGTCGTTATATAAAACAGATACGCTTCGTCTTTAAAGGGCTAATCATTTTCACAAAGCGTGACTTGCAATACATTGGCGACTTGAAAGAAGAATATCGCTCCTTCGGGGTGTTACACAGTGTAGGTTTTTACTGACGTGCCAGCGTGGGCAGTGACTGGTTCTTGGAGAACCAGTCACTGCCCGCACATTCCCTACGTAACTGCGTACGTACTTGTTCCCGGCACTCTTCTTGCACTGCTTGTCCCCTTGAACATGGAACCGATATATTCTCCCGAAACGTCGTAACTAAGTACCAATATACGCTGCGTAACACCCCAGAAGAGCAAAGATCTCATATATGCCGCCGCGGATGTCTGAAATCACGCACTTTTCTTATTACTTCCTTTATATATTTGGCATCTTAAGACAAATTTCTCTCGATAAATCCGTGTCAAAATTTTTTTCCTACTTTTACCATAAGAAGGAACTTTCTATTTATAAGTCTTATATTCGTATACGCACACTGAACATAAAATCTAAATAACATTAAATTTTTAATATCCCATAATTTTTTTAAAATCCAACCCCCATCCTTCTTGTCTGAGAATGAATTAGGAGATGAATCCAAGTGAATATGCTTTTACATGTTCAGCGTTACAAAATTTGAATATAATAGTGGTAGTAGTAGTAGTGGTGGTGGTGGTGGTGGTGGTGGTGGTGGTGGTGGTGGTAGTAATTTTATAATACGATATGTGTTCTAATTATTTTTCTCCTACTTTTTCCGTCTGCTTGTAGTTTTGAAGAACCTTCTGATAACATATTTTTAGGAGAGATTGTGGCTAATTAAACACTAATTGTGTATTTATGTAGTAACGTGTCAAACTGGAGTCTGTAAAATTAACTTTCTCGAATATTTACTTTTTGAAGCATTTTTCTTCTGACGTCACGAAGTTCATCTACACGCATATATGTATGTAACATAATATAAATTTAAACATTTTTATTTCGCCATTATTTTCTCTCTCTCGCTCTCTACAATATCTCTTTCTGAGCGGACAGATCAATAATATCCTAAGATTAGATAATATTTGAAACATGGTTGGAACACCTTGCTAACTTGCTTTGAATTTACATACGACATTTACATAGCAAAATTTCTAACAAATCTTTTAATTTGGTTTTCATGATTCCAAATCTAAGCTGCTTACAAAAGCTGCATATATTCTAACTACAGTATAAAGAACGTAACAGCGTTAGTACACGTATTTGAACTCGTCTCGCTGCAGAGCACCCATCCAGTCCACATGGAACATACCTAGTCGAAAGGCCACGTTTGTATCGTAGGCGTGAGCGCCAGCACTTTGACCTTTAAAACACTGATCCATACATGAATCCCTAGATTTTCAAGTGCAGCGAATTTCAGCATAACTCCCAATTCAATTGCTTGCTGCTAAGTTTACCTGCTCCAATGCCAGTCAATACCTTGTCAGTTAGATTTATTCTGAGATTAATACGTAGTTACCTATCTTACTGACTCCTTAAATAACATTGGTAACAATGTGTATACTACTTGCTTTGACATTCAGATTTCTGTGCTATGCCCACACAGTTCATTTGCATATTTCATATAATTCTCAGAATAAATATAGATTATTTTCTACGTAAATTGGATTAACTACTTCGTCTTTGTATCACAGACAGAGTTTGCTATCTGTGAGACAGGAATGAAAGGTTTACTTATAATTTCGATGATTGCCAGCCTTCAAAGGATAGATCTCTCTCAATTCGCAAAGCAGAGTTAATTAAGCTCGTTGAAATTTTACTTCCTTCCGGTAGGTTCCTCTTTCGATGGCACTGACGTGGCGGATGTGTTTCCGAAGTATCCTGATCACAGCAGAATTTCAATAGGGTTACTGAAAACTGCGAAGTGTGTAGGCGGTGCATTGCGACACGTGAAACTCCACCCACTTTAATTACAGTGTCATATTCGTGTTATAAAGAGGCTCTCTGTACCAGCTCATGTCCATATAAACGTTACGGACAGGCGTGAAGTAAGTGATTATTTTATCTGTCTCTCTGTTTGTCTATATTTCGCCCGTCTGGCTCTCTGCCTGTCTGTATATATGGCGTTGAACACCAGTACCCTTTGTTTTCCATATTCCTAAGTTTAGTGTGTACAACTTACAGGACTTCGTGGACTGGAGTGGGGTGGAACAACAGCTAGTGATAAATGTTTTGTATAATTTAAGCTTAGTTAAATTTTATATGAGTTTAATTGCTAAATTTGTCCACTCTTTTCAATCTATATAGACAAACGTTGTTGCGTTTGTTTAGCTGAGCCCAGTGGCCGCGCGGTGTAAGGCGTGGGACTGCTGCAGTTCGCTTCTTGGGATTGTGGGTTCGAATCCTGCGGGGTGCATGGATGTATTTCTCGTGTGAGTGTTGTGTGATGTCAGGTAGAGGTCTCTGCGCCGGGCTGGTTACTCGTCCAAAGGAGTCCTACCGAGTGTGATGTGTGTCTGAGTGTGAACGTGAAGCCTCGATAATGAGGAGGCCCTGGCCCATTAGGGGTTGTAGCGCCATAGGGAAAAAAATAGAAAAAATGTAAACCTATACTCCAGGTTTATTAAATATTACGACCAATGAAGTACAAATTCACGCATCAGAAATAAGTTTCTTTTTAGTTATTTATTAATGTATAATTTTAATATTTAGCAGTTCCTTGTTCATTGTACTGTTTGATAATAATTTACATTAACCTTCTAAAGCCTAGCGGTAACTTTACATACCACCAGGTTTAACATTAAAAAATTCTACGTGGTGCCCACATTGCGTTTATGTGTTTTGTACGGATCTCAGAACAAACAGCAACTTTTGCCTTATAAAACATTAAGAGACTGGTTTTTATAACCGAAGTGGAGAGTGTTTACAGCGCGGTACGCACCGAGCCCTTATATAAAACAGATACGCTTCGCCTTTAAATGGTTAATATAGAAAATTTTGCGATAATTTTAAATGTACGTTGTACCCTGTGCGTTTAACTATAAATGATACTTGACGCTAGTTCACGATTGCAGCAATTGTGACCTCTACGACACCCTTTCATCTCTTTATTGCCAGTCATGGTGCCATAACTACCTGTTGGATATCGTGTATTCATGTATGATGCACAATTCATCACAAACAATTACGTGAATGGAAACTCAAATTGGTGTGTAAATCCTTTCATGCAACCTGCTTGATTCTGAGCGAATGAAGCAAAATCGCTTACAGGCATAGCTTTGTGTTAGCAAGGTACCGCGCTTTCAGATCCACGTGAATGACCTAATAGCATGTATACCAGTACGTACGGGTAAATTATCTTCACCGCCAAGCCAAATATATTTTAACATTCTCTGTAGAATATAGAAAACCTGTTACTAGGAATTACCAGGAACAAATCTGAATACTTTGAAAACAGTGATATCAATATTAATGCTTTTCTATGTATTCGAATATTTTGCTTTAATGAAAGAATACATGCGAATGTAAACAGAATTAGTGTAGGATATATGAATGAAGGGACATAAATTTTGGAAATAATAAAAATCAATATATGTATATATAATAAGCCTGAAAATAAAGTTTGAAAATTACTGAAAATCCAACTCCAAAAGTGTTATGTTAATATTTACAATTTTTAGGCGCTTTGGCAAAATTGCGAAAAGCTGTTCGATGGGTACCGTGGGGGGGGGGGGGGTCTTTCACTAGGGATAGAATGTCCCGGGGCGCGAAACTGGACACTCACATCCACCAAGTATGGAGGCTAAGAATGTGTGGAGCTATACCTCCTATGCCCCATATACTTTCGTGTCGTGCATCGGGAGGGCTGTGTCTTCTGTGTGCGGTAAGGGAACTGATTTTAGAGAACTGGCCAACAACAAGTGAACTGGAAACTCTTGGGACAGGTACAAACAATATACAGAAAAAAGATGCATTTCGTCACACGGGTGTAACTTTTACATATATCTACCATTCACCCGCAACACAACGTGCCACTAATATTACTCTCACTTTTTCGTGTTTTTTTTTCGTTCAATAGACCATTACACTATTGAACTGAAACAAGGTAATGAATCTTGCCCAAATGATGGTCGTTGTCTGAGTTCCTGCCCCCATGTAGGGCAGTGAATTCATTTCGACGTTTTGGAGGAGAGTATTGCCTCAGTCTTGAGTGTGATTAAATTCAGTTCAGGTGGATGTTGAATTCATCTGGAGGAATGGAATATGTAATATGAAAAAATAGTCATCAATTTGACCAATTGCAGCTAATTCTAAGTCTGTGCACTTAATGTACGTACAGCTCTCTTAAGAGGACTGTTACAAGATGGATTTACTTAATGCACAGTATAATTTAATACAGTTGATTNCTACTCAAGTAATTCCCCGACTTTTATGGAAACCGAAAGTTCATTACCGCATTCACAATATCCCGCTACCTGTCCATAGCCTCAGCCACAGCAATCCAGTCCATGCCTCTCCATCCCACTTCTTAAAAATCGATATTAATATAATCTATATTGAGTGGTCATTACCTGCCTGCGGGTGGGGCTACTGCATTTTGGTTTTCGGTAGGAGAAGGAATTTTATTGAGTCAGTACTTCAGAAGCGAATATGGGTCACTCCCTCCCTCGAAGTGGTATAAATCACTGAAATGAGATTCCAAAAACTCCAAACTCGTAGGCAAAACTTTTTTTTTAAAATTTGTCGTTTTTTTCATCAGTGTTGAAGAAGATTCAACTCTCCTGGAATGTGTGGGTGCTTGTGCGGGAAATTTCTGAAGACTTGAAAGAAGGTAGTTCCTTCTTCTTCAGGGTTGAGCAGTTCGTATTCGTGGATTCCTTAACCCTTTTGAGGAACGCATCACGATCCTTTGAAATGTTTGAAATTATTTGCCCAAGAACACGGCTTCAGATCCTTCACATCCCAGAAGACTTGAATTGTCAAATAACTTTGTGGCCTATTTTGTACTTTTATGACTTTTAAACTCACAACCATTTCAATGAGCTTCATTCTGACTCAACATTCCCTTATTCTTCCGTCCTCTTTGCACTGCAACTCTAAACTACCCTTAATATTTCCCCGGTTTATATGCTATATGAAGTGAAAATTACTCTGTCTTGCACCATATAAGTTCTTGACAATGGTCTAACAACACTCGCGTCACTAACGTTTTGCAGGACTTTTCTAATCACCGAACAATTAAAAATCACAACGTTTTGAGACAAAATCTTCCTTCCTCAGATGATAACCACTGAACCCAAGAAACATACGCTAGCCGAAACACACATAACCACATCATAAATCATGCGTGAGAAGTACCAAAAAACCTAACATACAAAAATGTATCTAAATAATAATAATAAATTATATTTTATATTATTTAGGTTTTGGTTTAAGATGATGCTATTTTTATGGTACATTTTTGTATTTCAGGTTTCGTGGTGCTGCTCACGGATGATTTATGATGTGGTTATGTATTTTGGCTAGCGTATGTTTCTTGTATTCAGTGGTTATCACCTGACGACGAAAGAAGTTTTGTTCCAAAACGTTTTGATTTTTAATTTTTTGGCGATAGAAAAAGTGCTACAAAATGTTAGTGATGTGAGTGTTACTCTATTTTGTTACTGCTTACACTCAGCCGTATTTATTTCTCTCTTAACTAGTAAAAACAGCCCTCTGTATGTGTTTATTTTTAGCTTTGAAGCCGTAGTGAGGGAGTGCTTCAAAGGGGTTTGAAATAAGACTTATCAGCGGAGATATTAGGCGACATCTTACGTCACACCCATACCGTTGCTATGGTGAGGCGAACGCGACATCCATGCAGACGATGGAACACAAAATCACGCAAATAATATAAGAGGAGCGCTGAATGACTAGACTGAAGGAGACGACATTTTGTATGACGCCTGGACGCCGTTAGGTGAGTTACAGAGACTTGACCGTGGTTTGAAATCAAGGCGCTGTTCGTATGTGTCAGACTGCCATATTTTGAGTTCTGTGTACGATTTTTGGGTCTGAAAATGGTGACGTTAGTGGCTTAGTTCTACCCTGTCCGTCCGTCTGTCCATCCGTATCGAAAAAGTCGACTGCCAATAGAGTTTTCATAAAATTTTATACGCGGAGATTTTTCGAAAACTTGTCTAGAAAATTCCAGTAATTAAAATCGGACAAGAATAACGGGTACTTTATATGAACACCTATGTACATTTGTGATAATATCTCGCCCAATTCTTCTTGGAATGAGAAGTGTTTTAGACAGATCTGTAGCAAAAATCAATGTATTACGTAAAAATTCAGTCAACAGCCAAATATTTTTTCTCCTATCTTTATTAGGAGGTGAGCGACTAGTTTGTGCAGGTGATGTATAATAAAGGATGGAGTCTTCATCGACCATAAGACGAGAAATTTTAGTTGGTTTCTATTCACTGTTTCCCTCAATGTTGCGCGTGGGAATTTTCATCAACAGATACAACGTATGTGTAGATCGTGGACTTTTCTATCAAGGTCCATAGGCTTTTGGACTTGCAGTATTTAGTTTTTAACTGTAATCTTTTTTTTTTGGTAACTGTACGTGTTGCATATAGTGATTCGTATTATTTCTAGTTCGTCTGTGTAGCAGGTATGCATCCGTATTGTGTATACGGTTCTCCTGGTGGACCCTATACTTGTTGCATTCCTGTCGTGGTTTATGGTCTGACATATTTTATGTTCAGAACCTTTTTTTTTTCTCGAAAATCGCGCTCTTTATGAGCCACTGTGGGAAAATGTGGTACAGCCAGACAGGCCACATGACGATATAATACGGCGCATGCGCTTTGCATGCTGGGTAAATAATGCTACAGGGACGCACTCAGAATGTGTAATACTTATTGTTTATCCACGTCAAAAATGGTTACATGAACGCGCCTCATTGTTACATTTATGCGTACACTGTCTTTATCCTTGTTAAATAATGACAAGAACAAAGCCATTTCACTGCTTCGCGAAGGACTTGAGTCCAGCTGCATCCTTCAATGATTGTTCGCTTCGTCTTCTGCAGGACGCAGTGCGCTCTGCGAAGTGCCGTATCCCAGCAACCGAATTGAGGCCAGGGCTTTCGCTCTTGTTTCTTTTAAAACATCCCCCCTTACATAGGTCGCAGTTACGTCTTCAAACGACCGGTGTCATTATTCACCCTGTTTGACACAAATAAATGCGCTTACATAGGGTAAAACTGTTAGTTTTATTGACGTATTATTTCGTGGTTTGATGCTATTAATTCGGCATTAACCCTTTAAAGACGAACCGTATCTGTTTTATATAAGGACTCAGTGCGTACAGCGCTGTAAATACTCTTCACTTCGGTTATAAAAACCAGTCTCTTAATGTTCTATAAGGCAAAAGTTGCTGTTTGTTCTGAGACCCGTACAAAACACATAAACGCAATGTGGGCACCACGTAGAATTTTTGAATATTAAACCGGGTAGTAGGTAAAGTTACCGCTAGGTTTTAAAAGGTTAAATTCATTTATTGTCCTGAATTTTGTTTTGAAATTTCTCCCTGAATTGCGCTAAAATAATGTTGGGTTTCTGTCGGTTTAGATGGGGGTCCTATGTCACCCAGCGTCGAACTTGTGAAAGATGTGTTGAATAATTTACTTGCGTAAGAGGTACAAATATTTCTGATTGCCCAAACAGCGATATTTAAGCTTATTTGTTTCTCAGAATAGCGATCAAACTGAAACCAAGAATACTCTTTACTCAGTCGAACCAACATATTGGCAAACAAATTTCTTTGTTAAAAATAAATCGCAACGTGTTTCGACTTTCATACCAAAACTATCATCAGGCTCAAACGTAAAGGCAAAGTGTTGTAAGATTACGTACCTCGTTACATTTTCTTATATCTAGTATTGTTTTATTTTAGCCATGCACTTCTAGTGTTGTGTTTATTACGTTTTATTGTTAATTAGTTACAATTATGTAAAGGTTATAAAAATTTTATAATATATTTTAAAATTTGAAATATCATTATTTGGCTGACGGGAAGTTCACTTGCTTTTTAATTTATTGTAGCAAAGCTATCGCCAAGCTTCCTTTCCGTGCATGGCGCTGTGGGTTTGGCTGCGATCTGCTTTGTTGCCTCCGTTGGATTTATTTCTACCAAGAGTTTGCCCGCATGAAGTATATCCGCGCCTGCCATTAATTAATTTTTATGCCGAGTTTCTTGTGCGCAGAAGAATGGTTTATCAGTTACTGGTTTCTTATCGGCTTTGTCTCTACAAATTTGCAGTGAGTAATTTGTTAGCCAATAAACTTACATCGATTATGTAACAAAGAATTATAATTTTCATGTTTGAAAACACAAGGGAATACCACACAACGCTATTTTAAAGACCATGATGGCTCTAAACAGCACCGCGTCTCCAGTGCAGAGAGGTGGCGCTGTTTCTTTGCCCTAAGAATGAAATATGAACAGGTTATTGAGACGAATTTCACTATTAAATATTTTAAGCAATTTATTTTAAATACCACGCAGAGAATTAAGTAACGTGAATATTATCTCCAGGTGTGTATACTCCTCCCCATACGTCACTGAAATTTTGAGTAATGTTCAGGGCCGGAGCTTTGTTGACCTTCCCTGCTGTAAGTACAAATGTTGATAACTCAACAAGGTAGGCAGTGTACGTGTACCTAACACTGAGGCGCGTTCGCGTAACCATTGTTGCTGGGGCAAAGCAGTAAGTATTACATACTCTGAGTGTGTGTTTGCAGCCTTAGTTATCCAACATGCAAAGCGCATGCGCCGTATTATTTTGTCATTTGTGGCCTGTCCATCTGTAATATATTCTTCCACATTATCTCATAAATGGCAAGGTTTTTCGGAAAGAAAGGTTTTTGAACGTAAAATATATGTTTCAGTTTTCTCTAAAACTTCTATTTGAAACATTTCTCATTCTAAGAAGAATTGAGCGAGATGTGATCATAAATGTGTTTTGGTCCTTACGTAAAGTAACCGTTATACTTGTCAGATTTTAATGAACCCTGAATTATCTCGACAGATTTATGAAAAATCGTCAAATATCAAATTTTATGAATATCCGTCTAATGGGGGCTGAGTTGTTTCATGCATACAGACAAACATGAAGCTAGTATTCGCTTTTGCAATTTTGCGAAAGCCCTTCGCCAGCCAACTTGTGAAATTTTCTGTCAATCATACATCAATCTTAGATCGATCTGCTAAAAACTGCGACATAAATAACTGTAATCCTAATTGTTTTGGAGTTTTCATTACTTGGAAACTTTACAAAGTCAGGTCCTTGGACTGTATTCGTGTTAGGCATTAGAACAAATTACAAATGTGTATGGCTTCTTGCTATAGCCAATTTGACCCCAAGAATATACTACCATTCTTGTGGAGAAACCATTGCAGTGTCTAGCAGAATAACGCAAGCATTCCGGCATTCCACCCCCGGTGTATTACATATCATTTACGTAAACGACCTACATAGAGCTGCGTTTATACTAAAACTTCTACAGGGTCACATTTCAAATGACGCATCACACGGAACTTTTTGCGTGACGGCAGGCAACGCGTTAATCAGCCACTGTTGAGAAGCATCGTGACTGGGGAGGCCACATGTTTTTAGCCCATCACTTTGTTGTTGTTGCTATTAAAGTTTGGATTCGCCTTGTTTAAAAATAACTGGGAATGTTTCCTTCGCTTTGCAGTTACGCGTCATATCTACAGTCGTGTTTTCCGTTGCACTTCAATGTCCTGCTAGTGAAATTGAAGACAGTTCATCTTGAATTCTTTCTCATTCATAATATCTTTAGTGCGGGAATCATGATTTTGCGTTTTAAAGTCCATAGTTTCTTCTGTAATTGGAAAAATTTTAAAAAATGTTACCAAAATGTCTGTTGTACATAATAGAGAATTTGTGGCTTCAAAAACAGAGAGTCCAATAATCGTAGTCGCACTCATAGCACACCAGACACCAACCGTAACTTGATATAACGGCCCTTCGTGGATTAGCATTGGATTTTCTGTATAGGCCTACCATTACCCATCATTCTGGGAGTTCGCTTATGTATTGAGCGAAACCAAGAGTCATGTTAACCTTTTAAAGCCTAGCGGTAAATTTACATACGACCAGGTTTAACATTAAAAAATTCTACGTGGTGCCCACATTGCGTTTATGTGTTTTATACGGATCTCAGAACAAACAGCAACTTTTGCCTTATAAAACATTAAGAGACTGGTTTTTATAACCGAAGTGGAGAGTGTTTACAGCGCGGTACGCACTGAGTCCTTATATAAAACAGATACGCTTCCTCTTTAAAGGGTTAATACACTAGAACTACTGTGGGATATATTTCTGAAGCATGCATCCCATAGTGGTGCCAGTTCACAAAATTCGTTCCTGTTTCAACCTGTTACTCCTATAGTCTGTAAACCACAAGTGTCTTACACAGATGTAAATGCAATAGCTTTGTTGCATTTCTTCCTGATGTTGTAGATACGCAAATTTTCTTGGAGATATCTCCAATATAGCTCTAATTTCCTTCAGATTTTCCTCATTCAGCACTTTTCTTCAGCGTGTTACCTCCCTGTATACATTTAAACATATTACAGGTAACAGTTTGATATATTTGTAAACTGTTGTGTTTAGAGCAGGCAGATCAGGAAACCTTCATGTGAATTTACGAAGACACGTGTTGCAGTAACTGTGCTTAGCGCATGTATTGTACAGATATCCGCATAGTTCCTGCAGTGAGTCGCAGAGTGACAGCGTGGAAACCAGCCGGTGAATGGGCTCGGTGTATGATAAAAACGACGGGAAAGGAAGTGACTAACGATTGCAGGAATTTAATGTAAAGACCCTGTATCATATTATTGTAAACCTAAGGTGACAGATCTTTTATTTGCGTAACTTATATGAAAAATCTGTTGTGACCCTTCTTATTACTAAAAGCCAACAACTTTCACATAGCAAATATATATAAGAAATTTAAAATCTTCCATCCTACATGTTTCGGCCTTTGACCGCCATCTATTAACCGTCTACACACATCGAAACTCTTCAAGTGTAGGTAACTCAGGCATTTTGTTTGTACTAAAATGTATGTATTCTTTGCATGTGTAGTCACTTTTAATGTATTTAACCCTTTAAAGACAACGCGTATAAGGACTCAGTGCATACCGCGCTGTAAACACTCTCCACTTCGGTTATAAAAACCAGTCTCTTAATGTTTTATAAGGCAAAAGTTGCTGTTTGTTCTGAGATCCGTACAAAACACATAAACGCAATGTGGGCACCACGTAGAATTTTTTAATGTTAAACTTGGTCGTATGTAAAGTTACCGCTAGGCTTTAAAAGGTTAAACTGCGGGACAACACACAATATTGTGATTGACAATGGGATGAATGGTGTAATGCGACTCATACCAAGGGCAAGAGAACTTTCCCTGTTACCATTTGTCAAGGCAGGATCCTGGGTCCCACCCACCCTCCTAGGGAAGGAATACATATTTATATTATTTACATTTGTTATTTTTACATATTTATATCTGCTTTTCTTAGGCAGCACATTTATACATTGATATACAATTTTCAGCCGTGTAACTGTAAAAGGGGGAGATCTTCCACTTGCCATATGTATGGAATTTTTAATTTTCATAGCTTTCTGTCGTGGGCTGATGACGGCTGTTTAAGCCGAGCCGGTAGCCTCATTACGTACTACAAGTGAACTGCCAGTTAAGACTGTACAATTGGTAAGGGTAAACATACTTTTGTATCTGCATACCAGCGTGGATGTCTAGTATTAAAAGTAATAGTATATATCTGTTTCCACGAAGGTAAAGCGGCTAGATCATGAAGCTGACCACTCACGTAATTCCGATTTTCAGAAAGCTTGGAGCCCTACCTCCACATCTTTTAGGTCATCGGGACGTGATGCTTAAATAACCATTTAAAAGCCAAGTGGTTGCTGCTTACTATAATTTTACTTGTTGTTTTTACGGGTGTGAAACCTGGTCTCTCACACTGAGGGAGGAACAAAGGCTGAGGGTGTTCGAGAATAGGGTGCTAAGGAGGATATTTGGGCCTAAGAGGCACGAAGCGACAGGAGAGTGGAGAAGACTACATAACGAGGAACTTAATGACCTGTACTCGTCACCAAATATTATTCGGGTAATCATATCGAGAAGAATGAGATAGGCGGGGAGTGTAGCACGTATGGGGAAAAGTGAGGTGCATACAGGATTTTGATGGGGAGACGTGGGGGAAGCCGACCACTTAGGAGACCCAGACGTAGATGGGAGGATAATATTAAAATGGATCTTGAAGAAGTGGAATGGAGTATGGACTGCACTGAGCTGCCTCAGGATAGGGACAGGTGGCGGGCTCTTGTAAATGCGGTAATGAACCTCCGGTTTCCATAAAATGTGGGGGAATTTCTTGACTAGCTGAGAAACTGTTAGCTTCTCAAGAAGGCCTCTGCTCTATGCAGTGAGTTAGTGGTTACTGTTTCTACCACCGGGCTTACGACTACACCCCCCCCTCCCCCACAGGAAATTTCTGTGATTTGCATGTATCTCAGAAAAACAACGATTTTTGCCTTATACAGCACTTACTGGCCGGGTTTTATAGCCGAGACGGAGTGTGTTTACTGCGCTGTACGAAATGAATATTTACTTACAATTCAGACTAATCTTAGTTGTTATAGAGCTCAATGCACATTGAGCGTTGCTGTTTATGCTTCAGCTTCATTAATAACGAATCAGTTGCTATGGAAACTGAAGGCGGTAAACTTATGACGGGAGAAAAACAAGAAGCCGATCATGATAATTGGTAGAGTGAGATAACGAAAGTAATGTCAAGGTCGATGTTAAAAATAAGGGATTTCATTGCATGCGTGTACAGTCTTGATAAAATGTAACGGGAATATCTAAATTGATATGCAGGCAACAGACGTGACAAGCACTTCGCATGTAACCTCTTAATTGTAGTTAATATATCGACCACCTTATGCCCTTAATAAAATATATTTGGAAGCAAGTATAAAACTGCTACGTGTTTCGGCACCGGGGTGCCATAATCAGGGAGCTGTTCAGAACAAAGGAGTGCAAGTAACTTTGTAATTAATAAATTTATATATTTCAGAATTTAATATTTCAGAATTTCAAGGTGGGAGACACAGTACCTAGACGCTGATTACTAAATTTATGTATTTTAGAATTTTCATATTTTAATGATTTTAAGAAAGGAGACGCACTACCTAGATGCTGATTACTAAATTTATATATTTTAGAATTTTCATATTTTAATAATTTTAAGAAAGGAGACACAGTACCTAGATGCTGATTACTAAATTTATATATTTTAGAATTTTCATATTTTAATAATTTTAAGAAAGGAGACACAGTACCTAGATGCTGATTACTAAATTTATATATTTTAGAATTGCCATATTTTAATAATTTTAAGAAGGGAGGCACAGTACCTAGATGCTGATTACTAAATTTATATATTTTAGAATTTTCGTATTTTAATAATTTTAAGAAAGGAGACACAGTACCTAGATGCTGATTATTAAATTTGTGTATTTTAGAATTTTCATATTTTAATCATTTTGAAAAAGACACAGTACCTAGATGCTGATTACTAAATGTATGTATTTTAGAATTTTCATATTTTAATAATTTTAAGAAAGGAGACACAGTACCTAGATGCTGATTACTAAATTTATGTATTTTAGAATGTTCATATTTTAATCATTTTAAGAAAGGAGACACAATACCTAGATGCTGATTACTAAATTTATATATTTTAGAATTTGCATATTTTAATCATTTTAAGAAGGCAGACACAGTACTTAGATTAGCTGTTGGTTTTGCACTACTTTGACCTGAATAACTCCCTGATGATGGCACTCCGGTGCCGAAACATGTAGCAGTTTTATACTTGCTTCTGAATGTGTAAGGATGTGTGCGCTGTGGATAACATACTTTTCTTAACTGCAGTTCCATTACTGCGCGGTAAACTTGCAGTGTACAGCAAAGGACTAATCTGCGTTTTCTTATACATTGCACGGTAAATGCATCGTTTTTAATAGAAAGCTGTGTTGCGGGACAGACTACTTTCTGTCCTGTTTTCTACGGTGTATGTCTAATGCGAGATTAAACCGTAATTAACGACAAAGTTAATGTCCTTTCTTACGCAATATGCGTAGCCACATGTATCTAATGTGTGTTTATTAACCTTACTGTATTCATACTATTAGAAATCGTAAATTTGCGCCTGAATTCCTTCTAAAGTGGAACAAAATTTATCCTCATCATTACACTGTTCTGTATTTCAGTTTCCAAGCAGTTGGCCCCTTTTTACGCCGTTAAAACTCCATTTTCATACGATATGCCATTTGAGTATTATTCTTTCATATGCGCGTGGTTACTAAAGCGTTGTTAATTTAAGTTTTTTAACCAAAATTTCATACACCTGGCCTGTCGCTTGGCATAGTGATTGTTATCTTCTTCTGATCGTATTTGTTTAACAGCCATAGGAATTATGTAGACGTCATATGGAGTTAGTCATTTGTAAGAAGAATATTTCAAAAGCCAAATTCCAGTTAGAGAAATAAGACAAACTTTCGTTGGCTTAACTACAAACTTTATTACAGTTAATCCTCAGTACATGTTCCGATTGTAAATATTCATCTTCATGTGAAGAAAAGACCAATATGCACATCATGCCAGATACTGAATGTCCCTTACAATTACCAAACAGTTTGCTTTTTAGAGGAATGACCGATGCCTTAATAATCACCCCAAAACCATAAATACACTCTGTATGAAAAACACAGTGTTCTTTAATATTTTAAAAAACATAGTAATTACTTCGCCAATCCTAATGGCCGCGCGGTCTAAGGCGTAAGTCTGCTGCCGAGCGCTTGCTGGGATCGTGGGTTCGAATCCCACCGGGGGCATGGATGTTCGTCTCTTGTACAGTGTTTGTGTTGTCAGGTAGAGGTCTCTGCGACGGGCCGATCCCTCGTCCGGAGAAGTCCTGCCGACTGTGGTGTGTGTTTGAGTGTGATCAAGTGATAATAAACACCCTCGACTCCTGCTGTGAGTAGGTAGAAGGGGGAAGGACTACGGAACGAAACTAATTACTTCATGTATCACCCAGTTTAACACTTAGAAATTCTATGCTGCCCACAGAGTGCATTTATTTGTATTCTATCGCTCTCAGAACAAATAGCTGTTACTACCTTACACATTAACTGATTAGGCTTTATAACCGAGACAACAAATGTTTAATGCGCGGTACGAAATCGGTATTTAAACGTAATCCAGTGCAATTTTTATCTTTAATCATGCAGTTGGTCTCTGGCCCATAGCCGCGGAGGCCCCTGATTCATGACCATGTCATTCTGTGTGAGATTTATGGTGGACAAGGTGGCATTGGGATAAGTTTCCCTTCGAGTACTTCTGTTTTCTCCTGCAAAAATCATTCCACCATTGCTCCATACTCATCCTCATCTACATGTGGCACTTACCAGGAAAACAAGTTAGCGATGTTTGGAAACCTCTCATAAAGCACTCCACTTCGGAAATCCGGAAGCATTGGACTGAAAGTACGTTTACTTTTCTCTTTTGTAAAACGTTAGTGTACAGTACGTACTCTGCATGCAGTATATGGTACATTAAACACTCTGCCTTAGATGTGATGGACATTGCCACATAGTGAAGGTTAGAGAGCATAGATACATTTAAGAATAATACAAAGCAAATTTCGAATGAACCAATGGTATATCATATTCTCTTTCAGAAGTAAAAAAGAGATTACTGGAGGCTGGAAAACTAAGTTTAAATTTGTGTAACGCTGAGATAGCCCGCTTCGCTTTGTGGTGGTCAGGCTGAAGAAGTCGTGGGTTAGTATGTCTGCTGCCGCTGCTATCGACCGGCGCCCTTGTAGAGGAAGCGTTGTGTGGGCGAAACGTGGCCTGATGCAGCAGGCGCCCAAGTTCACAGCAATAACAAGTGGCGGATTCTGTGCTTGCTGATATTTAAGAGTACAGTGGCGGATCGAACATTTGCGTGGTAGGTGTAGTAATTGTAGAAGTAAGGCAGCTTGCTACATAAAATTTGGTTTCTGTTAGTGTCGTGTATGAAATTGTCGCAAAATTAACCCTTTAAAGACGAAGCGTATCTGTTTTATATAAGGACTCAGTGCGTACCGCGCTGTAAATACTCTCCACTTCGGTTATAAAAACCAATCTCTTAATGTTTTATAAGGCAAAAGTTGCTGTTTGTTCTGAGATCCGTACAAAACACATAAACGCAATGTGGGCACCACGTAGAATTTTTTAATGTTAAACCTGGTGGTACGTAAAGTTACCGCTAGGCTTTAAAAGGTTAATCACATGGTAAGAAGTGATACTAGACAAGCCTACTATGATGATGGAGGCAACAGTTTCTTTTGAAATTCCATACACTTCTATCAGGTTACACCTCTCAGAGAACAACTTTCTGTGTAAAATGAGTATGTGTTTAACCCTTCAATGATGCTAGGGTTTAGACTGAATTACAGTCCAAGACGGAGGGGTTTTAAATTTATATTCTTACCAAATGTATGATCGATCGTACAAGGCGACCGACGCCAGCAGCATGTGAAGAATTAAAGGTCCGTAGGGTACACTGAGGCTGGCGTTGAAGGGTTAACCTAAACTTGATAATACAAAGGGCAAACTGCCAACTGGACTGTAACAGAAGATATCTCGCGACGCTGGATGAGATTAAAAAAACCTAGCCTATTTAGGACGTGCCATTTTCGAACGCCAGTTGGTATAACGCCTGTCCTGACTGAGATGTTAGTGTTTTTCCTCAGTACCTTAACGGACAAGCCGCGATAACGCCTTAAAATACGCCATGACCGCTTCTATCAGTATTCCTTTCAAGTCATTACTAGCGTCTGGTAGTTATACGCCACATAATCTGAGAGTCGTAAAACCAAGTATTATCCCTTTAAAGACGAAGCATATCTGTTTTATATAAGGACTCAGTGCGTACCGCGCTTTAAACACTCTCCACTTCGGTTATAAAAACCAGTCTCTTAATGTTTTATAAGGCAAAAGTTGCTGTTTGTTCTCAGATCCACACAAAACATATAAACGCAATGTGGGCACCACGTAGAATTTTTTAATGTTAAACCTGGTGGTACGTAAAGTTACCGCTAGGCTTTAAAAGGTTAATAAACGAACAGTAAATTATCCGCCAGAACACTTGCTGTTTGCAATTCTACTCTGTGTTTTTCCACTTGCAACTTGAACCTACTTTACAAACAAGCACGTGTCGCGGCTTAACCCTCACTGTACCCATTGGGTAGATGGCTGTCGAAGATTTTAAACGAACTCCGATCCTTCGGTCGCCCAGCCTATATCCTAGTCACTCTAGAGACTCAGCTATCCGTCTTCATTTCCTGTCTTCTGTAAGCCTCTTTCCGGGACCCTGTTACATTGTCACTCTTCGGACGTGAGGTTTCCAAGGCTGTGAAAGTTTAGAATGTTTTCTGAGTTTTGACAGTTTGCAGATTCATGTGTGTTTACCAGGATTTTGGAGTAATCTGCTGCCTCCACATTTAGTTATATTTTGAATATGGAGACAAGAGGCTTTTTCTTGCGACATGTTCGTATCTATTTACCGATCAGCAGGGTTTCACACTGTAGACGATTCTGTTCTTATAAAGGGTGTTCGTGTGAACACCAGATTTTATTTATGTACATGAAGTAATTTTATCAAAGCGGCTAATTTATACCGTCTGTTGTAACATGAAACTCCTGCACTGCGGCCAAAAATTTTACTTATATATTGTGTTTCTTAGAATAAAAAGAGTTCATTTCATCATACAACATTAACAGTTTGATCTTTCTAACAGAGGACTGTTCTGTCTGTGAGGTACGGTCTGAAATTTATGTATATAATTCGGGTCAATGACGTGTTTCAAAGGGTTAATCTACCGGTCGGTGCAGTTGTTTGTTACTTTTTATTACACTAATCAATACGATACCTGCAAATCACGTAAATTTAATTTAACCCTTTACAGACGGAACGTAATCTGTTTTATATAAGGACTCAGTGCGTACCGCGCTGTAGACACTCTCCACTTTGGTTATAAAAACCAGTCTCTTAATGTTTTATAAGGCAAAAGTTGCTGTTTGTTCTGAGATCCGTACAAAACACATAAACGCAATGTGGCCACCACGTAGAATTTTTTAATGTTAAACCTGGTCGTACGTAAAGTTACCGCTAGGCTTTAAAAGGTTAATAAACTTAAAGAAATGCTATGTATGAGGTTCGAACAGCGGTATTGCTGGAGATGCAAGTGTTCTCGGATGTCACTCTGTGTCGCTGGCTAAACAGTGTCCGACGTTTTGAAGGAAACGTCCGAAACGTCGAGAACTGATCAACTAACAACACAGAGTAACATCCGAGAAGACTTGCATCAGTTAGAGCTGATGTAATTTTCCGTTAATCTCCTTCAACTCATTAAAGTCAGATGTAGTGAATGTCAGCAAATTGTTAAACCGCCAGGAAACGTTGAGATTCTGCTAGTGAGGAGCGACGTGCGGCTTTGAATAGCAACTCTGTGTAGACATGCGGGTGACACAATACATGCGGAAGTAAAGCAATGGAGCAATCTAGCAATGTGTTTTTGTATTGTGACAGAAATGCTGTGTTATTAACCTTTTAAAGCCTAGCGGTAACTTTACGTACCACCAGGTTTAACATTAAAAAATTCTACGTGGTGCCCACGCTGCGTTTATGTGTTTTGTACGGATCTCAGAACAAACAGCAACTTTTGCCTTATAAAACATTAAGAGACTGGTTTTTATAACCGAAGTGGAGAGTGTTTACAGCGCGGTACGCACTGAGTCCTTATATAAAACAGATACGCTTCGTCTTTAAAGGGTTAATGTTGTGAAACTGCTTTAAATGTTTATGTCAAGACGAAATTAAACATTGTGTTCCTAATTATGAAGGTTTAACATTTTTTCAGTAGTCAACTGTTTGCTATTTCCTGAGATATCTCAGTATGCAACGCCTAATCACACCGAGAAACACGTGACGCCTTTTTATTCCTTACTGCCTACGTATGTACGGAAGGGAAAGGCTATATTCTCTTGTTCTTCCACACACACGCAGGCAGTGTCCACAACGCAGTATGCCAGGATCCATTACACAACAAACGCCTACATCTTAACTGATCGACTTTTGGTATATTTTTAATGTGTATTTTCATTGTTAGTATACAGGATTTTGGTGGGGAGACCTGAGGTAAGGCGACCACTTGGGAGACCCAGGCGTAGATGGAAGGTTAATATTAAAATGGATCTTCAAGAAGTGGGATGGGGGCATGGACTGGATTCAGCTGGCTCAGGATAGGGACAGGTGGCGGGCTCTTGTGAATGCGGTGATGAACCTCCGGGTTCCATAAAATGCGGGGGAATTTTTTGACTAGCTGAGAAACTGTTAGCGTCTCAAGAAGGCTTCTGCTCCATGGAGTTAGTTAGTTAGTTAGTTAGTTAGTTAGTTAGTTAGTTAGTTGGCTGGTTAGTTGGTTGGTTGGTTGGTTGGTTGGTTGGTTGATTGGTTGGTTGGTTAGGTAGTTAGTTAGTTAGTTAGCTATTTGCACTGCTAGTTCAGTTTTGTGAAGTACTACTTTGATATGCACCCCTGATAGTGATGTTATAAGGGATCGAAACGTGTACGATAGACCCACAAGATACCGTTATAAAAACATTTAGAAAAATTTTAATGCATCTTGTTGGACTGAATATTGTGTTTTGATTACTGACGGTGCGCGGCACGAATAGTATAAAAATAATACAAAGAGGAGTATCTTCTGCCCTTTTCTTTTCCACCAGCTTTAGGGACCGCAGCCGTCGAACCGTGAACTTTACGCTCTTGCAAAAGGTTGAATGTGTAAATTGGACCTAACTAAATGTTATTTGTAATATCGTGATTGTTACGCGGGGAATAAAACAGTGTCCTGGATAGCAAGCAGAAACAAACCGAATACACTTTGCAGTGGCAGGCGACCCCTTCCAAATAAATACTTGTAAAATAATGCACGACGATAAATGGTGAAACTTATATCTTTGTAATGCAGCAGACATAAGCATAAACATAAAGCATGATAAAATGTATTGTATCAAATGATAATCATGCAGCAGTGTAGGTTTGTGCTGGATTGTACTAGTTTTTAAGCTTAAAGTACATGCGTGCTTGGACGACCAAATTAATTTACATTTTACATATAAACATTACGCGTAGGTCTGCGGCCGAGCGCTTGCTGGGATCGTGGCTTCGAATTCCACCTGGGACATGGACGGTTTGTCTTGTACAATGTTTGTGTTGTCAGATAGAGGTCTCCGCGCGACGGGCTGATCCATCGTCCAGAGGAGTCCTACCGACTGTGCTGTGTGCTTGAGGGTCATAAAATGAAATCACAAAAACCCTCGACACCTGCTGTGAACAAGTGGATAGAAGAAGGAAGGACTAAGAAACAATATATAAACATTCGTTTATACCTCACAAAGAACACAGTGTGATTTCATTAGAAAGACAAGTCGGTGAATGTTGTATAGAGAAGTAATGATTATTTATTTTGGTAATCATGCAGGAAACAAACTTGTGGGAAAATTTCGCAGATTTTAGTGTTAAATGTGGCGGAAGTTGTATTAACCACTGCACTTCAAACGGTTCGCATATTACAGAGAAAAGTTTTGTTAAATAGAGCTGTAGACTACAGAAAATATATTTATATATGACTATATTGTGGAAAACGGTATTTTAAACCTGTTTTGCAATAGACCGGCGCTTATAGATCCAGCAAGTGTTACTACCAGACCAGACATTTCGCGCTTATAAATCCAGCAAGTGTTACTACCAGACCAGACATTTCGCGCTTATAGATCCAGCAAGTGTTACTACCAGACCAGACCGACGCTTATAGATCCAGCAAGTGTTACTACCAGACCAGACATTTCGCGCTTATAGATCCAGCAAGTGTTACTACCAGACCAGACCGACGCTTATAGATCCAGCAAGTGTTACTACCAGACCAGACATTTCGCGCTTATAGATCCAGCAAGTGTTACTACCAGACCAGACCGACGCTTATAGATCCAGCAAGTGTTACTACCAGACCAGACATTTCGCGCTTATAGATCCAGCAAGTGTTACTACCAGACCAGACCGACGCTTATAGATCCAGCAAGTGTTACTACCAGACCAGACATTTCGCGCTTATAGATCCAGCAAGTGTTACTACCAGACCAGACCGACGCTTATAGATCCAGCAAGTGTTACTACCAGACCAGACATTTCGCGCTTATAGATCCAGCAAGTGTTACTACCAGACCAGACCGACGCTTATAGATCCAGCAAGTGTTACTACCAGACCAGACATTTCGCGCTTATAGATCCAGCAAGTGTTACTACCAGACCAGACCGACGGTTATAGATCCAGCAAGTGTTACTACCAGACCAGACATTTCGCGCTTATAGATCCAGCAAGTGTTACTACCAGACCAGACCGACGGTTATAGATCCAGCAAGTGTTACTACCAGACCAGACATTTCGGCGCTGTAATGTTCTTAAAGCGTCAATATTATTGGACAGCTCACATGCCTTTGAAGTCACCTTCAAACCAACTGTAATTACTGTGAAACTGCTGTGAGCTGCTCATTTTCGATTTGGCCTTATTCATTTCCTTGTGTTAGAAAGAAATTCACTTGTTCGGGAACGTAAGGCAGAGCTGACACCTTCACAGGTTTTTTCTTTCTAAAACGAATAATGTTGGAGTTTATACGTGCCGTCTATCAAAACAGTTTGCGAGATGCAAAGTTTCAAAGACGTACTGACGGGTACTGTAAGTTACAGTGTCTATGTACAGATACCAATGAAACAATGGATTTACCCTACATCTGAGTGATATGCGTGTATATCACGTAAAGCAGCGAACGTCAGTAGAGTTGTGGAAATAAAATATAATAAAATAAAATAAACGTTATATTGTAACATGTGTGATGTTTGGAAAAAAATTTTAAATAAAATGTCATGTCAGCAACACGAATCACCTCCTGCTGGGTTTAATTTGAAGATTTTGCTGGCAACTGAAAGGATGTTGTCTGCCATCTATCGCTGCTTCACAGCAACTACATTGATTTTTGTCACGGCCCTCAAATTACCGTGGATATTTAGAGATAAACGTAAATGAAATTATTGTTTTCTGCAAAAAATTTTACTTTTTAGGTGCTATCGCGCAAAACAAAAAAGAAAGAAAAAGAACTATTAGCTTCCTCCTGTCTGCCTGTCCATTCGACTTTTCGCTGGCCTGTCCGCGTGGAGTACCTTGACTGCCACCGGACGGACTGCTTGAAACGTGATACTTGGGGGGGGGGATTACTAAAATATATTGACACGTTTCATTTTGGGTTAACATGAGACAAAGATCACCGACAATTCACATGAAGACATACGTACATTTTTGCTTAACTCTGCTTAATAACGTTTTCATGGTTACCTTCACTGGCAATATTACCAGTGTTCCTATGATTGCTATGGGTACTTTTTGTAACATGTGTGTCTTGGCTATTAATATCACCATTGATTTTGTATGTGCTTGGTTGCCAAGCTTACTACAGTTGTTATGGTTGCAAGGGGCAAATCTGTCAACATGGTTATTAATATCCCTGTGGCCATTATGCTGACATTTACCTCTTTGGTAATATTGGCTACCAAGTTAGCGTATCAACAGTATGTGTTGATTGCTGTAGTAAGGCAAAGGCGCCAGTAATACTTAGTTATGTTGACATTTCCTGTCATATTTATTTCGAAATCAGTAAATAAAGCTAACATGTAACGTACTTGCCCAGAAAATATTAACAGGTGTGAACTGGTGGCCTTTCAGACTTCCAGTTCTCCTGATTTTGATTGTAATTGTTGCTTCTTCTATGAAATCCTTAAAGTGTATTTTAACCCTTTAAAGACGAAGCGTATCTGCTTTATATATAAGCAGCTAGTCTATACCGCGCAGTAAACACTCTCCGTCTCGGTTATAAAAACCAATCTGTTAATGATGTATAGGAAGTAATCGCTGTTTGTTCTGAGATCCGTACAAAACACATAAACGCAATGTGGGCACCACGTAGAATTTTTGAGTGTTAAGTTGGTGGTACGTAATGTTACCGCTAGGCTCTAAAAGATTAAAGATTAACGTAATATAAAAGTGCTGATGCCCATTGCATACATGCTGTAAAAGAGGGGAACACAAATCCTAGGCGTCAAATCGTCATGCAGACTGAATTTTGTACACTGGCGCCTAACATGTGTGGGCCCTTACTATGGGGCTTGCTTCATGTCACCCTGGCTTCATGTCTGGCGACTAGAATTTCGTGGTGGATTCCAGATTTTTGGAAAATTTTTGCTCCCTTAATTTCAGTATTATATTTTACAAGTTTCGTGTGCTCTGTTGACACCATTTTCCGTATAATTTAAGGATTCGTATAGTTTAATAATTATTTATGCCTTATTAACACCATTTCATATATTACTAATGCGGCGACGTCTTTAAATCCTTGCGCCATCCGTTGAATGTTATCCGAAACACGTTCTAGAGAAGACCAATTCCTAAGTGTTGTGCCTTCCCACCAGATGGAATTTTAGCAAGGTTTGCGTGACATATTTTGTAGTATACATGAGTAGCCATTTTGAGTCGGTACTTAGATCGAAAACGCTTAAGTTTCTTTGTTGTTTCTTTTAAATAAATATTAAAATAAGCAGTAAACATATCTAAACATTAACCCTTTAAAGACGAAGCGTATCTGTTTTATATAAGGACTGAGGGCGTACCGCGCTGTAAACACTCTCCACTTCGGTTATAAAAACCAGTCTCTTAATGTTTTATAAGGCAAAAGTTGCTGTTTGTTCTGAGATCCGTACAAAACACATAAACGCAATGTGGGCACCACGTAGAATTTTTTAATGTTAAACCTGGTAGTATGTAAAGTTATCGCTAGGCTTTAAAAGGTTAATGACAATTAGACGTTGACATGTGTACTGCCTGACTGTAGTCCAGGTGTAATAATCGTAAAGCATACCGCGTTAATTGAAATGGGCGCGAGCAGTTGTGCGGACGTGTGTAAAAACAGAGCAGCACGTTTTGAGAAAATACACTTTATGTTGACAGACTTTTCCAGTGCGTTGGCAACACGACGCTATGGCACTGAGACTGAAATTTTCAGATTTGAGGGGCCAAATGTTCTTCTTATTCAATCGAAATATTTCTGTCGGGCTTTAGGATCATGCGAGCGAGGGGGGGAGGGGGAGGTGTTTGTAAACTTTCCATCATTGCTAGTGTGTTTATCGTATCTTACCGACGTGAAATATATGACGTTGTTATCTAACCCACATTTTAGGCTTCCTAAATTTTAATCACCTTCACACAGCTGGTTTCAATTTCTGCTCGTCTTCGCTTGATAAAATACGGTAGAATGAGGAGGTTAGTATGTGTAGTACGGAGGGGAGGTATGAAAGGTTTGTAAAATTCTGGTTGGAATTCTGAAGGTGTGAAACAACATGCAATATCTACACATAAAAGAATGAATAGTACGAGTACAGGGGCGCACACAAGGGAGGAGACTGCCGGTCTGCCCCCCCCCCCCAAACCCCCTATCCGAAATTTAAAAACACAGGTTTTGTAGATATCATGATATCAAAAGTTTTTCGTGATTTCCCCTTCAGCTGAAATCAGCCCCTGAAGTCAGCTGATGACCAGTACATTAGAATTTTGAAAAATAAATTTAAAATATTAAAGAAACAAGAAGATAGGACACTGTGATTAAGTCATGGAACATTTTGTTATATTAGTATGTATATAAATGCAGTTGCAGGCAGTATTATATTGTACTTACGACATAATTTTTATAACATAAATTTTATAATCAGGTATAAATTATATGCACCCTTAGGGTCAGCCCCCTCAGTGAAAAATTCTGCGTGCAGACCTGTATGAGTACATAATGTAGATCACTTGCAGGCCTCAGAGTGTGAAAATGTGTTTTGGTGAATTGAACCCGGATTCATGTGGCTCAAAACAAATAATAC
The DNA here is from genome assembly GCA_013340265.1 of Coptotermes formosanus. NCBI lineage: Eukaryota > Metazoa > Arthropoda > Insecta > Blattodea > Rhinotermitidae > Coptotermes > Coptotermes formosanus. The sequence goes on from BLKM01000627.1 coordinate 394,175, forward strand.
TGGCCAGCTCTTGTGAACATGTTTATGGGCATTAGTGTTCCAAAGATGAGGAGAGTTTCATGAACAGCCGAGTAACTACTAACTATGCAGGAAGGGGTCTGTTCCAGTAATTTAATTAACCCTTTAAAGAAGAAGCGTATCTGTTTTATATAAGGACTCAGTGCGTACCGCGCTGTAAACACTCTCCACTTCGGTTATAGAAACCAGTCTCTTAATGTTTTATAAGGCAAAAGTTGCTGTTTGTTCTGAGATCCGTACTACAAAACACATAAACGCAGTGTGGGCACCACGTAGAATTTTTTAATGTTAAACATGGTCGTATGTAAAGTTACCGCTAGGCTTTAAAAGGTTAATTAGTAAAAGACTTTCATTACCACTTTACATATCAGACACAGTTACTTCTAATCGGTTAACCGTTAAGTTGGAAATTTTTAAAATATTCAAAGCACAGTCCTGGAACATTTGTGTCTCCTGTTTTGAGCTAATATGGCGCGGCAAAGTACGAACTTATGTAGCGTCCGGTAGCAGCTGTATGCGATCAATACTATGTCACTCTCTGAACTTGGGTGTAGGTGAAGTCTGCATTGATCCGCTGGTCGCCATATTGGGGTCTGCTGGCAGGTGAGTTTGAACTGCTGATGCTCTTGCTTTGCGTTACGCGCAGCACGTATGACAGTTGTGTGTGAAACAGGTGTAATTGTGCACAGTGTTTAAGGTATTGTTGCTACTATTCTTCTGTAGTATCTAAATGTAATACTAAGTAGCACTAAAATTTATAAGCTTCGCAGAAAATAACATATGCTATAATTTTATAATTTTATTTTTTACAAAGCAAAGTAGCGAGCGGTTGTTGCAGGTAATAAAATTTAGTGCCAGTCCTTTGTTAAAATGGACATATATTAATTTGTTTTCATGTTAATATAATCGATAATTTTAGTTTTATAGACGTAACTAGGCAACCCGAAATTTTCAGCGGAATTCTAAGCCAGATATTCACGTGTTTTAGAGATCTCGCATTTGCATCTCTGTTTAGTTACTAGTTACTCCGAATTAATTTCCCTTTCTTCTTCAGTCACTTCGCCCACAAGTAGTCTCTTACGTAGCACACGGAATCTTATTTTAATTAGTCCAAATTCATTTTTATTGTAAGTCCATCCTTATATAAATGCAGATTTAAAGTGCAATAAATAAATAAGTAAATAAATAAATAAGGAGGGGCAGAGTAATGTAAGTTGTTGTACAGTTCGTGACTACACAGAATGTCAGACGGCGAAATAAACTGCTGTGACTGAGGTGTTGCGTCACTTCCGTTAATATCTGCACGCAGCTTCTGGCTACTTTAAAACTTGTAATTATTCTTCCTTCCTCACTTTCCCTAATTTATGATTCATAAATAACCATCCATGTGACTCGAAATAACTTTTGTGATTGAGAAAGTGTTGTTGAATAAACCAATGAACAAACATTTAATAACTAATTTATGTTATCGCTTTGAAACTCGCGAGTGTGGAGCTAAGTATCTCTTATATCTAAATGATAATTCCTTTGTTTTAATGTTAAATTAACCTGAATTATATTTAAACATTCAGTCCGTACCGCGCAGTAAACACTCAGTCTAGGTTATAGAAACCAATCAGATGATGGTGTGGGGTAAATAATGGTTGTGTTTTCTCAGAAGCCTACGCAAATTTGCAAATGCACTCTGTCGGTAGAATGTAGAACTTTGGAGTGTTAAGCATGGTGGTACACGAAATAACCGCTGGACTTTGTGAGGTGAATCCTTCGAAGTCCTGATATAAAGAGTATTTCATAATTTAATTCCTTTTTAGAGAAAGTACTGCGTCGCCATTAAAAATATCAGTTGATGCTGTATCTGAGAGTAGTAGCTGTTTATTCCGAAAATCATGTAAACCTGGAATTAAAGTCTGTGTACAGATTTGAGAGGTTCGGCGTGTAAAGAGATGTAAGTCTTTGTGTTTTGTGTACTGAATGAAGGAGGCGCAATTTCTCTCTGCTTTCAGGATTATCAGAGGATTGCAAACATGGAGTACCTGAGCTTCATCACCCTAGCAGTCGTGTTTGCTGGGGCGACAGCTTACCTTCCTCATGAAAAGGTGAGAACAAAATAAACTGTAAATTTACATGTTATGTCCAGGCTTGCGACTTCGTCGTTTCTCGACTTTGTCGAATTCTTGTATTCTGAACACAATACGACATTTCGGAAACTGGACATCTTTTAGTCCCCAATGAAAACTCAGGGAAGTACCTGGTTATCTGACTCCTGCAGAAAAGCCTATTTTCAACCCCCTTTCCGCCATTTTATGTTTTGATTAGAGTACTGGAGCCCGAAAAAAATGAAGAAACGAAGTAACCTTAAGCGTAGGATATTATTATTCGAAATCTTTAGAATTAAGGTAATATTTTCCTGAGACCCAACGCCGCGCAGTCTGGTAAATAGTTACCAACGTTTCGGAGGAACCTGATCTCTTTATCATGTTTTATGTCCGTGGAATGCTGGTAGCAGTTTCCTCTAGAATCTTGGGGACTATCTTCTAGAGAGAATGATGTCACATCCTAAGTGATTGATGTCGTCACCAGGATCACTTCTTCACCGATGTTGTTCTGCGGGAGGTTGTCGACAGGATGAGCAAGGACTTCGCTGACGACGCAGGCGCCTACCTCGATTTTCCCGAAACAAACAGGTACGCTTTGTTTGGACAGTAGCAGACATTCTGTATGATGTTTTATCTACAGGTATTGTCAGGTGTCAAATCGAGCGGAAAGTATCTCTGACTCTTTAAATCTACTTGTTTGATGTTCAAGCTGTGTCATATCCACTGTAGTTCGTCACTTTGCATGGTTTTGAACGCCGATTGGTTTCTCAGATTTGCTTCTACGTACGCAAATAATACGTCTGGAAGTCAAGTACTTGCTGACAGAATATCTTAGCATAAAGCTGCATACTGTAAGTGGCAACTGACCTCTGCACTAAAATCTTTCTGTTGCTAAAGTGATGAATCTGAGTACTGTAATATGTTTAGCATCAGCTTCACCTTCCAGTAGTTTGACTTCGAATGTAATTGGTCTGTCATTTTAAGGGAAGAATGTAGACTGAGAATGTTCAATGATGTTAATATTTTGGTCTAAAAGGAAAGAAAAAAACAGGAAATTTTATGCATTTGCAGAAGTAGAACCCGCATACATGTACTGCTCACAAAATACATTGGGGCAACAGAAGCGAAGAGAATGAAAAGAAGAGAGTGTAAGTTATACATGTGAGAGAACAAACATACACAAAGGAATCTGGTATAAAAACTGAAGAAAATAAACTGGTATGACCTAGTAATCAGTTTTTCCAGTCACACACAACTTTTCTTTTTAACGATAATAATAATAATAATAATAGCATTATTATTATTATATGGCTACTACATGTTTCGCCCCACTAGTGGCCATCATCAGGTATGCAGTTGAGGCCTCAACCTCTACACCTTCTTCTAGTTTTTGTACTGCATACCTGATGATGGCCACTAGTGAGCCGAAACATGTAGTAGCCATATAATAATAATAATAATGATAATAAACAAAGGTGACGTCAGTTATAATAGGAGCAACTGGAACCATTTCAAAATCCCTCAGAAAATACTTGAGCAACATACCAGGAAAGCACGGTATCAAGGAACTGCAGAAAACAGCTATATTGGGCACAGCACACACACTGCGGGAAGTGCTAATGTAGAAGCACAAAGGAGTTTAATATTGCAGACAGCGCTATATGCACCATTAACAGTACGCACGGGATAGCTGAAACACTGTGTACCCTAGAAACATGGTTCGTTTCAGGTATATAAGTGTGAATACCCTGCGTAAAGGGGATGATGATGATGATGATGATAATAATATTGAAAAGAAAAGTTGTGTTTGACTGGAAAAACTGATGAATATTATGCAACACAACGGGATGGGACATTTGAAAATAGTATGAGCTAAATGTGGATAGAAGAAGAATATTATTAAAGTAGAGCGTAAAGAAAGATTGTTTTTGATTTAGGATAGCGGTAAGTGGCGGGATTTTGTGAACAGGGTAATGAACTTTGGGTTCAATACAATTCTGAGGATATTTTGACTGAGGGCCTGTTAGCTTCGCAAGAAAGACACAATTCCATAGATTCAGTCATTTAGTTTGTTTGCTAAGTCATTGCTTCATGTCACATCATCAATAACAAGTGAAAGGTCTGTGCAAACTGTCTACCGTTGCCATTCACATATTTCTTCATTACTTCACCTGCCAAGAACTAAGCCAACATTGTCTGTTTCTTCTGTTTTTTCTTCCCCTAAGGCTTATTAAGACGGGATACATATGATGGGACATGGCTTACAGTTACATGGAATAAACAAGTCACTTACTGAAAGCACTCTGCGTCGTCTTGGTACTTTTTAAAATTGCGAAGAAAAATATTTTGTGATAAAAATAACACAATTTTATCATCATCAGACTGACGCATTTTGTATGGCAGTCGTATTTCTTTTATGGACATAAACATCCTGTATAAACATTCGGTTCTATTTTCAGAAACAAATTACTGTACGAACATAAATATATTATGCATACCGTTAAATACAATGTATCCTCCATCTTTAATGTGTTCTATGTCCGTGCACTGTATCATACGAAATAATAAACGCCAACTGATGCACTGAAATGTATATAATCTTTGTTCGTAAAAGTCTCCTTCATGTTTCGACCCTGCTGGGCCATCTTCAGGGAGAATAGTCTGGATACACTGTGGTTGCGTTTATACAGTTAAGTGTGAATGTGGGTGCACATTCACACTTAACTGTATAAACACAACCATAATGTATGGAAACTGTTCTCCCTGAAGATGACCCAGCAGGGTCGAAACATGAAGGAGACTTCTACGAATAAAGATTATATATATTTCAGTGCATCACTTGGTGTTTATTATTTCGTATCCTCCCTCCTTTTTTTGTTTCCATATTCTGATTTACTTCGCCTTAAACGTTCTTTTTTCAGTTCCTTGGGGATATCTTCAGGGAAATGTATACTTCCCGCAACACGCATGATGTAATACTCTTTTATTTCTGAAATATCCCACGAACGTAACTTTACTGTATGCACATTTAGGTCGAAATATTGATGAAGATATTACTAAATTGTTGTTTCAGCGAGAGTTTTCATGTTTCAAAATTTTTTTGATAACGCGAGATCGTGAACTACGAGTATGAATGTGTGTATAAAATTTCAAAATAAAAACAGCAGTGGAATTTCCCAAATATGGCTGAAAATAACGTTTTTTAAACTTAAGAATATTGAAATGGGCTTGCAGTAACAAATCGGTCGGCTGGAAAGATAAGAAGAAGAAGAAGAAGAAGAAGGAGGAGGAGGAGGAGGAGGAGGAGGAGGAGGAGGAGGAGGAGTAGGAGGAGGAGGAGGAAAAGGAGGATGAAGAAGAGGAGGAGGAGGAGGAGGAGGAGGATCTGTTATTTTTATTTCAGTCCTTAAGTCAGCCTTTAAAGCCTGTGATTATCCTGTTTTGTCATTGTGTTTGCTGCATGTAATATATTCTGACGCTATTGTTTTTGTTATGAATTCCACTTTTTATTCTCCGAAGTCTGAAACTTCCAGAACGCTACGCAGTTTGTAACCTGAAACTTCGCTGTTGCAAATCTCATATGTGTGGTTATTCCCAGGCTTCCTCTGGGAGCCATGATGCCAGGACGAAATGTGAAGGAGCTGGAGACTGAAGAACAGCAGCTCCCACTGGATTATGATCCTCTTGGAGATTCGGGAAATCCAAACCCCAGTATTCGGGATCAGGAATATTTACAGCACAGTTCACTGTGGGGTCATCAGTACATGGCAGGTGAGGGCTGGCCTTGTGCCTCAGGCTGTAACCCCAGCAGGTGGGACCTGATGATGTCCCTAACACTGTAACCTCAGCAGGTGAGGGCTGGCGTTTTGCCTAACACTGTACCCTTAGCAGTGAGGGCTGATGGTGTCCCTAACACTGTAACCTCAACAGTGAGGGCTGGTAATGTCCTTAAAACTGCAATCTTTGAAGCGAGAGCAGATGATGTCTCTAACACTGTAACCTCAGCAGTAGTTACAGCGTGCCAAGTTGCAAGTACGCTGTCTTTATTAACTTCATTGTGCGGTTTCTTGTGAATGTTTGGAAGTCAGATGGTGAAATATTCTCTAGCCTGAGGAATAAGGCCTGTTTTATTGTTGTAACGCTAAATGTGTTATCAGCGTTTCTGCTGTTTTGTAATTTATGTTTGTGAGGAAAGGAAAGAGAGTAACTGCCTTTCACCGACTTAACACTGTATTGTAATGTTAAATCTGATGCATATTTGCATATTGTACATCGCCTAAGTTTATTAAAAATGCGACACTTCGGTGACCGTATCTGTTTCTGTCTTGAAGGGGGAGGGGAAGAATTGGGGAAGATGTTTGGGGAGAAGTGTGGGTGTGCTACTGTGTTTGACCCGTCAGAAAGGGTTATTATGTCATACTGGATACGTCTTTCTAATAAACGTAGAAGACAAACAGTGTTCAAACATTATTCAATGTCATTATTTGTATAACTGAGGCGCGTGACAAGTTTCTGATTTCCGTCTTTTTGGCAAGGAGGAACTGGAGAAGGCAAACAGCGCCTGAAGCCGGAAGGAACAATGAAGAACTCGAAGGAGGCGAAAACCGACGCGGCATTGCCAGCCTATTGCAACCCACCAAACCCGTGTCCAGTCGGATACTCGGCGGAAGATGGGTGTCTGGAACAGTTCGAGAACACTGCGGGCTTCAGTAGGCAGTTTCAGGCCTCCCAGGACTGCATGTGTGACTCCGAGCATATGTTCGACTGTCCGGCTTCTGCCGGAAGAGACCTCCAATCGTCCGGCACTGGGAATGATCTCACAGATACAGATCTGGATCGAATCATGGAACAAATTCAGGTGATTTCTTTCACCCTCAAGATCCAAAGTATCATTTCTTCAGTATCAAAATTTTGCAATATAGCACGCATTTATTTGGATGTGGGATAGCTTAGTTGATATAGTGACTAGACTACCGATTGGAAAACCAACGGACCGTGGTTCGATTCTCCGCAAGGGGCAAGTTATTTATCTATTCTCCAAAGTGTCCAGGCCAGCTCTGGAGCCTACACAAGTACCGGGGTTTTGGTAAAACGGCAGAGGCTTGAAGCAGACCACTCATCTCGATTTAATGTAGAGGTTAAGAATGAGTGGAGCGAGACCAACACTCCTGCATAAGCTTTTGTGTTCTGCATAGGGACAGCCGTACTTTTATCTTTTAGTACACATTTAGGGTAGTTACTTCCAATTACGTATGTTCATAACGTGTGATGTGCTATAAATTTGTTCACATTCAAATTTGAAGTAAATAATTAGATGGCCTTTCTGAAGGATGCACTAATGTACGGCACAGTAGGATATCAGTTATGATAGCCAGTTTTTCGGCCGAGACCTGAACCATGCATCTGTGCACCAAATGTCAGAAGTGTTGCCACGTCAGATAACTTCACCGGTACGTGTGGTCATGAATGGTGACGTTAAGTATTTGGAAGATGTGCATGGTGATCTTTATCAAGCTGCTTTCCACATGCATATCTAGCAACACTGAGCAGAACCATGATAATCTTCAGTCAGAATACAGGTAATATGGCCAGGACT